>CM049843.1:12915370-13057870 GCA_027422415.1 Schizothorax lantsangensis | reverse complement strand
GTATCTGAATACTCGATTAATCTTCAGAATAATCGAGTGATTACTCGATTACCAAAATAATTGTTAGTGTCAGCCTTATTCACTACTGTACTTAAACGATACCTTTAGTATGATACATTCTTCCAGACCATGTAATTACATGTGTGACTGCAAACAACAACAAAAACACCTAGAATTGCAAGTGTCGTCTCACATAGACAAACCTTTGAGTTAAGCCATAAAATCTGATCTCTCTCCACCAGATGAACCGATAAACATTCAGGTTGTTCATTCAAGATCAGCATGCAAATTAAAGCTAATAATAAAACAGGTGAATATAGAAGAAGAACAGGCTCTTCAATTGACAGTATATACTGGTAAATCTGTGTTTCCAGGTGCTGATGTCACAAAAGAAGAGACAACAAGGTCAGAGACGGAGAAAGGTGAAAGGGAACAGTCCATTATTATTGTAACAAGAGTTTCTTCATTTGTACACTAGTGTACATATGCGCTCTAGAAAGCTTCATATTTATGAATTTTGTGTAAATCGTTCGTAAAGCTGTTCTGATGTAAATTTTCGGATGCATTATTCAAATACAAGTGTTTGTATTTTCAAAATGTTAGTTGGTATGAAAGAAATGTACACCTGCTCCTTACCACGTGTAAGTGATGTGCAAACTGATGACACTGAATTTTGATGCACTGCCATCATAATATTTTACAAGTTCGTTTATTTATTTATTTATTTATTTTTTGTAGCTGAGAGTTGATAAACTGTTTAGCTTTGGGTAAAACGCAGTGCTTGTCACTCAGTTTTTCCCCAACCGTCCAATCAATGGAGGAGGGGCGGGAAAAATACTACACCGACCAATCATCCTACTTGTACAACTACTGAACAATAATAAAGATGTTAATATTGCTGGTTACTGCATTTTTATGGAATGATTGGAAAAAGCTGGAAAAAACACAGTGCCACCAAAGCGTTCTCAAGCACCATCAGCTGCCCGTTTTCAGAAGAGTGTCTGATATTTTTCAGCGGGCTAAAAATGCTTTGGTGGACACAAGTTATTGAATATTTATTGTTAGGCCTATTAGTCTTTTTTTGCATTTTTGCAATATACTGGAGCCAAACCTGAGAAAGTAGGCCAGAATATTCCACTGCGTTCCTGGACACCAATTTGCACAGTTCAAATTCATAGGTGGGGATTATGCTAATTGTGAATGAGCGAGCATACACGCCCTATTTACGAATGATTGGAATTCATTAACATATGCATGTTTAACTATCAAATTGGACGTTTACAAAGCATTTGTGAATCCGGAGGAGAGTTTTTGGGAAAGGTCCGTTTTACGTGCAAATTACTCAGAATTTACTCATATATTTACGAATGTTTCATGAATGAGGCCCATTATGTTGTTATTGCATACTGTTTTATAATGTACTACAATACTGAGGTATAAATATCTGCCACTTTGCTAAAGAAAATAATGCTATTTTAGTGTCAATAGAATTTATCATTATTTGCACTCAGTACAATATATCACTTTTTGCTCTTAGGCTGTGTGTCCACCAAAGTTAGCTGAAAATGCTAGGCGCGCTGCTGTAAACGCCTAGCTGTGAGCACTTGGGAGCACTTCTGTGGTGCAGAATTTTTTATTTATTTTTTTCCTGGTGAAACGCTTTGGCTGATATGATAAGGGATATCTACAGAAGTGTTACTATTACCCGATTTCGCAGATTAATTTCTGAATTTCGAGACAATATGAAGAACTTGCTGTTGTACTTGTTTTAAAAGATTTTGTTTAATTGTGGTGCTTTTTGTTGTCATCTGTTGTTGTTGTACAAGCAGGATATGGCAGTTGGTCGGTGTGGTATTAGTCCCATCCCTCCTCCACGGTGATTGGATGGGTGACAAAAAAAAAATGAGTGATGAGTGTTTTGCCCAAAGTTGAACATTCTTCAACTCTCAGCGTTGAGAAGAAAGCGATTGAGCGCTCAGTGCGAAAAAGACGCCCAGTCATGCTGCTGGGGTTTTAAAAATGTGGTGCAAGTTGTAAATCTTTTAATGACTCAAAATATCAATGTAAACTATACTTGTAAGTTTGCATGTTGGAAGGTGCATGACTGAGTTCACTAATATAATGTTCATTTGTGAGAATGAGCAAGTGCTCAAACAAGATTTAACTTATAAAATGAGTCAGAAGTGCTAATGACAATGTGTTATTGAAATGGTTTTGTACATTTTATTTCTAATGGTAATTGGACTTGATCTCCAGGTCTTCTCTCTTTAAAATTTCTGATTGTCTCTGTGTTTCTTTTCAGAATCAATAGGAAAAGGAGTGAATGAAGAAACACCTGCTATTAGTAATTGAGCAGAAGAAGAGTTCAGTTTAATGGTATAGACATGCACACGTTGCAGTCTCTGCTATTATTTTGTTGTTGTTCTGTCTCTTTAGTTGTATTTTCCACTGTGAAACAGTGGCCAGGGCCGGTGTTGCCACCTTTTGGAACTACTGATTAGTACAAAACCAATTGAATGTGCAAGTGCAACCTGCGTGTACAAACCAATACACTAAATGATGTTTTATTAACAAAGTTCGGAAGGAGCACGTTCAGATAATTAACCTAATTAACACAAGAGGAGCACAATCAGTAATCAACCCAGTTAAGAAGATAAGAGGTTTGTATATATACACAGCAGATTTACCTCTGTTCCTTGACAGTTTTCCAGCATCCCTCCGCCACCCCTTCTCCGCACTTACAACTATTCCTGTCCTAACCTATAGGGGGGTATTCAGGGTTCGGGCCAAAGTTCCGAGCTCGGAGCCCTCCCCTCGGACAGCACGCCAAATACGCATAAACTTTATTCTATTTATTATATGTAAGTGTGAACTAGTGAATAACAATATAAAACACACTACAATCTGATGACCTGCTGAGTTAATGAACGTTAATCACATTGTCTGCTTGTTCTTAAAGGCTGAATAATTCCAAATGAACTCCACATTGTAGGGAGTGAAATTATTTCCTTTATGAAATGAACTCCTCATGAAGCCAAAACTCAGGAACTCACAGATACCATGCAATCAAACCATAAAACTTATCTGGAGAGGAGATCTCCAAAGAGAGCAAACAACACCTCTCTCCTTGCTCATTTACGACCCCTTCTTCCCCCTACCATCTCTGTCTCTCCTCCACCCCCCACCCCCCCCAAAAAAAAGTTACACTAAGAATATCCATATGCCACAAGTGTTCAATGTTGTTTTTTCCCTTTCATGTTTGATATCATTTTAAAGGTCTCTGTGCGATTGGTAAAATGTTCTCAATTTCATAGTAGTCACTTGTATTATGAGAAATATTGAAAACTTAAGTTAACTCTGTACTTCTGTTGTGGGCGGTCTCCTTTCAAATTCTGATAAACAAATTCTCCACAGGTGTGACCATTTAGGGCACGAGAACAGCTTCTACTGAGGTTTCTCATCCCCCATACACAAATGTAATCTGTGGGGGGCTGAGAATAAATGTGTATGGCCCTTTTGTTCTGGGAGTATTTAAAGGGATAGTTCACTTTGAAATTAAAATTTGGTATCTATCAGCTTACCCCAAGGGCATCCAAGATGTAGGTGTCTTTTTTTCTTCAGTCGATCCAATTTTGATGTTTTTAGGTCAAACCGTTCTAGTCTGTCAGTCATATAATGGCAGGTATAGGTCACTGTCTCTATAAGAGGGAAAAAGAACATGCACAGAGAAATTCAAATTAAACAATTCCCCATCGTAACTACACATTGATGGCCTAAGACACGAAACGAGCGGTTTGTGTGAGAAAACGAACAGTATTTATATCGTTTTTTACCTCTTGTACACAACCATGTCCAAGTGATCTGAGTGCGCACACACATCCGGTGTGTGACGTGTGTGTGCGCGCGCTCTGGCTCACGCTTGACGGAGGGCGTGTCTGAAGCGTGGTGCTGACGCAACTTTGTGGTATTTTCTTGTTGGAAGACGCGCACTGTCATCGCTCGTGTCGTTTCTGAACTGTCTACTCTAGGATAATGATGACTTCTTTTAAGCAGACCCGCTTGCTGTCATGCATTGTATTTCTATACGAGTGCTCCATGTATCCGTTTCATTCATCTGTAACTCGGCGTCAACGCTTGACGGAGGGCGTGTCTGAAGCGTGGTGCTTTAAAAAATTATTTGAATTGTTTGACAGTATTATTATATATGGTTATGTATATTCCTTTTGGTACAAAATGATGGCTCTTTAATTTCGGAATGGCACAAATATTATTCATGGACTAATCCTTCGTCATAGTAAGATTCCTTTTTTTTTTTTTTTCTCGCCGGTGTCATGTCTCAATAAACTGTTCCTGGATCTGTTATTTTTTACATGGTTAGGTGGAAGTGACGCAGGGTGAGGAGGGTGGAGTTGCGGCATGTGTGTTTGGCTAGTTACAGATGAATGAAACGGATACATGGAGCACTCGTATAGAAATACAATGCATGACAGCAAGCGGGTCTGCTTAAAAGTCATCATTATCCTAGAGTAGACAGTTAAGAAACGACACGAGCGATGACAGTGCGCGTCTTCCAACAAGAAAATTCCACAAAGTTGTGTCAGCACCACGCTTCAGACACGCCCTCCGTCAAGCGTTGAGCCAGAGCGCATCACACACTCACACACCGACAGTTCAGAAACGACACGAGCGATGTGCGCGTCTTCCAACAAGAAAATGAAAGTTGTGTCAGCACCACGCTTCAGACACGCCCTCCGTCAAGCGTGAGCCAGAGCGCGCGCACACACACGTCACACACCGGATGTGTGTGTGCACTCAGATCACTTGGACATGGTTGTGTACAAGAGGTAAAAAACGATATAAATACTGTTCGTTTTCTCACACAAACCACTCGTTTCGTGTCTTAGGCCATCAATGTGTAGTTACGATGGGGAATTGTTTAATTTGAATTTATCTGTGCATGTTCTTTTCCCCTCTTATAGAGACAGTGACCTATACCTGCCATTATATGACTGACAGACTAGAACGGTTTGACCTAAAAACATCAAAATTGGATCTACTGAAGAAAAAAAGACACCTACATCTTGGATGCCCTTGGGGTAAGCTGATAGATACCAAATTTTAATTTCAAAGTGAACTATCCCTTTAAGGGAAAGTTGCAAATCAGTCATTGTAACTCTGTAGCCAGGTCAGCCCATAGTGTGAAGTATATTTCATATGCTCTACTATGTATCTTCCTGAAGTCAGGTAAACATTTTACTCCTAGATTCATCTATGAACAACTGATGTTATGTATTTTCTTATTTATGAATTGGCTTCTTATTGTTTAATTATGCAATTGGCATGACACGGTTTTACCTAACTAATAATAAATTGTTATTTTTGATTTATTCTGAACTGTCCTAAAATCATGATGACTATTAGACTGTGAGGAGGCTTTTGTTACCGCAAATTTACGGCCAGGATAGGTCAAACTGAAGGCTCATGAATGAATGGAGCAGTTGGCACGTCATCGGAGACCTCAGATTTCTGTCTATCGCTGGTGTTAGCAAGTTGTACGGGAAAAGATTAAGTAGTTGGCGGCAGACAATTAGGTATTAGTCTACCTACACCCTCTGACAACATCAGACTGGCGAGTTTGTGTCCGTGAGATCTACGCAAAAACCCGGGGCGTGAGACTCTATGCGACATTAGGTCCCCAGTGAACAGATAATTGAAAGTATGGGATTTCTGGAATAATCAAATATTTAAATTAATATATAATTGATATCTGTGATCCGTTTTTAATTAAGAATATTGCTTAAAACCCCTTAACTGTCACCCCCCATTTTTGAACATATACGTGAGAGTGCACTATCCAAACTTAAACTCTTGAAATTCATGAATGCTTTGGAATACAGATATAAGTTTGGTCTCTTTTTTAAGAAGACAATCAGCAGATTACTGTAGAAGTGGAATTATTTTAAAATATGAAAGTAACAAAAAGTTATAGAAGTTTAAATTTACTGTAAAGAAAATACACAGTACTAAATTTTTTATATTTTATATAAAATAAATATTTTACATAACAGGTTTTACTCTAAAAATGATATAAAATTAAAACCTTATGTCTAAATAAGTAATGTTCCAAATTTGAAGTTGATGTGAAAAAAATTGAGGTTTCTGTGAGATTTTATTTAGGGCGTCATACTTCAAACAGCCACCGGGGGCCATTCAAACTCCATTGAATTGTTTTTATGCATTTTTCTGCAACAAATTTCTAAATTTCTCTGTCGATATTACTCTGATCACAAAGAGACCACCAAATATGGAATCCTGAGAGTCAGACCTCTCCGGCGATGTGAATTTTGTCAAGATTATAAAACTTTTTGATTCTAAAAGACCGTAATACATTGTGTAATATGACACTTGACACCGCCCACTAAGGGGGAGGAGACCGCCAAAAGATTTTAAAGTACCATTTCCATGGTAACGCAATATCCGATTTCAAAATGGTTTTCACAGGATGAATTTTGAGGTTTTAAGCTTTCAAATGATATATAATTTATGATGATTACTAAAATATTTGATAGGGAAAAAAGACAATGAAAAAAAAGAGCGCCAAGCGTCCCACAGGTGGGACGGTGACAGTTAAGGGGTTAAGTTTAATGATCACTTGAAATTGGAGTCAGATTAAGCATGGAGATAGACTAAAATTGAAACTAAATCAAGGTATATTCAGAGGCGCGAGTAAAAGACCAAACATGCATTAAACCTTCGACCAGGCCGCTGGATTCCGTTGTTTGGACTAGCGGGTGGATCCTTACACATTATAATTTACATGTAGAGTGTTCTACATGGTAAGAGTGTTTTGCTCTCCCTCTCTTTGCATGCGCCAGAGAAATACTGAGCTTTCTCATCTAAGCCATGGCGAGTCGGGCACCTTCACACTACAGTTTATGGTGCATCAAATCTGCTGCGCATCCATTGAGATTAATTAAAATAGCGTGCCTAAAAGACGGAGAGTGAAACTCTTAAGCATGCTGTGTTCAAAATGAGTAAAGCCTAGTGAAATATCTGTTTTAAACATATACTTAACATCTAACTCAAATGCTGGCGAGTGAAATCTAACAATTTCCCTGATGAAAAAAAAAATAGCCTGGTCATAGCTGGGTTTTGACCACTTCTTTAGCTGGTAAGGCTGGGAGACAAGCTTGACCAGCTCAGCCAGGTTGGTACACCAGCTAAAACCAGCTACTTCCAGCTTAATTCGGCTAAAACCAGCTTAGCTGTTTTTTCAGCAGGGTTAGCCAATGCCTAGTCTCAGCCTCAGACGTCGTCACACCCACGGAACGTTGGCTAAACGTCTGATGCATAGGGCACACTTTTCTGGAAACACTTCAGGAATGTCGAAGTCATCATCTGACTGGTTGAATTAAACCAGATTTCCAGAAGACGCGAGTGTCGCGTTTATTTTCGGTCCGCCGGGAAACAAAGATGCCGTGGTGCCAAACTCCCTCACGAAAGAAGAAAGCCGTCGTGTTTACAACTGTGATGACGAACGCTTATCAGTGTCAACTAAACGCTGGATTTTCAAAAGTATGTGAAATATTTAAAGTTCGCGGCATAGAATCTTTAAAATACATCCGAGAGTTTCACACACCGGTTTGTTATTGTGGCGACATTTCCACACCCCGAAACGTGACGCTAAACGAAACGAACTATGATTGGTTGTTTGACATGTCGGTCAAACGGCCTCATGGACGGGCTTTGGCCAACGAAAGCGGACATATATTCCAGACCTTCTTCTACCGTCAGTCTGAAGGTCTGGCTACGCGAGACTAGCCAATGCCTAATGATAGTCATTATATTGTATATTTAGTCACATATGCGAGTACTCGCGTTGCAGAGGGTTGCTGTGTCTCTTGAAAAGCTTCTTTGGTTTCAGATGAACTGTGAAATGTGTGACGATGAAGCATGAAGCTTATATGTAACTTATATACAGTGATGCTTGAATGTTTGTGAACCCTTTAGAATTTTCTATATTTTTGCATTAATATGACCCAAAACATCATCAGATTTTTATATAAGTCCTGAAAGTAGACAAAGAGAACCGAATCAAACAAGTGAGAGAAAAATATTTTATTTGTCATTTATTTGTTGAGAAAAATGATCCAGTGTCACATATCTGTGTGTTGCAAAAGTATGTGAATCTTTGCTTTCAGTATCTGGTGTGACCCCCTTTTGCTGCAGTAACTGAAGGTAAAGTTTCTTCGGTTTCTTGCACAATAACATGTAGGAGTTTTAGCCCATTCCTTAGTGCAGAACCACTTAAACTCTGTGATGTTGGTGGGTTTCCTCCTATAAACTGCTTGCTTAGGTCCTTCCACAACATTTTAATTGGATTAAAGTCTCGACTTTGATTCAGCCATTCCAAAACATTAACTTTGTTCTTCTTTATCCATTCTTTGGTAGAATGACTTGTGTGCTTGGGGTTGTTGTCTTGCTGCATGACCCACGTTCTCTTGAGACTCAATTATTAAACAGATGTCCTGAAGTTTTCCTTTAGAATTTTCTGGTATAATTCAGAATTCATTGTTCCATCAATGATGGCAAGCTGTCCTGGCCAAGATGCAGCAAAAGGCCTGAGCCATGATACTACCACCACCATGTTTCACAGATGGGATAAGAGTCTTAAGCTGGAGTGCAGTGTGTTCTTTTCTCCTAGCATAATAGCTTTTCATTTAAACCAATAAGTTCTATTTTAGTTTCATCCATCCATTAAACCTTTCTCCAATAGTTCTCTGGCTTGTCCACATAATCTTTAGCAAGCAATTTTCTTTTTGGAGAACCGTGGCTTTCTTCTTGCTACTCTACCATGCACACCATGGTTGCTCAGTGTTCTCCTGATGGTGAGTTCATGAACATTAATATTAGCCAATGTGAGAAAGGCCTTTAGTTGCTTAGAAGTTACCCTGGGAACTTTTGCAACCTCGCAGACTATTACACGTTCTGCTTTGGAGTGATCTTTGTTGGTCGACCACTTCTCGGGAAGGTAACAGTGGTCTTGAATTTCCTTCATTTGTACACAATCTGTCTGACTGTGGATTTGTGGATTCCAAGCTCTTTAGAGATGGTTTTGTGAGCTTTTCTAGCCTGATAAACAACATCAACTCTTTTTCCGAGGTCCTCAGTAATCTCCTTTATTCGTGACATGATTCACTTCCACAAATGTGATCAGACTTGGATAGATTCCTGTTCTTTGAATAAAACAGGTCACGTACTGACATTTGATAGTCATTGCACTGACTGAAATCACCTCTGCACAGATGGACTCTAATTTCACCTTTAAATTAACTGTTAATCCAAGAGATCCATATACTTTTGCCACTCACAGATATGCAATATTGGATCATTTTCTTGAATAAATAAATAAATGGCAAAGAAAATATTTCGGTTCTCTTTGTCTACTTTCAGGACTTGTGCGAAAATCTGATTATGTTTTGGGTCATATTTATCCAGAAATATAGAAAATTCTAAAGGGTTAACAAACTTTCAAGCAGCACTATGTGCATTAGTGTTACACTACTACATATTACTCTTTTAACATAATTTGAATCTCACAACAACGTGTGTGTGTGTGTGTGTTGCTGTTTTATGTAATTAACACTAATTGATGTTCTCATTCAAATTTGATCACAGTGAAAAGATCACATGACCTTCTCCAACTTTGCATGTTTTTTTTTATGCTATATTAAATAGTAATGCTTAAATATGGGATCCAAAGATATGTTTTTAAATTAATCTACTGCCGGATTCACAAAAAACTATTAAGAAATATGTTCCATAATAAGTTTGTAAGAATGTTCCTAAGTGCAATTCTTGAAAATATGCTTTTATGAACTTTTTTTTTTTCTTAAGATGAAAATTACAGTCTTTATCTGATTGAATAAATGGTGGTTAGTTGAAAATTAACTAATCAACCCAATGAAAAACACCAAGGATTGTCTTTTTACACTGCCTGCAGATTACCGTAATAATCGTAATAAGCACACACACTATTTTCGTCATGACCTTGAAGAGCGTTTAGCTTCGCATTTTTAATGCATCATGTTTTTGAACAGTTACTTTGAAAGAGCCTGTCTTAAGATGGATCAATCAACAGTCTGAGGTTGTCCTAACTTTAAGAAGTCAGAGGACAGGTTATTAGATAAGATATAAATAACGAAAAAATAATAAATATTAAAGTAAAATTGATATTAACATTAATAAACTTAACAAATAATATATTTTCAGTTTTTCTGTGGATTTTGATTTCTTATAGTGCAGCTCACACTCAAACGCCATTCCATATATGAGTCTAATACATAATTGCCACAGGACAGAAATTTCAAGTACATTTTCTGTCATACTTGCAGAAATGTAATATAAAATGCAGGAACAACCATAGGTTTTCTCTGGGCAAAAGCATTGTCTCAGTGTGGAAGGCCAAAACTTTGAGAAAAAGATGCATTTTCAAATTTATCTACATTAATATGGATGTAGCCTAATATTTACATGAATAAATCTGATGACACTGCTCACTCTTGTTACTTTTACTCAGTTACTATATATAAGTATAGGATATGAGTAACAGCACTGAAAGTAACAGGATTGAGATTTTAGGATAAAATCAGCAAATACATATAATCTAGCCACATGCTAATATTATGAGAATACTCAGCAAATTATAGTGATTCACCAAAGATTTGTATTTTTAAAATAAACAAGTAACATCTAAGAAATTATAGTATAGACAGTATATTTATAATAACGCACCCATCCACCGTTACAATATCATCAAAATATACAGAAAAGAAAATAAGACCACATGCTTTCGATCATTTCATTGCCTTCAGAAGATCCAGATGTTGCTATATTATGTTGAACATTTGTCTTGTGGATTTTTCCCAGTTTTTTAGAGGGGGAATGTGTTAGGGTAAACAGGACTGAGTGAAAACCTGGGGACACGACTAAAATGTGTATTTTATCCAAAATATTATACATTTATTTTGAAATAAAGGTATTTAAAGCACAGATGGGATATGGAGGTACACACAAATGCAAAATAAAAATGTTTTCTGAAGGATTTTAAGCATTATATTTCAAGTTAAAATGTAGCGTTAGACACTGGGGACATGTACAAATGCTATATTTTCAGTGTTTTAGGTAGTTTTTAATAACTTTAATTATATATTTTAAATTTGCAGTTAGATTAATGTGCAGGACACTTTGCTTAATAATAAAATGTATTTTATAGTTAATTTTTATGCATGTTTGTACCTATGTCCTGGGGACACAAATGGCACTTGGTATTATGTTTATTGTTCTTTAATTCTAACATTATAACATGAATTTCACTGAAACTGTTATACAGTTTAATTTATTTTTACCATAGTCCCACAGACTTGCACTATTTGTGGCCGCATATATATGCAGATTCATTCTCTGCCAGCGGGAGGCGCTGTTGTAGCGGGAGAGCTCGAGGTTTCCCCGGTAACGCCAACCAGATCTCAAAGCAATTCATACATATTTTACGAGGTGGCTAATTCGTACGAATTCGTACGACCTCACTCATACAAATTCATACGAATTTTGCTAAATCGTACGTATTTTATGAGTTGCCAATTTGTATGAATTTGTACGAATGACCTACACCTAACCCCGCCCCTAAACCTACCCCTCACTGGGGTTTAGACAAATCGTACTAAATTGTACGAGTGAGGTCGTACGAATTAACCTCCTCGTAAAATATGTACGAATTGCCGTGAGATAGCGTTGGTAACGCTGTACACAAAACAGAGCTCCACTCACAAACGCTGCTTTATCAGACATTATATCCAAGATGAAATGAAAATGATCATTCAAAATCTTCTGAAAACAGTTGGTTTCCTTCAGAAATACAGTGATATAAAAACACCCGCACCGGGTTTCGATTTTGAAATGTGCAGAGCACAACCAAGCGTTCTCCCCACCCACCAACCATTCAAATTTCCGTAGGCGGGATTTACAATTTGTGATGTCACACATACAGGAAAACAACTTTGTAGTCCAAACGAGACGTTCGTTGTAGTTCTTGAAAATAGATTTTTTTTAAACGAAATGTCTCCCTTTGGAGTGGACTTTGAGATTTGTAACTTTGTAGATCGTTTTATTCCCAAACATACACACTACACACTGACTAAAATTCAAAATATGAAAAAGCATAATAGGACCCCTTTAACTTTTTTCTTAAGTTAGAAAGCAAGAAGAAAATAGCAGTTAAGAAGAAATTTCTTTTTAAGAATGTTTCTTAAATTCGGCCCTTGTTTCTCCATCCTTTAGTAGGGTACAACGGGGCTAAAGGCCCACCTTAAAAAAAAATGTGCTATTCACTTCGCCTAAAATGTATAATTGCAGAAAACATATATATGTTGTATTGAACATTAATGGAGCAACAGATTTTGTGTGAAAATAAATCATTCAAATTGATTGTTTTGTTTAAAAAAAGAGGGGCTTTTTTTCCCCACACACGGGGTAAAAGACACACAGTATTTATACAAATACTTCAGCTAAAATAATGTTTTGTTTAATAATGTCTAAGTTAATACTTGTTTAAAACAATCACTTTAGCAAAGTTTGTACCGTTTTCTGCTTAATTTGAAAAAAAAAAAAAGTTCAGTAACTCATTAAAATATGTTAATATAAAAAATATATTTTAAAATACAGAAACAAAATCATTTTAATAAGTAAAGATTCTGAAAGTATTGAAGGAGATCCAATAATAATTGAATATATATTTGCAGTAGTTACAACAAATTATATTTTATTATATGATATGATTAATATCATGTTTTTAAATATGATGGTTTCATTCTAAACATGGTGATTATCTCTAATATGGACACCCAACATAATATATGATTTGCCGTCTGAATCAAACCATGTCATGTCAACAAATGGAAAAGTCAGCCATCTATTAATTATCATGTTAATTAGGCTACTGTGCGCCTTTAGCCCCAACAGCAGGGGTGCTTTTTACCCCAAATACCATACTTTTACATATTCTTTCGTTATTTAAAAACTGTTGCTTTAATTATCTTAAACAAAACTGAAAATCATAAAGAAGACCTTTGTCTCAAAATATATGCATTACTTTTAGGGATTCTCATTTGCTACTTAAATCTACAACATTTTAAAAAGCATAAAATATTAGATCAAGAAAGCACAGAATCAATTTTGGACTGCTGCGCGAGATCGCTTCAAAGATCAGACAAATATACACGTGCATGTTGAAAAGCGAATGTTTTTCAAAGTGCTACTCCACGTTTTTGTGTCATCTAGTGGTTTAGATGAAAATAATATCAAAGGTGCCTTTTACCCCGGGGCGTCTTTAGCTCCGTTGTACCCTAATATGTGAATTTCAAATTATAAATGTGACCTGAATTTGGAGTTAGAATTAACTCCAGTCTCTTCGGTGCTATTGTGTTAACAGTAATGTTGTAATTCATGTTTATGACAGAAAATAGCTGATTCCCATCACATGCCTTACTTAAGCCATGGACTTCCTCAGTCAGATCGCCGAGTATTGTAGCCAGGGGCCTTAAGATAACCAGAGGCCCCTGGGCTACAGCATTACGGTAGGCCTCCCTACCCCAGAAAGCCTTTTTTTGACAATTATTTGTCAAATTTCAATATTTTTTTATTTTCCTTGTTAATATGCCAGTTAACATTCACAACACTGTTCTGCGTAAAATGTGATTATAAGTGAATATGCAAATTCATTCTTTGCCACAAGGTGGCGCTTAGGAACTGCAGAATATAGCCGTGACATAACACTATACAGGCTTTATATGGATGTAATATGAAAAGAAAATGCCATCAAAACTTACCTGGCTGAAATGTGAGTTTACAGGTATGATTTAAACACCATAAATCACACAAAATATTCATTATTCATCATCAGTAGAACGAAACAACACGACATGTTGACATAAATGAGGACTGTTTGGTGATTCCTAACTGCGTTTTTATTTTGAAACATGCCCTGCTCACGTTTAATTAATTAAATCACAGCAGTATAAAGATTAATGATCACATTTAAGCAATAGGACGATTACTATTTTTCCATCCCTGGATTTAAAATTGAGACTTTGAAGCAGGCCCTTAATATAACCTTCAGCTAACAGACACACAGATTACATCCACGCAAATTACTGAACTCGCACTGTATGATGTTACAGAAAGTTGTCTGGTCCAGTTCCTTTCACACAGCAGTGTTGTTTCTCTTGTTAATCTGCACGTTAACATAAAGACACTCTTGTGCTGGGCTACTTTACCAGCGAATGCATTGATTGTGCATTCTGCTTGCAGTATATCGGTGGAACATACCAACTACACAAACTGTGTGGGGGGAACCTAAACTGATCCATTCACTATATAGGCTACTACAACCAGGGCATCGATGTTGATGGTCAAGTCAGGCTACTTGCTAGCTATATAACAATGTACAAAGTAACGTTGTAACATTAAAGAGCCTGCATGCTTTAACGGATAAAAATAGTTTTGTTGGTAAGGCTATACCTTAGTAAAAATGATTTATGAATCAGTGATATTTGTTACTTGAATATAAACTAGTTAATTTAGTCCTATGTTGCATTTTTGTAACAAATGAGATTAAATAGCAACAAATAAGAACATTAATATGTGATAGGCCTATTAAGTTGCCTGTTCCGAGAAAATGAAAACTTTGGATTTGGTGCTTGAAATCACTGGCAATAAAACTTAGAAAAACGTTGTAAACCAGCAGATTTGCAAACTAGACAGGAATTTGGACGAGCGGCTTGCGTGCCATCACTTTTCCTCCAGATATTTGTTGGTATAGTTTTGGTGATTATTTCTTTTTATGGGGTGCCAACTTCACGGAGGTCCCTGGTGACCATAGGTTCAAAATAGAAACATATAAGGGCGAGACAAATTTTGTCTCCTGACTTCCCTCACGAACTAGACAACCAAATAGTTTCTTGCTACAGATTGGCTGGCCATGAGGGCATGGTTCAATGTGACAGCCACCATGTATACTTTGAGCGTGGAAGGGGTGCGCCTCTTACCCAGCAGCTCGGGGTAAGTTTGGAGTAGGACTGTGCTTGCGGTCTCCCTGATCTATCTGATGACCTGAGGGAGCAGAGCTAAAAGAAAGACTAGTGGTTGTACCGATATTGTTCCTCCGCTGCAGAGAAAGAGAAAGTTTGGGCTTTTGAAGAACATGCTGATATTCCCCAGAACTCCTAAAGAAATTCACAGGACAATCAAAAGTTCCACAACATTGTCAACATCCCTAGAGTGATTGGCATTACTGATGGCAATCCCAGTGTCAAGCCCTGTAGTAAATGAGCCCTTGTACATCTGCAGGAAGGGTTATCCAGCCATTAATGTACAAGTGTGTCACCTGGGTATCTTCACTCATATTGTGACAAATGGCCTGGAAGCACACATGGCTCTTTTGTGTTGGCCAGTTTTTCCAATTGGCCAGGTGATTTTTCAATTATTTGGGTATTGCCTAATAAAATCACGTTTGGTTTCAGAAATTAAATTGTACAAATAAAGTGTAATATTCTTAAATATGTGAATTAATTACTTTTACTTGCAGAGCATTTTTTGACACTATGTTGCATGTATGTACATTACAGATAACTTTATAAAATAAGTAAAACATTGACATGTATATGTTGTGTTTTTATTAATATTTTTATATGACAAATTTCTCTTTGGAAATGCTGTAACAAAGATTTTCACTTGTAAATAATAAAACTCACCTTTCTTCACAAGCCACGGCTGCTGCGTTCAAAATGGCATAAATGTATTCAGAGTGCACTTCGAAGGGAGCACAATTGTGATAATTATGCTTGAAGATCATTAAACTGAACTTGTTAAAAAAAAAAAAAAAAATTTTTTAAAGTAAATTACATAAAATGTGAACAAGACAACTTTAAGCTTTCCCAATATTTGGAAGTGGATGGTAAAGTCTTGGAAAGGAATAGGGTATATGGGGTAACTCCGAACAGGACACAGCCTAGCAGTGAAGTCAGTGGCATCAGCACTTCAAACTAACATGAAGCTCTGCTTCTAACCACAGGTGAAGAGGATGTAGTTCCAACTACACAAGTTTGCGATGCTGCTTGTGTGTGTTCGTTGGATCTATGGTTTTGGGAAGCACTTATTCAGTGACCTATGTTGGTAATGATGGCCTTAGTTGCCCAGCGCACCACAGAAGAGAAGAAAGAAAACAATGCACACCATGAGCCACTGAAAATGCAAGTATTATGAATGTCCATGTATTTTAAAAGCAAATTGTTATTGGAGGAGACCATTTCATAAATCCATCTCTGGAAACAAAGGATTTAATTCACCATAATTATGGTACAGTAGACATTAAAGGCATTTAATCAGAGTTCTGTGAGCTGCTATATAATAACTCTCTAAGTTTAATAAGTTTTTAAAGCATATAGTGACATTCAAGTTCACAATAAACACAACTATGTTCTATAATCTATGTTATATATTAGCATACTATGATTATATTATATAAAGCAGGTCTGAAATACAAACTTTCCAAAGCGCTGGTCAGTTTCTGCTCTGGTTTTCACACTTCATCTCTTTCTCACTCATGTTCACATGCAAGTTAGCAGAAATCTGCACGTTTTGCCACCTGTGGCAACTGAGAGCTTCGGTTTTGTCTGACAATGTTAACCAATGTTTGTTTCTAGCAGTTCTTTTAACCACAGTGTGTTTAAGGTTAAAGTGTCTCTATACTTGAAGTTCTTCTCTCTCACCTGCTCTCAATTGATTTTTGCTACTACATTTGCCAAAAAAATGCATGTGTTGATGTAAATCATTCAGATTATTGTATTGAACTCATCTGTGGCTGTTTTGCTGTAAAGCTGTTGCGAGTCAGTTGACTGATGCAACTGATGCCGGTAGTAAAGCTGAGTGTGGTTTGAACCAAACACAACTGCAGCGGATTTGAATAGATGAAAAAAGACTGTGGAGATACTTGTTCAGGCCAGTCATCTGTAAATCATGGAGTTCAACAGCCATGAGTGCAACAATGGGTACAAGTAGTTAGCTATTAGAGATAAAGATCAAATTAAGAGCAGAGTGGATTGTAAACTGATGTTATGAAATGTTCACACATTTTGTGTGTGTGTTTTTCTTCTCAGCTTTTCATTTCACACTCAACATTTCTTTCCACAGTGGTCAACATCTTCAGTGTGCTGTCAACAGAAACACGTGCAGCCAAAATTAGGTCAATGTTTGTCACCTTTTATTGGCAACTACAAGGTATTTTAAAGTTGTAAATGTGAATTAATTGTGTTCAGTATATTTGTAATGGCTCGGTAGTGTCTCTGGTATTTCTTTTTTAGATAAAAGTGTCTGTTAAATGAATACATGTAGGTAAATACAGAATCCAGGAGCAATATGAAGTGATTTTGATTTATATAATAAAAAGCAGTGAATGTTATTGACAGTGAGATATTGTGTATAGAAGTCTTGTTTGATGGCCATGTGAATTCTACATAAAGACACCATATTCTGAAATAGGTTTTAACCTTTTTTTATTTTACATTTCATTATTCACACAGCAAACTTGACAATGCAAAACTGAACATGGATTTATTTGTCAAAACTAACAGAATGAAGATGTAAAATCTAATAAACAATGAGTGGAGCTGCATATTTTGTGATTTCTGCAAAAATCAAGCATGTTTATTTAATGTTTATTTAATATAGTACAAAATGAGGCATATAGAAATACAGACATATCTTGGATATAACCTTTTAAAGAATTTTACACTATAAAATACCACAGTAAGAGAGAGCGCTGTTAATGAAATAGCATGTACATCCAGCAGGTGGCGCTCCATCAGGTTCATCTATATCAACAGAGACACACAGGACTGTGTACCCCATTACTACAGCACTAACTAAACGATTGAAAACGATACAAACGTAAATAAAACAAAAACAGTTCTCAAAAGCCAGGGATTAAAATCCATTAAAATCATATTTTTTTAAATTATTGTTATAATATATGTTTGACCTTTTGACCTTGACTAAATACCACATTCATTAACAAAAATCACAAAAATCCTTTAAATGAAATAAAACTTTAAATGAGACAAAACACAAATAAATGCATATTTGGAACAACAGTGTTACTGTCAAAGGATGCATTAATTCAGGGTTCAATATATATATATATATAAATATAATTTTAAATAAAGTTTATTTGCAAAAACAGATAACTTTGTTTTTTTAATTTTCACAATTATTTTTTAATAACATATTTTTTTATTATTTTACCATGTTTTTGCTGTATTTTTTTTTTACCTAATCAAAGTAACCCAAGTTTGTTTGAGATTAATTGGAATGCACAATGAAAAAAAAACATGCATTTTGAAAATTGTTAAAAACAGAGTTATCTGTTTTTGCAAATGAACTCTTCATATATATAAGTGCAAAAATATGTTCACTCCATTTAATGTCAAAGAACTTCACATGAACACAAGTTTATAAATTAATAAGATGTTTTTCACAATATTTGTAATGCGGGCTCAGGCCCCAATGAGGGTATGATTAAAAAATCTTTCAAATCTTTCAAACATCTTTATTTTCAAATCAACTAAAATTCAGAAATGTTATTCAGATAACATAATGTTCTGAGTTTTTGTTGAATAATTCAATCTCTCTCTGTTTTAAATGAAGGTTAGGCTACTTAATTTAAGAAAAACAACAAATCATTTTTACAATGTGATTATGTCTTTAATCATTTATGTGCATGATTTTAATCTAATGCAACATCCACAAAAAATAAGTTTTCATTTAAAAACATTTTATAAAATGTGTTTTCACGTTCTGTTTTCGGTGGAGGAAAACAACTGCAGTGCGATAAAGCGTGAATGCAGGAAAAACGTTTCAGTGGATGGGGAAACATCACAATTGCTCCAGTATCACTGCATTTATGACAAAGAAAAAAGAAAAAACACTGCACAGATTGAAATATCATAACAATCTATCAATAAATGCACACCTTGTCCTCTGCTTCTGACACCTGCACAGAAGACCACCTAAAAAAGGCCTGGTGACACCCCTGCATTTTATGCCTTTTTTGGGAAACGCTTCAAATGATGATGAGAAATGCACTACTTTTATGGATTTTTTTAATGTGCATATATTTGTATCAACAGAAAATACCTTCCCTGTATTTAGGGTGTAAAAAAGTTAGCAACCCAAAAACAGAATCACAGTTTGATGAAGAGCTGATCAACTTCTCGAGACTCTTGCGTACACCACATTATCCTCCGTCTGCAAGAAAACACAACATTTATCACTATCTGTCATCCTCCTCCTTCTGTCATTTAAAACACTTTAAATGTAATGTATGTCTAGACATTTATCCCATTCTTGCACATACAGTGCACACTCATATCAGCAGTGGTTTGGTTTGGAGAATAGACAGATATGCATATTTCAGTATTTCTCTATTCGTTTGTTGTTTATTACACCATTTTTTCTCATTACACAGAGTAATTACACAAATGGGGGAATGAAGGAGGTCACATACATACTGCAGATAAATTTGGATTGCAATTCACCTTTTGTGCTTAATCCTGTTCTGTACACACACTGGTCAGTAATTTACAATTGTATTCTACAACTGGATTAACTCCCGAAAAATACAACTATATTTACGAAAATTCTATAATGTATACAGAACCATAGTTTATTAACTCCATAAACTGGATCATTTTATGAGCTGAGCGCAAACAACAAGCCCAGATGCTTGTTAAAGCTTTGCTAATAATAAATGGACATGGCAACATTTCAAGAGCACATATAGCCTTCAAAAATTAAATAAAACACAACGGCTCTGTCGACGGTGGTTTAATTAATATCGCTGAATATAAGAGTATTTGGTCAAAAAAAGACCGAGATGCCCAACATTTTTTATTCATTTTTTTTTGCTTTTTTTATAGCATTTAAATGTGGTGTGTAAGTGGCCTAAATTTTTTTATAGGCCTCTAAATCATCGTCTTCTGTGACCCTATACGATATGAACACATCAGAGCCGAAGACAAAGAGACACTGAAATACGTAGATGTACTGCTTTTAGAAATATCCAGTGTGGTGTGTGTTTGTGTGTGTGTGTAAATCATTAAACACACACACAAACACACACCTAAAGAATTAATATGGAGACACACTATACACAGAAATAAATCTTGATCTTACCAATTTCTGTGTGTTTCTTTTGTAGAATATTGGATCAGCGTAAGTGATCTCCTCTGCTCGAGCCTCAACTGTTTCAACAAAACACTTGTTGAAATATAATGTGTATATATATAATAATATACTGTATATAAGTGGTAGGTAACAAACACTTGCCTTCTTGGTCTGTTTTTCTGTGTTTCCTGCAAATGCAGAAGATCCCGATTGCAGCTATGATCAACATAGATCCAGCAGAAGCAGCAGCAGCAGAGATCAACACTATCAGAGATACAGAGTCTGGAGGATGAGAAGGTCGTTAGTGTGTGTGAATGTGTACATAAACACTAAATATTATCATAGACATACCTGAACATGGCTGACAGAGTTCAGTGTTGAGATGTTGAGTCTGGCTGCTGATGAGATTGTTCACCACACAGCTGTAGGAATCATCCAGACACTCCAGAGGTAAAGAAAGACTTCTGCTGAGATCAGACACACTGATGCTGGACAATAAACTGTTCCCTTTGTACCAGGAGAGAGTCACATGACCCACATTCACCACTGAACACAGAAACACACATCTGGACACTGATGATGATCCTGATGATGATGATGAAGTATTTTGTGAATTGTTACTGCTGATGACAGGAATTGGCAGATGATCTGGAAAAAGAGAATAAACGTAATAATAAGTGACATGTTTCATTTGACTGTGTGTGTGTGTGTGTGTGTTTTATTTGATATCTTGAGAGAAAGTTTGTCATGCACTTTCTCAACAATTATAAAGGGTGCGTGTTTACATTTTTTAAATTAAATTAAAGTATCATGATTACATGAAAACTTATTTTTATTACAGGATCATCACACAATAATTTTATATATGTGCTGGAAATGTTCATGGCTTTTAGAGAGAAGACAGAATTCACTGAATTACAGTGATGTAGATGTACTATTGGACTTTTTTATTTCTTATTTGCAAAAATAAATGCAACTATTTGTGAAAAAGACTATACTTTTTTACATTTTCAGTGGACATACGTAGTAGAGAAAACTTGTGAGAGTTTGAAAGTGTTTTAACTCACCATAGACAGTAAGACTGAATGTGTTGAGCGGTGTCTCTGTTCTTCTGCTGGTGACTGTATAAAGTCCAGAGTCTGTGTTTCTGATGTTTGTGATGGTCAGAGATCCAGTCTGATCCAGCTTCAGTCTGTCTCTGAATCTCTCATCAGCATTATCATAATAACACCTGATGCTGTTATTGTTCTTTCTGTTGATTTGAGCGATGAGAATGCTGTTGTGTCCAAATTTCCACATTATCTGATCATCTTTCTGTATATCAGGATCACTTGGGTTTAGAGTGACAGAATCTCCCTCCATCACTGACACTGACCTCACTTCATCATCACCAAACACACCTGATCAACAAACACACATATTTACTCAATTAACAGACTTTCTGACAGTTTTAGTAATTTTAAAATTATTTATAAATTGCCATGCAAAAAACCCCCCCAAAAAAACCTGCACTAATTTCAATGAATACTCATTCTAGTAGCATGAACACAAAAGTATTGAAATATTTTATTCTGATACAACAACAGCGGAAAAAATAACTGATGGAAATAATAGTCATAAAAATCCTCACCAGCCAGACTCCATGAGCACAAACAGATGAAAAGAAACATTTTCTTTAGCAGTTTGCAAAACAGTTTAATAAAAGAACTGTTATAATATTCAGGTCCTGACACTCGTGTGTTGAATGTTTTGTAAGAAAGCAAAAGAAGCTGAGTGCTGTCGGTCTGAAGTGGTTCAGTGAAGCTCTGCATTGAGTGTGAATAAACTCCTCCAGTATAGCTCCACCCTTCAAAACGACATTGTGTGATCTACAGAAGAATGTGAAGTCTTTCTAAAAACAAAACATTTTAGGATTTTCTATTATTAAAACAAATATGAATCTCCAAATGTGAAGGCCAGTGGAAAGATTCATGAACTGGACTCAACCATCCAGTGGATCCTCAGAGAATAGCATGAAACAAATGAAATCAGAGGAGGGAATATATAAATTTTTAGCTTTAATATTTAGGATGTACTATAACAACAGTGATAACAGCAATAAAATTACAATACTAATAATTAATCTGTCTTCATTATTTATTTATTTAATGTTATAACAGTAGTATCACATTTACAATCATGCTGCTAATAATGGAAATGTAGCAATCATGATATTGCTCAAATGCATGCTATACAGTACATATAAAAATCTGGATTTTCCCCCATAACTTAAATTTGGGGGATTTTTGCCTTATGTTAAGATCCAAAATAAATTTTACAATAGACTAATAGACTAATCTGGGGTTTGAGAAAGAATACATTGTAAAATTATGTAAATAAAATGTTGGCAGAACAGTCAGTATAAGCTGTTATTAAACAAAAATAATCACTGAAATAGATCTGTCTGTGTGGAGGTGCTACTGGAGGAGTTTATTCACACTCACTGAACCACTTTAATACAGACTGGCAACACATTCTACATTTACAAGAGTGTCAGGACCTGATTATTGTAACAGTTCAGTCGCAAAGCTGTTTGGTGAACTGCTAAAGAAATGTCTTTTATTTTCTTCTGTTTGTTCTCATGGAGTCTGGCTGGTAAGTATTTTTATGGCTTCAGTTCTGTTTATATTATCATTTGTTCACCTGCACATTATTTCGTTTATTATTTTTTTCTCCATATTTTATTTTATTATATTTTTATTTCATAATTGATCATATTTTTACATTTTATCAGACTAATATGCCCAAATACTTTGGTGTAAAATGAAGAGTTCTTTTGCAATCACAAAATTGTGGATAACTTTAGAAAATTGTTAAAAACTGCATATCTAAGTAAATATTTGTTTGTTGATCAGGTGTGTTTGATGATGAAGTGAGGTCAGTGTCCGTGATGGAGGGAGATTCTGTTACTCTACACACCGATGATCCTGATATACAGAAAGATGATCAGATAATGTGGAAATTTGGGCACAACAGCATTCTCATCGCTCAAATCAACAGAAAGAACAATAACAGCATCAGGTGTTATGATGATAAAGCCGGTGGGAGATTCAGAGACAGACTGAAGCTGGATCAGACTGGATCTCTGATCATCACAAACACCAGAAACACAGACTCTGGACTTTATAAACTACAGATCAGCAGCAGAACAGAGACGCCGCTCAACACATTCAGTCTTACTGTCTATGGTGAGTAGAGGATTACTTACCTTTTTGTACTGTATTGTAAAATAATAGAAGATTAATTGTAAAAACTCATTCATGCATTTCAAGCATTGTTATAATTAATTATTTTAATAATCAACATTTTATAACCGTTGTTTCTTTAATACTTCACATCAGTTTTAAATATTAATGAAATTACAAATATCACAGGTCTCTTATTTATTCAAATTTGATTTATTCTCTAATATTCTCCAGCTCGTCTACCCGTTCCTCTTATCAGCAGCGACTGTTCTGCTCTGAGTCTGTACCGGAATTGTACATTGGTGAGTTCAGCTGTGAATGTGGGTCATGTGACTCTCTCCTGGTACAAAGGAAACAGTTTATTGTCCAGCATCAGTGTGTCTGATCTCAGCATCAGTCTCTCTCTACCTCTGGAGGTGGAATATCAGGATAAAAACATCTACAGCTGTGTGCTCACCAGTGTCACCAGTAACTAGACTCAACATCTGGACATCGATCAACTCTGTCAGCCATGTTCAGGTATGGCATTATACTATATTTTTCCACAAAACTACATTAATCATATTTCTGTTTCAACATTGTTAATTTGTTCTCTCAGAAGTCTGTATCCTCTGCTGTGGGTCTACTGAAGCTGTGATCCGATTGGCCCTCTCTGCTCTGGTGGGCGTGGCTACTGTTGCTGTGCTGGTTTATGACATCAGAGCCAGAAGTCTTCAACAGAAGAGAAGAAAGAAGACAACATCAAGATACTCAGGACAGTGGAGATGCTCTTGAACTGCTTTGAGTATTTATCAATGAGTAGGCTAAATATAATTTATGAATAAATGTAATTTAAGTGATTATGAATCCATTCTATTCAATCTTAATGCCCCTTTAAAAAATACAGAGTACATTTTAGCTTTACATTTTTCACTTCTATTGTGTTTTTAAAATATAAATCTTTTTGTCACTTGTGGCTCCTGAAAGCTTCAGTTTCCTGCAGAGCTTTTTATCAGGATTTATTTTAGCAGAAGTTCATTAAGCTACATCATGTTGAAAGGTTAATGTGTGTCTACAGTTACAGTTCTTCTCTCATAATCATTTGTTACTATATTTAAAAAAAAAAAAAAAAAAACTCTTTTGTTCCTGTAAAATCATTTAGATTGTTGTTTTGAACTCATCTGTCTTGCTGAAAATCTTTTCGTGTGGTAAGTCAGTCGATTGATGCAGCTGATGTTGGTGGTTTAAAACCATGTTCCTGCTTGTCTCCTTGCACTGTTGAGGCTGGGGGGATCCACTGATTTAGTTGGTATGGAGTTTGATTATGGTTTGTGGGAAGCATAAAAATACTGACTAATCCAAACAATGATTTTAACAGCTGAACACTATGAATATACTTGATCAGACCAAAAATCTGTGGATCAGTGTATTTTAGAAAACGTATAGGGTTTAACAGCCATAAATGCAACAATTTGTTAAAATAGTCATGATGATAAAAAAAAATAGAATTAAGAGCAGTTTGGAATATAAACTGAAGGGTCTAAAGTTCACAGATTTATGTGATTGTTGTCAGCTTTTTCTTCATAGCTTCTCATTTCACACTGAGTGTTTTTTTCCACTTGTGGTCAACATCTTCCTGAACTGTTTAACGGCTTGTTTTCAGTGGAAACACCCACAGCCATGATGAGATGTTTAAGATATAAGAACACTTTTAAGATGTAAACCTGCCTAATATTACACCACTTGAGTGTTTTTCAAGTCATTTGTGGGTCTGTTTACACCAGGTGACTTAAAGGGTTAGTTCACCCAAAAATGAAAATTCTGTCATTAATTACTCACCCTCATGTCATTCCAAAACCGTGAGACCTTTGTTTATCTTCATAACACAAATTAAGATATTTTTGATGAAATCCGAGAGCTCTTTGACTCTCCCATAGACAGCAATGCAACTGTAATGTTCCCAGGTCCAGAAACGTAGTAAGGACATCGGTAACAGTCCATGTGACATCAGTGGTGCAACTTCAATTTTGCAAAGCTACAAGAATACTTTTTGTGCGCAAAGAAAACAAAAATAATAACTTTATTCAACAATTCTTCTCCCCCGAGTTACTGTCTTCTGCCATTTTAGAGACTATCACGACGCATATGCGCACGTTCCCCCGAACGTAAACAGCACTGATTACGTTGATTACGTTCTTGGGTACTCTCCAAAATGGCGGAAGACGCAACTTGGGGGAGAAGAATTATTGAATAAATGATGTTATTTTTGTTTTCTTTGTGTACAAAAAGTATTCTCGTAGCTTCGCAAAACTGAAGTTGCACCACTGATGTCACATGGACTGTTCCGAAGATGAACGAAGCTTACGAGTTTTGAACGACATGAGGGTGAGTAATTAATGACAGAATTTAAATTTTTGGGTGAACTATCCCTTTAATGCATTTTTATTGATTGGATAGCTGTCTGATTTACTAAAACGGTTCCACGGTTGGGCACAGTCCTGCAAAGTTTAGTTCCAACCCTGCTCCAACACACAAACCATGTAGTTTTCAAATAAACCTGAAGGATTTGATTAGCTGGATCAGTTGCATTTTATTAGGGTTGAATCTAAACCCTCCAGGAACTGTGGCCCTCCAGGAACTGAGTTTGACACCTGTGATTTACACCATGCCTACAGTAGTTGCGAGCAGCACAACGTGACAAAAGACAACAGAGCCCATTATAATCAGCAGTGCTGTCTACACCGGATGCAGTGTGGTCTCTGAATCAGCACTGCTCGTTGTCTTCTGTCTTCTGTTTGTATTTGCACAGCACGAAGGGAAATTTTTCAAGAAAGGTCAAGAAATTTTATGATTTTATGAATGAATCTTCCCAGTCTACTGACATTTTGACATCGGATCCTCACCTTCAAAGTTTTTCCTGCCTGTAAACAACCCACTAGAGTCTATTTTTTTAAAAGGTCAAAATGAGGCAGATATAAGGAATATATATAAGGGATCTTTATCTAATATTGTACAAAAGAAAGCATAAAGCAATAAAAATTAAATATCTTGCATTTAACTTTTAAATAATTTTATTTCTACAAAATGTCACAGCAAATGTAAATGATACAAAACCATGGCTCGCTCCTCACTACCATTATTAAATGTAATGTTCACACAAATTACGGTTACGGTCTCAAAGTAACGTCTGCCTTTTATATATGACCGGAACCTTCTAAGCAGTCCACTTTTCCAGTCTGTTGAAGAGTATGTTGTGGTCAACAGTAACAAATGCAGCACTGATATTTATCAGTAGAATCTGAATATGGCGCTGCATTGAGATCCCCATATCTCTGGGACTGAACCATATAGGGCCTTAAAAATAAAGATTACAAAAGAAAAGTTTATTAAGAACTAGAATCTAAAATCATAATGAGAAATCTTTAATATGTCTTGAGTTACAGGCATGCAAACTTTGGAAAAGGAATATTTATGGCACTCAGACAGGTATGTTCAGTGCATGCAAACTTTGGATAAAAAAAAATGTTTTTTTCCCATTTTTGAATGGTCACCATTGGCATATAATGCAACAAAGATTTCTGAAGTCAACAGATATTATTAACAGATCAGCCAACCTCTGTGTAAAAATAACATATTGATGCTGCCATCTTTCTTGTCACGGTGCACACAACGGGAGGAACAAGGAACACGGAGACGAGGAGTAAACTCAAAATAATAGTCTTTAAAGGGGGGGTACAATGCTGTTTCATGCATTCAGAGTTGTTTACACTGTTAAAGAGTTGGATTCTCATGCTAAGCATGGACAAAGTTTAAAAAAAAAAAATTGGACATATAACAGAGTATTTCTGTGCCAAAAATCTCACTTCCGGGTTCGTACAAGTTTCGGAGAGTTTTTTTCGATCGTTGTTCTTGATTACGTAAACGACGGTGGAACTCCTTATATGGGCATTTCTCCCGGAAGAACGCGCCCGTGCACGCATCGACCAGAGTGAGAACGAGAGCGCGCCCATCAACACGCTTCAATCGGCAGGCTGGCAGCACAGGACTCGCTCGGGAAGAATGTCTCTAAAGAAGTGTGTTTTTGGTTGTGAGGAAAAGATAACCTTGTTCAGCTTCCCAAAAGAACCCACCGTTACGTGAACAGTGGATATAGTTTGTTTTTCCGGGGCAGCAATGGAGTTTCTCAAGTGTTTTGTTGACGAACGTTTTATAAACAAGGCCCAGTTCGACGCTGGATTTGCACATCGTTTAATACTGAAAGATGGAGCGGTCCCAGCTATAAAAGATCCCGGTCATGATTCAGAACTGCAGATGGTAAGTGAAACGGCATCAAATGTCTCTGTTTTGTTGGCGATCGGAGCAAGTGCTCGTCACTCTTTAGCTCCGCCCACACGGCACGCCTCCAGAAGCTCGGCTTTTTTCGGAGAGAATCGTAAATCTGTATCTTTCTTTTATAAATATGATAAAACTAAAGACATTTTGGAGATATTAAGGATGCAGTACTACTCTATAGGTACTCAAGATTAACATGAGATTGGGTGAAACTGTGTGCGTTAGGTCCCCTTTAATGTAGACATCAGGGCAAGACAAGGCAAGGCAGACTCACAGAAACACCGGGGAGTAACGAGTAGACCAGACGACACGAAACTGAACAGGCAGGAACTAAAATACACACGTTAATGAGACAAACACAGCTGGAACAGACTTAACTCATAATCACATTAAACAAGGACAGGAAACAAACCAAATATGGACACAAGAGGCGTGACAGAGGACTGACATTTCTATAGTCATTTTACCCCCATGTAATTTGACTTCAACCTCAGGTGAAAATTGTCTACAAAGCTTTACTCCATAAATATACATCTGTGACATTTAATATTTTGGTTTTCATCACTATATACGTTTATCTTTCAGCAGAAAAAAAATAAATAATCTGAGCCGGGGAGGTTTCTGAAATTTGGTTGATTTGACATGAAATGACTCTATAGAGCAATCGCTCTGCTGTAAATTATTTTATTTTATGCAACATAACATAAGGACGAGATGTCACTCAGCATTGGTAATTTCACGTGAATAACAGCTCTGAATTACAGTCCAATCAGCATCTCACAGCGATTCCTGCATACACCACCTCTTCCTCCTCTTGATTTCTCTGTAAAAAACCACAAACACACATTCACATCACTAATGTACGGTATTTATCACGATTATTACTGTGCATTTATCTTCGTCCAAATTCTGCCATGAAAGTACACTACAGTACAGAATAATATTAATACATTTTATCTCAATTGCTAGTAATAATAGTTTTTTCTTAGGAAAAAGTATTTTTATGTTACTGATACTATGACATTCAGTTGAAGTCAAAAGTTTACATACACCTTGAAGAATCTGCAAAATGTTGATTATTTTACCAAAATAAGAGGGATCATACAAAATGCATGCTATTGTTTATTTAGTACTGACCTGAATAAGATATTTCACATAAAAGATGTTTACATGTAGCCCACAAGAGAAAATAAATAGTTGAATTTATAAAAATGACCCTGTTCAAAAGTTTTCATACGCTTAATTCTTAATACTGTGTTGTTACCTGAACGATCCAAAGCTGTGTTTTTTTTGTTCAGTGATAGTTGTTCATGAGTCCCTTGTTTGTCCTGAACAGTTAAACTGTCTGCTGTTCTTCAGAAAAATCCTTCAAGTCCCACAAATTCTTTGGTTTCCCAGCATTTTTGTGTATTTGAACCCTTTCCAACAATGACTGTATGATTTTGAGATTCATCTTTCCACACCGAGGACGACTGAGAGACTCTTATGCAACTATTACAGAAAGTTCAAACGCTCACTGATGCTCCAGAAGGAAAAAACTGAAAAAACTGTTCAGGACAAACAAGGGACTCATGAACAACTATCACTAAACAAAAAAACAACAACACAGCTTTGGATTGTTCAGGTAACAACACAGTATTAAGAATTAAGCGTATGAAAACTTTTGAACGGGGACATTTTTATAAATTCAACTATTATTTTCTCTTGTGGACTACATGTAAACATCTTTTATGTGAAATATCTTATTCAGGTCAGTACTAAATAAACAATAGCATGCATTTTGTATGATCCCTCTTATTTTGGTAAAATAATCAACATTTTGCAGATTCTGTAAGGTGTATGTAAACTTTTGACTTCAACTGTATAAGTGTCAAACACTACATTATGGGAAACATTTTAACTCCTTATCCTCAGTTGCACTGTTGGATGTTCAGATAAAGGGAAAATGAAGATGAGGAATGGCAAAAGAGAAAAGTATAACGTACCAATCATTCATTCAGCAAATAACTTTAAATATGTACTCTTAATTATTATTACTACTATTATTGTATACAGTTTCAGCCTAGTGATGCCTGTAGCTGGACAACAGTTCCCAGCATGCACCGCAGCAATGATGGTGAAACTACGTTAAAGCTTGTCAAGCAGCCAAGTAAAAAAAAAAAAAAAAAACGGTAATTACTTACACTAAATTTTACCACAAAATTAGAAGATTCCCTAATTTATACAACATAGGACTTAAATAAAAAGAGAGTATAAGCAGAGTAGAGTAGGAAGAGAGGAACAAAAGAAAGGAAATGATCTTACATAGACCATGACTACACAACATGCAATATTCACACATAGGATGCAACGTGCCAAAAGCTGGCTTAGCAGATGCAATACAAGTGTGAAAACTGCAATCGGACGTTTGCACTAATAACTGAAAAACATTGCTTTGTACTGGTAAAAATATGGCTGAAGTACTGTTGCACTGCTTATTTATATTGAGTGTCACTATCATTTCTGTTCAGGGATAATGACACAGCACACTGACTTAATGAATGCCTTAACTTTCTTCTCCGCATAAATATTTTATCCACATATCACAAGAAAAAGCCTTGCACTGAAATAAATGCTCCTACCGATTTCTGTGCTTTTCTTTTGTAGAATGTTGTTTCAGAGTAAGTGATCTCTTCTGTACATGTCTGATCTGTTGCAACAATAATGATAGACATGTTAAAATAAAGCTCTGAATAGAACACTAGAACACTTTCACATCATTCTAATGTTAATTATATATATATATATATATATATATATATATATATATATATATATATATATATATATATATATACAGTATATAGTATAGTATATATATATAGCATTAGGTCATACTTGCCTTCTTTGTTTACTTTTTTATGTTTCCTGCAGGTGCATAAGATAATAACTGCAGCAACAATCAACAGAAATCCAGCAGCAGAGATCAGCACTCTGTACAATATGGTTACGACGTGTTCTGTAACAGACAAAATGAGCTGTTAGTGTGCATTAATCTGTCAGTCTGATCTACAACAAACTCTACATGAAGTATCAGCACTATGAGATCAGCTCAGTAAGTAAATGCTAATATCACAACTGATCTACCTGCACATGTCTGACAGACTTCACTGATGTTCAGATGTTTGGTCTGGTTGCTGATGGGATTGTTGAGCACACAGCTGTAGGTGTTTTTATCCTGATATTCCACCTCCAGAGGTAGAGAGAGACTGATGCTGAGATCAGACACACTGATGCTGGACAATAAACTGTTTCCTTTGTACCAGGAGAGAGTCACATGACTCACATTCAACACTGAACACAACAATGAACAATTCTGCTGCGATGATGATGATGATGATGATGATGAGAACAGTGTGAAGAGTTACTGCTGATGACAGGCACGGGCAGATGAGCTGAAATAAGATATTAGAGAATAAATCTATTAAATTTTATTTTTCAGCATTTGATGTGTTGAGTTGAAGTTCATTGTGTCAGACACAGCTGTGTTTATCACACATATATCAGAGATGACACCGATAGTCTTAACCCTTCTCTCAAACAAATTCATATTTAAAATGAAACTGAAGTATCAGTATCAAAGTATTGAATTAGCTGATGAACTTTATTACATTATAACATAATTTTAATAAAACTTCTTTCTAAAATTAAAAGAAACTTATTTATGTGTGTTGATGTGTAATTGGGTCGAAACCAAATTAGTTTTATGCATTGATTTATAGTTTTACTCTTGTCTCAGATCTTCAAATATGAAAATCCATCATAAAAAATATTAACAAACGTGTCTAAGACTATATGATGATTTAACAGATTTTTCAAAAATCTATTGTCTGAAAATTATTTCTGTACTCTATAATTGTATTTTCAATATTTAATTTATATTTTAGATATAATTTATAAAAACATTATGAATATTGTAATGTATTGTACTACATAATCATAAAAAGTACAATAATTATAAGATTAATATGGAAGTTTTAATGTAAATATCACAGAATATTGTCATTATGCTTCATTTCCAAACGAGCTCTAATGTAGTCAGCAATATTTTAATGTAGACAGCAATATTATTTCAGGTTTAAAATTATTAATATGCTTATTTGTCTTATAGTCCACAGCCAAAATTGATCATTGAAGAAGCACTCACAGATCAAATGGGGTCAACAGGGTAATTCTCTACTCACCATAGACAGTAAGATTGAAGATGTTGAGTGGGATCTCTGAGCTTTTTCTGGTGACTTTATAAAGTCCAGAGTCTGTGGTTCTGGTGTTAGTGATGATCAGAGATCCAGTCTGATCCAGCTTCAGTCTGTCTCTGAATCTCCCATCAGCACTATCATTATAAAACATGCTGTAATTGTCCTGTTTGTTGATTTTAGCGATGAGAATGTCGTGCCCAAATTTCCACAGCATCTGATCATCTTTCTGTAAATCAGTATCATTGATGTGCAGAGTGACAGAATCTCCCTCCATCACTGACACTGACTTCACTTCATCACCAAATACACCTGATGAACAAATATTTACTCTTTAAAATTTTTTTAAATATTCTCATTGCAAAACAATTACTGACTCTGCACTCAACATCTAATTTCAAATTGAATAATGTGCAATAACCCTTAATAATACCCTTTGATGTGGGTGGAAGAGAAAAGTGTTGAAATTAACATCATGAACACAAATGTTGGAACATTGGAATTAATAAATATCAAAATTATGTTGACGTACATGAATGATAATATAAAACTGCTTACCAGCCAGACTCCATGACAAACAGATGAAAATACAATTCTCAAACATTTTCTTCAAATAACAGCAGACCTGAATTCTGAAAAGGTGACATTTAAAACAAAACACAGCAGAAATGTTGTAATAGGTTTTTGAAAGCTGAAAGCGACAGAAGAGCTGGAGAGCAGTGTGCTGTTGGTCTGTAGTGGTTTAGTGAAGCTCTGCAGTAAGTGTGAATAACCTGCTCCAGAAACACCTCCCACACAGTCTGTATGTCTTCTCACATGGTTTTCAGATACAAAAGACCTTAGTAATTAAGTTTAAGAACAATTTCTACTGGTGCATGTTCCCATTTCCTCCAGTTCAGTATTTTAAGAGGTTGCTTGTAAGGGTTTCTGAACATTTCATATTAAATCATTGACTTTACTGGCATTCAGTTCAGAGCTGATATAGCAGTGCTTGTTAAAATGAACAAAGAGCTGCATTGTCGCCTCACAGCAAGAAGGTCCCTGTTTTGGGTCTCGGGTGAGCAAGGAGTCTTTTCTTTGTGGAGTTTGCATGTTCTCATGGATGTTCTACTTACAGTGAGAAGAAAACAGAAAGCAAACTCCTTCAACAGTCACATTATTATTTTAAGGCGTAGACATCATTTTCTGTTTTAACTTATTTTACAAAAATACAACAGAATACAAAAAAGACCAACAAATAAACAAAAAATACTATCAAGCCAACATATTTATTAACTGTCTGATTAATCAGACTGTTTGTAAGGCACTACTCTTTGTAAAGCTGCTTTAGAAAGATTTGCATTGTGAAAAGTGCTACAAATACAATTGAAATGAAAAACTGAAAATTAAGATTTTTATCAATAATTACTTAAATTATTTTTTTATATGTAATGTCTCCACTTGTTCAAGAACATCTCCACTTCCCTGAATATTTGATTAATCAGTTTGTGATGTTGATGTTTGCTTTCATTTGAAGACTTCTGGCTCTGATGTCATAAACCAGCACAGCAACAGTAGCCACGCCCACCAGAGCAGAGAGAGCCAATCGGATCACAGCTTCAGTAGAAGCACAGCAGAGGATACAGACTTCTGAGAGAAGAAATGAATGACATTAACATAGAAATATGGTCCCCTGAAATAAATGTTTGTGCATTTTAGAGTTAAATGCACTTGTTTGATACACTTTGAGATAAACCCAATGTGTTATGTCATTATGAAAAGTTAAACAATATTTGTCAGTTGATTATGGACAGATTACGGCAGGCCGCCATAGTCTAGATAATTAATGGAAAACACTGATATAGTGCCAGATGTACCTGAACATGGCTGACAGAGTTCAGTGACCAGTTTCCTTTGTACCAGGAGAGAGTCACATGACTCATATTCACCACTGAACACAACAATGAACAATTCTGCTGTGATGATGATGATGATGATGATGATGATGATGATGAGGACAGTAACTGGTGATTACAGGAATGGTGTAGATGAGTTAAAAAAATATTGGAGAATATGTCTGATTCTATGTAAGTTCCAGAACTGTGATACAGGGCAACTAAAAAAATAAAAAAAAACATTTTAAGCAACAGTTTAAGTACTAAAATAACCAAAACTAAAATGTAAAACTAAATAAAAACAATATGCCTATTGAAAAATTGACAAAAAGGCTAACTTTAACTCAAAATGACAACTGAAAATATAAAAATTATATTTCAAAATATTAACAACGATAATGGTATTGTAAGGATGAAAGAACCTCAGATACTTTGATCTCCTGAGAAACAGACAATACAAACATGCACGGCATCTTCGAGACACCCCACAGAGTGGAGGTGCAGGAAACTTCCTTCCCTTCTGTCCATTTGTTTCTTCTTAAATCCCCTCACCCATCCTTCCTTCTACTCGGTCAGCTTAAAATGGTCAATAGTAGAATGTAATGTTCTACATTAATGCAAGTGATATTCACAGTCATGTCTGGTATCATTTGAATTGTCTCAGGGCGACTGGTACAATGGTCTCATTCTTATAAGAAGTAAACTAAAAGGTAATACAGATCCTAAGAGTTTAGAGATATGTTGCACACTGTAGAGCAGGGGTCTCCAACCCTGCTCCTGGAGAGCTACCGTCCTACAGATTTCAGCTCCAACCCCAATCAAACACACCTGAACCAGCTAATCAAGGTGTTCAGGGCTACTTGATAATTACAGACAGGTGTGTTGGAGCAGGGTTGGAACTGAAATCTGCAGGATGGTAGCTCTCCAGGAGCAGGGTTGGAGATCCCTGCTGTAGAGGGCGGGTCAGTTCCCAGGGTCTTTAATGCAAATTACCTTCTGTCCCAAGAAGTGATAACTCTACTTGATCAATGCAAATTCCAATTGTTAGCTCCTGTCTCCATCTCGGGGGGTGTTGGTCTTGGTCTGAAGTACTTAAGGAAATCTTGCAAAAGGATCGGGGCCTTCTGTAGCTGGAATGAGCCCATAAGATGAAGTGTGTTCGCACACTTCATACTATGTATTTTTCTCAAGTCAGGTATGCATGTTACTCAGGTTATATAATTTGATACCTTTGAATTGGCTATGTAATTGGCATAATACATATTTACCTGACTGATAATAAATTGTTACATTTGATCTTATTCTGTTTTACTCCTTGTTAGCGACATGAGCACCCGAAGAGTTCACTAGAATAATCAAATATCAGAAGAATACTAATTAGAAATAGACAAACAACCAGTTTGCATTTCAAACTAAATTCGAGGTCATAATAAAATGGAGCCAGATTAGTTAATAAAATGGAGTCAGATTAGAGTTTAACTTAAATTAAAGAGCTTTACACGCTGAAAAGACCAAACACGCAGGAAACCTTCAGCCACGATTGGATACTGTCCTTGGACCAAATTCGTGGACCTTACAGTATATCAATGATATTAAAATAGCACTGCTGTGATAGTTGTCAGTTCATTGATAAGTAATATAAAGTATTAAAGAAATGCTATAACATTTTATTAAAATATGTCATTAAAAAATGCATTAAATGCACAAATGATTCTGTGCATATCACTACAGAATCACTGTCATAATTATTGTCAAAAGATCACTACTCACCATAGACAGTAAGACTGAATGTTTTAAGCGGTGTCTCTGTTCTGCTACTGGTTACTTTATAAAGTCCAGAGTCTGTGGTTCTGGTGTTTGTGATGTTTATTGTCTGTATTCCAGAAAGCAAGGTTAACTTACCTTAAAGGGATAGTTCACCCAAAAATGAATTACTCACCCTCATGTCGTTCCAAACCCGTAAGACCTTCGTTCATCTTCGGAACACAAATTAAGATATTTGTGATGAGATCCGAGAGCTCTCTGACCCTTCGATCAAGGCACATAAATGTAGTAAGGACATCAGTAAAACACTTCATGTGACATCAGTAGTTCAACCATAATTTTATAAAGCTGCGAGAATACTTTTTTTTTGTTGTTATCAACATTTTTTTCTTTTCACACATAATACAACACAGCATCCAAAATATAACAGAACAAAACAACAGACACATACTCAACATTCCAAAGTCCAGTCAAAAGGGAGGGAGAGAGGGAAGGACAACAAAAACAGAAAAGTCACTCCTTTATACAACCACGTATATCAAACAAAAAACATTGCCAAGCATCAATGGTCGAAGGCCTGGCCCCACCGACTCGCACCATTGTACATTCACATGACACTATTTGCAGGAGGCTACGGATCCAATATGTTTTTCCACACACGTGCGGTGTAAACCAGTTCTGTATTATTGTCTTCTTCGCAGCTGTAAAACCAGCAAACAACATTCTCTTTTGCATTGAACTTATACAGAGACCAGAATCATCATTAAGAAGACACAAACTTGGGTTAACAGACCAATCAATTCGCAGTAATGATGACAAAACCAGGTTTACATGTGTCCATAGACTAATGACGATAGGACATTCCCAAAACATATGAAGAAAAGTGCCTGATGAAGCAGTATTACATATATGGCAGTTAGAATGTGATTGTAGTTTCATTTTAAATCTTTTGAAAGGAGTTATGTATGCTCTATGAATGACTTTGAAGTGAATAATTTTTTGATGTTAAGCTGAGATTAGACCATACTCTCTCCCAGTCAACAGATAAATTAAGATCAGATAATTCCCTATTCCAAATAGTTTTAATAGAAAGGGGTTTTGTAATGCAATCAATCATTTTATTATGTATTAAGGAAACAGATGTCCGACCAGCAGATGGCGCAATCCAGTCCCGTATAGGATGAGAGGAAATAGAAGATGCCCATGGAACGCCATACGCTTTGAGAGCAGAACGCAGTTGAAGAAAGACAAAATATGCAGATGCTGGTAGACAAAATTTGGTTCTTAATGTCTGAAAGGAACAGAGGCCCTGGTTATCATATATATCACCGCACGTGTTTACACCCAAAGAAGACCAAGAGGGTTGGACAAATGGACGATTTCCACATACCAAAATTTAAATTGTGCCATAAAGGTGTACTGTTACAAAATTTGAAGGGTCCTCCTATCCGACGTTCAACCGTTTTCCAGATTTTAATAGAGTTAGCCACAACCGGACCGAATTTATAATTATCCCCTTTTTTTCCTGTGCCAGTAAATAAAATATCTTGAAGTCTATTTGGTTTAACCTTGTCAGCTTCAATCACCCTCCATGAAACTGTAGATTGAGGATCAACCCAATTATGAAGAGCCTTAAGCTGGAACGACCAATAATACAGTTCAAAATTTGGTACAGCCAGTCCTCCTGCGCTATTAGGATGTTGTAATGTGTTAAGTTTAATTCTGGGACATTTATCATTCCAGATAAACTTAGAAATTATGGAGTTGATCTCCTTAAAGTAACCTGGAGGGGGAGAAAGTGGTAGCATAGAGAAACATTTTTTAAATCGAGGTAACAAATTCATCTTAACAGTGGAGATTTTTCCTTGGAGAGAGACTTTAAGATTCTTCCATCTTTGAATGTCATTTTTGACCTTAACTAAAATGTTATTAAAATTGTCTCTGGCAATCTTATGAATGTTTTTATATATGTAATGCCCAAATAGATGAAATATTCCTTAATAGGGATAAATGAGGGAATAGAAGAATTAACCTTAACATTGTTAATTGGCATTAAAGCAGATTTGCTCCAATTTATTTTATATCCTGATAAGCTACTAAAATTATCAAATTCCTTAATTATACTAGAGACTGAAACATCAAAGTGGTCTAAATATAGAATAATATCATCAGCGTATAATGAAATACTATGATTATGATCATGAATTTTAATCGATACTTCAGATTACCTGATGGCTTGTGCTAAGGGTTCAAGAGATAGACAAAACAATAAGGGGGAAAGCGGACATCCCTGCCTCGTTCCCCGCTGTAAAGGGAATGAGGGGGAAATAATATTACCAGTTATGACTGATGCTGCAGGTGAGTGGTATAATGTCTCAATCATAGAAATGAAGTGTTCACCGAAGCCGAAACATTGCAGAACTGCCCACATATAATTCCACTCTAGCCTGTCAAAGGCTTTTTCTGCATCCAGTGAGAAAATCGCACAAGGGGTCGAGTGGGAGTCCGCAAAGTCAAGAATATGAAGGAGTCGACGCATATTGTCAGACGCATTATGCCCCTTGATGAAACTGGTTTGGTCCTCCTTGATCAGACTTCTCCATACGAGAAGCAAAAACTTTAGCATAGATTTTCAGATCACATGGGATAAGCGAAATCGCTCTGTAGCTGGAACAATCTAATGGATCTTTCCCTTTTTTAAGAAGTAATGATATCAATGAAGTTTTTTGATCTCTATGAAATACCCCATGTTCAATTGCAAAATTAAATGAATTAAGCATAAGCATCCCTACAAAATCACAAATTTCTAAATATAATTCAGGGGGGAGACCATCTAGACCCGACGATTTGCCCTTTTGAAGGCTTTTTAGAGAGACGTGGAGTTCCTCCAAACTTAATGGGGCCTCCAAAGATTCTTTATCCATCTGTGAGATCCGAGGCAGTTCCAGTTTATCTAAATACTGCTTACAAATTGGTTCATCAAAATCTGTTTCGGCTTTATACAGATTTGTGTAAAAACCTTTAAATATTTCATTAATTGCCACAGGGTTCGTGGTGACCTGATCAATCCGATGATTTTATTGTGGGAAGGGAGGGAAGTGGGAAGTGGTGTGTGGCCAAGTATGGTGACCCATACTCGGAATTTGTCCTCTGCATTTAACCCATCCAAGTGCACACTCACAGCAGTGAACACACACCCGGAGCAGTGGGCAGCCATTTGCGGCGCCCGGGGAGCAGTTGGGGGATTGGTGCCTTGCTCAAGGGTCTCAACGTGGTAATAAAGCACTGACACTCCCCCCACCGACAATCCCTGCCGGACCTATCGAACCTCTTTGACAAGTCCAACTCTCTAACCATTAGAAATGGTTAACATATATTGCATATAAGGCTAGTCCTATAAGGAACAATAAATGACTAGGTATCTCTGATTCGAAATAACATTTTGCCTAGTCCTATGTAAAATAAATTCCACCTTTGAGTGTGAAAGTAAATCATATTCTTCTTTTAATGAGGACAGCTGTGTAGCCTGTTGCTCAGTAAAATGTTGTTTTTGTAGGTTTTGTAATGATTGGATTTTATTTTCTAATTGTGTAAACTGGTGAGTTTTCGCTTTGGCAAGAGTAAAAGAGAAAGATATACAGAAACCTCGTATAGCACACTTAGTCGTTTCCCACAGTATTTGAGGATCTGCATCAGAGGGCATATTAATTTCAAGAAATTCCTTAATATATTCTTTTAGATAAGTAATGAAAGTCTGATTACTTAATAATGATATGTTAAAGCGCCATCTAGGGGACTTGGCTTTAACATAGGAAAGAGGAACACTGCACAACACAGCAGAATGATCAGATAATAAAATTGGTAATATAGAGATGGAGGAATTAGACAAAATTAAAGATGGGCTGAGAAATATGTAGTCTATCCTAGAGAAAGTCTTGTGTCTATTAGAAAAAAAAATGAAGTCCTTAGCTTTAGTATTCTGAATTCTCCAAAGATCGATTAAGTTGAGCTCAGTGATAAATTTATTCAGTAATTTAGAGGATGGATTGGCTGTTGTATCAGATTGAGATTTATCTAAAGCAGGATTTAGGACAGCATTAAAATCACCACCCACCACTAGAGGGCAATCAATCTGCTCAAGTAGAGTTTTGGAAATCTGTGTAAGGAATGCACTGTCTGTCTCATTCGGACCATAAATAGAGACCAAATGCTAACCTATTATTATATATTTTGCATCGGATAAAAACAAACCTGCCCTTCTCATCACTACCAAGGTGTTCAATTGTTAAATTTAACTTCCTGTTAACAAGGATAAGCACCCCCTTAGTTTTATTAAGAGCACAGGAAAAAGCTGCTAATTTATAATACTTATTCTGGAAACGTGCCACGTCAGATTGTTTTAAATGTGTCTCTTGTATTAGGGCACAGGAAATAGATTTACGGTGTAAATATTCTAACACACGGGTTCGTTTAACGGCAGAATTTAAACCATTCACATTCAGTGATAAAATATTTAGAGTACGCATTGAATATTCATAATCCCAAGATTGTATTCAATAAATGAAAAAAAAGCAGAAGCACTTCCATTCTGTAAATAACATGTAAACGCTGATGTGCATTTTAGATACCAAACCTCCTAGATGAAAAATCCCTTTAGAAATAAGGTAAAATAAATACAAGTATAAATGTCTGTTGTAAAAAATAAAAACTACATAAAAACATGAACAACCGACAACCATAAACAAGGAACAACTCAGACTGCACATTACCGAGAACATAGGTCTGACTGAGCAACAAAAAATAGTTTTTTTTGCAACGCAAGACATGTCTCCCGAAAGGCTCACACAGCCAAAAAAATATATTTTTAATTAAACCTACTCTCCATTAGTCCCCTCCAAAAGAGAAAAAAGGAGTGTCAGTCTTACCAGCAACGAGACTGTTGTACCGGATATATAGGGACAATATCCCAGTAGGAGAGAGGAGAAAATAAAGAAAAAACAAAAAATAGGTTTAGCAAGCGTCCATGTCCATCCTGCCATCATCCCCTCCTGGGCAGCTAGGACCGCCTCCATCCTGGCCATCAAGCACCTCCCGCCGGGCCGGAGAGACAGCGGCCGCTGTTCCCCCGCCGCCCCCCCGCAGAGCTGCGGCATATGTCTTCTGCTGAGACAGGGAGCTGATAAAATCCTCCGCTTTCTGAGGAGAATCAAAGCTTTCCTGCTCCCCTTTGTGCCGTAGTTTAATTACCGCCGGATAGATGAGGAAGGGCTGTAGACCAAGCGCTGTCATATTCTTCAAAACCGGATTAAATGCCTTTCTCCTGATCGTTGTAGCTGGACTAAAGTCAGGAAAAAAAAGAAGTGTGACATTGTCCTGTGCGCATTTCACCGGATAAGCCTGCCGGGCACCTTTCTGTCATGCCATCTTAGTACACGGAAGATGAGAGTGCGCGGCCGATCGGAGCCCCTCCCTCCGTCATACACATGATGCGCCCTATCAATCTCAATGTCACGGCCCCTCAAGGAAGGAATCCACTTGGAAAGATTAACTCTGAGGAAACCAGCTGCGTTGGGACCCTCCGCCCCCTCTGGCAGCCCCACCAGTCGAACGTTGTTCCTCCTGATCCTGTCCTCAATATCCGTCATCTTCTCGGTGAGTCGCTCCAGCTGATTTCTTAAGTCTGTGACTGCCCTCCTATCCTCACGCGCAGCTGCTTGAACAGAATCAACGCCGTCACGTGTCTGCTTCGCCGCGGTAGCTATGGCCTCAAACTCCTCTATTAGCTCTTTAACAGACTTGTTGGTCACTTGTATGTCCTCACACAGTTCGCGCAATGCTGGAATCAGCACAGAGTCCATCGCATCTCTTACTGCCGAATTCACAACCGAATTCAAAGTGCTTTGCTGCTCTTTAAGTGCTAATTTAATGCTGTTAGCAATAGCATCGTCGAGGTCCTTCTGGAGATGGTGGAATCTCTGAATTTTTTCTTCATTGGCGATTGCTCAATCTCTCTTTTCCGATCGCCTTTGTCAGCCTTAGCACTCATGATGGGTCCAATGCAGAGTGGTTTAAAATTTACTGACAGGATCATACAATATGTGGCAAAGTGAGCAGAGCGAAAGACTAAGCCTGCATCGCTGTCGAAGGGTCACGTGATCCTCGCGAGAATACTTTTTGTGTGCAAAGAAAACAAAAATAACAATTTCATTCAACAATTCGTCTCCTCCACGTTACCCTAGGATGCCATTTTGGAGAGTATATTGAAAAATGCGCACGCTTTGATCTTGAATTCAAAGTGCAAGCATGCATCTTATACTCTCTAAAATGGCGTCTTCATACGTCTCTCTGGAGGAGACGAATTATTATAACGAAATAATCTAATACAATATAATAAAAATACATAATGTAATTAGAGTTGGGTAGAGTAGCCAAAAACTGTACTCAAGTAAAAGTACAAGTACTTACAGTACATAAATAATTACTCAAGTAAGAGTAAAAGTAACAATCCTAATAGATACTTGAGTAAGAGTAAAAAAGTATCCAATGAAAAATCTACTCAAGAAGCAAAGGCAGCTGTGGAAATGAGCAATATGAGCAAAGGCAGCTGTAGAAATAAATCTGGATCGTTTATCCTTTTGATCTTTCATTCAAAATTCACAAAATTCTAACAATTCATTTAAGTAAAACAATGGGAAGTGTGGGGGGGGATCTCATTATTATTATTATTATTTTCTCTAGTTCACATTGGCCACAATTATCGGCACCCTAGAAATTCTTATGAGTAAAATATCTCTGAAGTATATTCCCATTCATATTTACATTTTTTAGCACATCATGACTAGGAGCATGAAATTGTCCAGCCATGATTTCCTGTCGCACAGGATTATAAATATGAGGAACACAAAAGCCAAATTACCTTAATCGTCCATCACAAGGAGTAAAACCAAAGAAAAGAGCTAAAGCATTGAAAATCCCAAATTTCACCATCAGGGCAATTATTAAGAGGTTCCAATCAATTAATGATGTTACAAATTTGCCTGGAGAGGACGTGTGTCATATAGGCCTATACATTGTATATATAATAAATATTGTAAATTACATATAATATTGTGCGAAATCTGTCACGCCCACTGGACTCTCGTCAGTAGGTCACACATGCGCTGATAGCTCTGAAGTGAACCAACCCTGAAACAGAATCTACTCCGGAGCAGGTTATGTTCAGGAATAAGTTGCTATGGCTACTTACATACCCTGAAAGTCTCCGTTTTTGGAACGAAAAGCTGAATTTATCCGCTTACCCTTAAACATTCCTGGGTATGTCATATAACCTGCTTTCTGGAATATGACGGAGGAAAAAAACAAAAAAAAACAAAAAAAACTGGAACGCATAAAAATAAACCGGAAGATGGCAGTAATGCAACGCTTATGGATGCAAGCCGCCTTTAAACCTCAAATAAGAAGAAGAAAAAGAGGAGGACAGTTGGGGAACACTCGTATCCGAACTTGGCGGAAAGGCGCGAAAAAAAAAAAATGGCAGCAGCATCAGCGGGACGAGATCGGAAAAATAGTAGCCAACAGTTTACAGGAAAAACAGATCGAGGTGGAAATACCTGTTGTGAGGCGGTTGAGCACAAATGTTCCGTGAATGGATCAGAGGTAGGGAACGGTAGCTGGGCAGAAATGGTATGTAATGAAGAGGGGGATGAAGAGAATGAGGGAGAAATAGGGAGAATGATGCATGTTAATCAAAGTAAAGGGAATAAAAGAGTTAGAAGTGATCATGAAGAGAGATCGGAAAGTGAAGATGACGAGATAGAGGGAGTTCAAAGAGATAGCCCTGATAAGTATACAGTCATAGTAAGATTTAATGAGAAATCCCAAAGCGACATGAAGAAAATCAACCCATTTACGTTGACAACAGCCCTGGCAAATAAAGTGGGGGAAATAATATTTGCAAAGGTCCTAAATGATGGTAATCTACTGATAAGATGTGAAAATGAAAGCCAAGTTGAGAAAGCCCTTAAAATGAAAGAGATAGGAAAAATTAAGTTGGAAAATTCAGGAAAATTGGGGGTGAAAAATGGGGGAGGAAGTAAAGGAGTCATCACAGGAGTGCCAATGAGTGTAGGAATGGAGGAAATTAAGAAGAGTGTCAAAGGAGGAAAAATAATAAATGCTCAAAGGTTGAAAACAACTAAGGAAGGAGTGAAAAAGGATAGTGAAACAGTATTGATTGAATTTGATGAAGACAATATACCAAAGAAAGTGTTCCTGGGTTTTTTGAGTTACCCAGTGAGAGAATTCATTCCAAGACCATTGAGATGCTTTAATTGTCAAAGATTTGGTCATATAGCAAGAAACTGTAAAGAGCAGAGAAGATGTGCAAGATGTGGAGGTGATCATGAATATGGAAAGTGTGGAACAGGAGTACAGCCAAAGTGCTGTAACTGTGGAGGAGCTCATAATGTGGCTTATGGTGGTTGTGAGATTATGAAACGGGAGAATAAAATCCAGAAAGTAGAAAGAAAGTAGAAAGAAAGATCACTTATGCAGAAGCTGCAAGAATGGTAAATGGACAGAACAGAGACAACAACAGTCAAGAGACAGTTAGGTTGCAAGAGCAACAAAAAAGAACAAATGACAAGGTGTATGTGGATAAAAGGGACTTGGTTACATTCATTGCAGGTGTTATAAATAGTACAGCTGATGTTAAGTCAAAAAATGAAGCTGGTAGTGAATAAAATTCAGCTGGTAGTCAAAGCAGCGGTGAATCATCTAGGATTAATAGGACTGACGTGGGAAGAGGTGAGGGAAAACCTTGCCATTCAGTCAAGCCAGGATGTACCATGGGTTGGTTAATCTTAATTATGGTAATCCTTTTACAATGGAATGCCAGGAGTTTACTGGCTAATGGCCAAGAATTCAAACACTTCATTAAAACACTGGTAGTGAAACCAGATATAATTTGCATTCAAGAAACGTGGTTGAAACCAAATCTAGATTTTATAATGTATGGGTATTCAGTGATAAGGAAAGACAGAGATCTTGGGAAAGGTGGGGGATGTGCAACATTTATTAAACAAGGAATTCCATATAGACAACTTGGTATGGGAGATGAGCAGGAATGTATAATGGTGGAAATATGGGAAAGGGGGGAGAAAATTGTCATAATAAATTACTACAATCCCTGCAAAAATTTGGAGCTGAATAACCTATTGACTATACAAGGACAAGATAAAAATAAAGTGGTATGGTGTGCAGATTTTAATGCGCACAGTACAGTGTGGGGGGGCTGTCATACCGACTTAAATGGAAGGGTAATTGAAGAGTTGATGGAGGATAGGAATTTAGTCTGTATGAATGATGGTAGAGGTACGAGAATAAATATAAAAACGGGAAAGGAATCGGCAATAGATCTTACATTAGTATCTAACTCTCTAGCTGGTGTTAGTAACTGGGAAATTTGGAAAAATGATACAGTAGGTAGTGATCATTACCCAGTCGTTTGTTCAATTGGAGAAAGAGGAGAAATAAGATTGAATGGTGGGAATCCAAAATGGATATTTGGAAAGGCAGATTGGGACAAGTTTCAGAAATTGAATGAGGAAGCAATAATAAAGATTGATTTATCTGAAGATATAGATGAAATGAACAATCAGATTACATCAACAATTATAATGGCAGCAGAGAATTCTATTCCAAGGAGTAGTAATAGGAAGGAAAGAAAACTGGTACCATGGTGGACAGAGGAGTGTCAGCAGGCAGTGAAGAATAGGAATAAAGCATTCAGATTAGTTAAAAGAACCCACAATATGCAGCATTTGATCCAGTACAAGAAGGCACAGGCTACAGTGAGAAGAACAATACGTCAGGCTAAGAGGGCTAGTTGGAGAAATTTTTGTGATGGAATAGGAAGAACAACTCCGGTGGGAGAGGTATGGGGAATGATAAAGAGGATGGGAGGAGATAGAAGGGAATGGGAATACCCAGTTATAGTAACAGAGGAAGGAACAGCAGTATCAAATTGGGAGAAGGCAGAGAGCATGGTCAAAGAATTTGCAAAGATACATAGTTCAGAAAACCTATCAGAGGAAGAAAAGAGAAGAAGAGAAGGGAAAATAAGCCAATATTCAAGAGTATTGGAAAGGAAGGAAGAAGTAATCTGTATAATAGATGAACCATTTACAATGGAAGAAATGAAGAGAGCAATAAAAAGTTTGAGAAATTCATCCCCGGGAAAAGACAAGGTGTGCTTTGTAATGTTAAAAAATATAGGAGAAGGTGCACTTTTGAAGTTGCTGCATCTGTATAATAGAGTCTGGGAGGAGGGACAATTGCCAAAAAAGTGGAAAGAAGCGATAGTAATTCCGATAAGGAAGTTTGGTAAGGATCCGTCAAAACCCACCAGCTATAGACCAATAGCCTTAACATCTAATTTATGCAAAATAATGGAAAGAATGATAATAGAAAGGATATCATACGAGCTTGAGAAGAAGGGAAAGTTGGCAAATTATCAGAGCGGGTTTAGGAAAGGAAGAAGTACGCAGGCTAGAAAAGTGATCAGGCTAGAAAATGAAATAAGGAAAGCCCAGGAAAATAAAGAGACAGTAATTGCAGTGTTTTTGGACATAGAAAAAGCCTATGATATGATGTGGAAGGAAGGAGTATTAATTAAGTTACACAAGTTGGGGATTGGAGGGAGAGTTTTTAATTGGATAAAAGATTTCTTGTATGAAAGGAATATACAAGTAAGAATAGGATCAGAATTGTCAAATCAATATACTGTAGAAAATGGTACACCTCAAAGTAGTGTGGTAAGCCCACTACTATTCATAATAATGATTAATGATATCTTTTTAAAGGTACCAGCTGATATAGGTAGGTCACTTTTTGCAGACGATGGGGCCCTGTGGAAAAGAGGGAGAAATATGGAGTTTGTGGTTAGGAAAGTGCAAGGAGCTTTAGATAAGGTGGTGGAATGGGGGAGTGAATGGGGGTGTAGATTCTCAGTGGAAAAAACACAAAGTGTTTTCTTTACAAATAAAATAATAGATGAAAGACTGATAATAAGGATGTATGGAAAAGAGATAGAAAGAGTTGGAACATTTAAATTTCTGGGGGTGCACTTTGATTCCCGGTTAACATGGGCAGAACATATTAGGAGAGTAGAGGAAAAAAGCAAAAAAGTAATAAATGTAATGAGATGCTTAACAGGTAGAGAATGGGGTGCAAGTTGCCAATCATTGAAAAGAGTTTATGTGGCCTTGATTAGATCTGCGATGGACTATGGCAGTATAGTGTATACATCAGCAGCTAGATCTCATCTAAAAAAATTGGATGTAATTCAGACTCAGGCATTGCGTGTGTGTAGTGGAGCTTTTAAGACGTCGCCTGTCTCAGCTATACAGGTAGAGGTAGGAGAAATGCCACTGGAAGTAAGAAGGAAGCACCTGATAGCAAATTACTGGGTTAATTTGCAGGGGCACAATGATTTGCACCCCACAAAAGAAGTGCTGAAGGAAAGTTGGAGGAAAGTGAGGAGTAGAAAGGACAACTTTGGCCATATAGGGAACAAAACAGCAAAAGAACTTGGGGTGATTGATATGAAAATTAGTTCTACGATTGTACATTCAGTCATGGCTCCATGGAAGATGAAATGTCCAGAGGTAGATTGGCATTTATTAGAGATTAAAAGGAAAGAAGAGAGTGTTGATTTGGTCGGGGTGTTTAATGATCATATTACAGAAGTATATAAAAACTATACTCAAATCTATACAGATGGTACTAAAAACCCAGAGACAGGAATAACAGGAATTGGTGTGGTGGTTCCAGCAAGAGGAATTGAAGTCAATAGAAGAACATCTAACAGTTTAGCAGTATATACAGTGGAAATGGTGGCAATTTTAGTTGCATTACGCTGGGTGGAAAAAACAGAGATAGTCAAAGTCGTAATATGCTCAGACTCAGCGGCAGTCCTAGTAAGTTTAATATCTTTCCATTCAAAAAGTCGACAAGATATACTAAATGAAATTCTTTATTCAGTTACAAGAATAACAAACCAGGGAGGACAAGTTACATTTTTATGGGTCCCAGCGCACATAGGAGTGAAGGGGAATGAAAAAGTGGATAAGGTCGCAAAGAAGGCCTTAAAAAAGGAAAAGGTAGAAATGCAAATAAGAATCAGTAAAGCGGAAGTGAAGTGCATAATCTGGGAAAAAGTTAACCACGAATGGCAAGAAATGTGGGATAATGAGGGGAAAGGGAGACATCTATGCCAAATTCAGGGTAATTAGCAATAATTAAGTTTTTTTTTTTTTTTTTTTTTTTTTTTTTATAGGTATGACACTGATCCACCACTCCGGAACAGAAGGGGGCGGTAATGCACCAATAAGCTGGATGCCAACCGCCGTTAAAAATAAAAAAGAAGAAGAAGAAAGAAAAAGAGGAAAAAGAAGAGGAGGAGGAGGAGGAAGAAGACGACATCTGCGGCCGTTCTGCTACAGTGTTGGGAAAAGTTACAGTTTAATTTTTTTATCAGCACATAAACCATCATGTACATAAAAACTTATGTTAATAATATTAATACTATCCATCGAAATCAGATTATGTAAAATTCAACGTTATGAAGATCAATTTAAAAATCGTTCTGTTTTTGCTAATATTGTGTGGTAAGTGCGCAGTTCTCTTTGTACTTTCAACACTTTCGGTTTCACTTAAACCGGAAACCGCATTTGGGGCAACGATACCAAACTTAACCATAGTTTTACTGCAAATAAAACCATAGATAAACCATGGTAACCACAAATTAGCCATGGCTTTGCTACACTAACCATAGTTTAACCATGGTATTTGCAGTAAAACCGTGGTTATAAATGGCAATACGCCAAACATGGTTAATTGTTTTTTTTAATAATAAAACCATGGTTAATTTTCGTAAGGGAACGAGTGTCATACTATGCTATACAGATAAACCACCCCCGATTTTGTGTACGAATAAATTAACTTAAAACATAGGGAACCATGTGCTATTTGGTGTCTCAGGCACAAAAGAACGTAAACAAAGATCATATCATTAAATCAGACAATGTAAATGAGACAAGAATACATGATCATGAATAAATCTTTAGCATCATTACCAGCAGTGTTGTATGAGTGTAATCTTTGAGAAACTGTTTCTGTTTGTTCTGCAGGTTTGTTTGCTGCTGAAACAGATGAAGTGAAGTCTGTGTCAGTGATGGAGGGAGATTCTGTCACTCTAAACCCTGATCTTACTAAAATACAGAGACTTTATCTGATACAGTGGAGGTTTGGAGATAAAGGTTCCACCATTGCTCAAATTGATGGAAATGAAATCTCATATGAAGATTATGAGGTATTCAGAGACAGACTGCAGCTGGATCAGACTGGACCTCTCACCATCACAAACATCAGAACCAATCACTCTGGACTGTATAAAGCAGAAATCAGCCACAACACTGGAACCTCATATATTAAGTTTAGTGTTACTGTCTATGGTGAGGATATTTATATTTTTGAATAATTAGATGTTTTTAATTTTCTTTTTAGTTTCATTCCTTCAGTAACAGTATTGAAACAACTCAAAGCAGGATTGCTTGTTGTATAACAAAATGAATTGTTATTCTATCTTTTGAACACAGATACGTGCAGTGATTCAAACAGTGAAATGTGACCCTGGACCACAAAACCAGTCAAATGGGTTATTTTTTGGATATTGTGATTTATACATCATCTGAAAGCTGAATACATAAGCTTTCCATTGATGTATGGTTTGTTTGGATAGTTGTAGACGATATTTGGCCGAGATACAACTATTTGAATAAATCAAAATATTGAGAAAATCGCCTTTAAAGTTGTCCAAATTAAGTTCTTAGCAATGCATATTACTAATCAAAAATTAAGTTTCGATATATTTACAGTAGGAAATGTACAAAATATCTTCATGGAACATGATCTTTACTTAATATCCTAATGATTTTTTGCATAAAAGAAAAATCGATAATTTTGACCCGTACAATGTATTGTTGGCTATTGCTACAAATATACCCATGCTACTTAGGACTGGTTTTGTGGTCCAGGGTCAAACATGTCCCTTTGTTGTGATATGGAATAAGATGCCTCATGGCCAATCAAATTCGTCAGCCAGCTGTAATTGTTCTACATTCAACTTGATACTACTTTTATTAATCTGCATATTCCTTTTGTAGTAACCATAAAATTAACTAATCTGTAAGGATTAATATTCTAGTGCCAGTAACAGTGTTAAGTATATTATTTTCTGTCTGTGAATCTGTTTCTCGTAGAGCCTCCATCTGTTATTGCTGGGGCTGAAGCTGAAATGAAGATCATGTCAGTGATGGAGGGAGATCCTGTCACTCTTCATGTTCCTCAACTACAAGGAGATGAGCTGATAGTGTGGAGGTTTGGAGATGGAGGAAAACTCATAGCTAAAAGTGATAAAGAGGCCAAGAGCTCAACATTATATGATACTGAAGAGAGATTCAGAGACAGACTGGAGCTGAATGATCAGACTGGATCTCTGATCATCACAAACACCAGAACCACAGACTCTGGACTTTATACAGTGAAGATCAGCAGCAACAAACAGACTTTATACAAGAGATTCACTGTTACTGTCAGTGGTGAGGAACTCAAGTGTTTTGAAGTAAAGATTGTTTATCATCTGTGAATAATTCAGATGATGTGAGGGCTTAGATCATGAGGAATCAAACCTTCCCTTAATATAGAAAAACTTCAGTATACAAAGATATTACACACTAACTTTCAGAACTCAAAACATCAGAACTCAATAGTGTTTGTTATAGATCAGACACACATTCACACTAATGACTGTCTCTTTTATCATTACAGAACCAGGACTGTCTCCAGGTGCTGTAGCAGGGATTGTTGTTGTTCTGCTGCTAATGGCTGCAGCTGCAGCTGCTGGTGTTGTACTTTATTGTAACAAGACCTCTGAACTAAAAAATCAAAAGTGTATGTAATACAGATGATACAGACAGAAATTGATTTTTTTGTTGTTGTTGCATTACAGTAGATGTAAATGTAAAATACCACTTAAACTGCACAGAAACCTTTCATATTAGCAAGACTTACCTAGTTCACAAGTCATTTGGAGATTTATTGTACTTTTCTGGTGTTTCAAATGATATTTTTGATCTTTTCGATGGTCATGATAAACTCTCATTGCATGAAAAAGAGCTGCATTAAGACTTTTATTATCTAGCCATACAGGTTTGGAAGAACATGGCGAGTAAATAGTAGATGTATTTAGTAATTTGATGTATGTCATGCTTAGTGTCATGTTCATCTGTTCATTCACTTATAATCATCTCATTTCTCTTTCTATGTGCTGCTGTGACATGAAGCGAAGATCTCTGCACGACAAAATGAAACTTGTAAGTATTACAGCTAATACAGCCAAAGAAAAGTGAAATTTACTGTGCTACAGTAAATGTATATAAGATTTTTCATCGTCAGTTCTGCTTGTGTTTGATTTAATGCAATAATTAATGAAGTGTTTTCTGTTTCTATGTGCTGCTGTGACATGAAGTGGAGATCTCTGGAAAACTAAAGCAAATGTGTAAGTATTACAGCTTAAACAACAGGAGAAAATGAGCTTTATTGTGCTACAGTAGAATTTAAATGTTTAACATGATTTTTCATCAACATTTGAGCATCTCCATCATTATAGGTGTGACATTTTCAGTCAATTGAACCCTACTTATATTTTTCTGGCAATCTAGTCCAGATATCAGAGAAATGTCAGCCTATAAACGAGTTGTATATTTTAGATGAGGGAAATACATGCATTACAGACGTGGCCAAAAAAGGTGAGTTTTTGGGTGACAAAATATTTTGTTTACTTTCTATGAATTACAATTCACAAACCAGAAGCAACAATATCCACCAAATTGAGAAGGGTTAGCTCTCCACAGAAGAATAAATATTTTAATTTTCACATTTCAGAGGAAGAAACACTGTTATGGAAATGACTGTTCTCAAAGCAGAATTTATCTGACTATGGCAATGTGTATCCAACCTTTTTCCTAGTAAGCCTTTTGTAATTTATCTTATGGGATGCACTTCCGGTTTGGGGATGTTCCATTTAAAAGGACTGAAACAAATAATTTCAACTCAAGGTTGCACTACAAATAAATCTTATCTGCCAGTTTGACTGAATGAGCTGATTTATGTTCTATTTTCAGATGTCAGGAGAATAACGTAACACTATTTTAATGTGACATGGTTTAACAAGAGTATCTGTGGCAAGAGCTCTTCTCACTTCGCTGCATTCTTTTTCTCCTTATTAATTTTTCCTTCATATTCCACTGTAACTATATGAAAAAAGACAACATGTACTGCACATTTGTGGTCTGCTCTCCTGATATAATTAACAACATATCCCATGAATAATTATTGTACTAAGAATCTCTTGTTTTTCTCCTCAAATCCTCACGTCCCCAAAATATCATAGGGCGTAGGAAAAAGGTGGATAAAATGCTTTTAAAACTTTAACAGAGACCTCTACTGTGTATTAAACTTTGACCTCAGTTAATCGACTTAAAACTGAAACTAAAACTTTACGTGGAATTGGCTGTACAAGCTGTTTTATTGACTTCTTTCCATGGTTCTTTCCTTCTGATGTTCATTCATGTTTATTTCATGCTATAACTAGTAGTAAAGAGGAAGAGATGATCGGTTCACTTGTGTTCCTCACTGCTGCATTTACTGAGGCGATCTGTCATGCCACATTAAGAATTGAATGTATAGTTTGAATTTTGTGATTAAATTGACAAAATTTGAAAGAATTGGATAGGAGACTTGTTATAGTTTAGTTTTATTCAGACAGCATGATTTGATGCAACTTTTAGGCTACAACAGCCAGGATGTTTTTTTTTCAGAACCTGCATCTGAATTGGTATTTAGATATTTTTACAGACCTATTATTGCAGCTCAGAGGCAGCATTACTGATTATTAATAAAAAAGTCATGCAGATGATGAAGTGATTTAGAAGCATATGAAGAATCACACAGTATCTTCTCAGTGTTTCTGTCATGTTCTTCTGTTCATTTATTTATAATTTCTTTATTTCTGTTTCTATGTGCTGCTGTGACATGAAGCCAAGATCTCCGCACAACTAAAGCAAATGAGTAAGTTGAATTTAATATAAAAAGTAATGGGTGGGACACATTATTTAACTATTGTTTAAAATATATAAATGAATAGTTACTAGTAAATTATGTGATAAGTATTATTGGTGACACTTAATAAAGTCCTATTAGTAAATGTTAGGTAATGCATTTGCAAACATTAACACTGAGCAAGCCATTTGTTTTAGTTGGTTAATACCTAACATCTTTAATGTTAATTAATAAGAAACTGTTCATTATTAGTTCATGTTAGATCAGATCCATTAAATAATATTTACAGGTATAACTTTTGATTTTAACAATATATGAGTAAATGTTCAAAGTAACATTAAGTATTTTTCATTGTTAGTTCATATTAACTAAAGTAGTTAAATAATGTTAACAGATGAATCCATATTGTAAAGTGTTTCTGTATTGTTTGTTGCAAATACACATTGATTTAACTAATGTTCACTCATACAACATTACTGTAATTGTTACTGATAATTCATATAAAGTATTTTACACAATGATTATCAGAAGTTCATGAAGAATCACACAGTATTTTCTCAGTGTTTCTGTCTGATCATTCACTTATAATTTTATCGTTTTTGTTTCTTTGTACTGCTGTAACATGAAGCGGAGGACTGTGAAAAAGAATTGCGTAAGTATTAAAACTGATGCAGCAAGAGTTTTATTGTGCAACAATAGTTCATAAATGTACTATGAAAACAAGGTTGGTTACAGTGTATTTTGTCGACTTTAACTTCACTACATTTTAAAGATAAATTTTATATTTTTATTCTGACCATTCACATGTTGTTTTTTAATGTCTTGTTTAGGGTGGGTAAATGGAACAGATTGGAGTGCCAAATGAGGCACTATACACTATGTACTTATTCACTATACTCAACCGTGTAATGTGTCAATTTTATAGTTATTTTTGTTTTTCATAATCGGAGTCTGATAGCCCTCCCCCTCTGCTATGTAATTAAAGCTGTGAATGAGTGCATGAAGTCCCCAGTGAAAGTGAAAGTTACTTTTAAAAGCAATTTAGTACAATATTGCGTTACTCCCTATAAAAGTAACTAATTACATTACCTAGTTACTTTTTATAGAAAGTAATGCGTTACATTACTTTTCCGTTACTTTTGTCATCTGAGCTGGGCTTCCTTTTTTCATATTTCAGTTCTATTTTGGCAAATGTAAAATCGCTTGTTATTTGCATGTTTTTAGTATTTTTTTTTAAATTTGCAGTGCGTTAAGCTCTCTCGGCCACTGTAGAAAACAAAGAAACTGACATTGCTTTTTTCAAAAAAAGTAACTCTCATATTTTCTTGTAAATTAAAAGCTAATGGTTTACTTTACTAGTCACTTAAAACAAGTAATCTGATTACGTAACTTGTGTTACTGTAATGTATTACCCCCAACACTGTCCAACATTCCACATTTCAAGTGCATCATCCGGGTATTTAAAGTGGACTTTTTAAATTAATCAATTAATTCTCATATAATATAATATATATATATATATATATATATATATATATTAGTGGTGTCAAAATTAGCACGTTCACGCAGGAGATAATTTTTTTCAGATTAACGCATTAAAAATATTTAACGCAATTAACGCAGGGGCGGGGCTAGGGTTGCCCACCCCATTCACAACTGCTGCCTCGGTCTCTTTTTTCTTGAAAAGGATTGTGTTTATTTAGATGCAGAACGTCTTTATGACCACATCAAACAGGAGACGTTTCAGATGCTCTTCAAATACACGCACAAAGGAGCCGGCGCGCGCTGTAGCCTGTATCATTTCATATCAAACAGCGAAAGAAACTGCGTGCATGCAATGTCCTAATTATGCCGTCAGTTAAGGCATGAAGTTACCAAAAAGGCGATTAAAGCTGCCTTAAAACTGTGTGCATGCATGCAATATGTTATATATGCATCACATTAAAGAACATGTCTCTGAAAAAACTGTCCTGAGGCACACCAGCACAGTCTCCCTCATCTAACACACCCGATTCAACTCGTCCGCTCATTAGTAGAGACTTTAAGACCTGAAGTGAGTCAGAAAAGGTAAAGAGAGTTGTGAGAAAATAAGATGCATGTCAGATCCACGCAGGGGCGCCGCTACGGATTCTGGGCCCCCAGGACAGCATATTCACTCGGGCCCTCCTGCGTTCCGGGGGGGGTGGGATACACCGAGGGATATCCCAGTCGGTAGAAATCGCGATTGCGTTCCCCAGCCCGTCTTTTTTTCCGCTTCTCCCAAATCAGATTATACTGTTTCAGCTATTAAAATTGTTCAGTTTTGTATGTAATGGAAAAGTGATAATATTTTGTTTTGTTTTTTTATAAAGTTATTAACGTTTGGATTTTTTTGTTAGTTAAATAAGTTTTTGTAAAGTCAATTTAGCCTTCTCAAATCATCATGACTTGCCTAAAATAAAATCTATAGATATACTAAAACAGTTCAAGCATATGTTAAACCTAGATAAATGTGCGCTGCATCCTAGTTTGTGCTGAGAGTGGAAGTTAAAGCGCAGGACATGGAGGCACCAGTGCAATCAATTGCATTTTTTTTCAATGGAATCAACTTGCAGTAATTTTTGCTCATAAAAGTAAGAGTAATACATCATTCGGAACTGTAAAGGGTCTACTTTACAAAACTTTTTATAAAATATCAGGGCTCTAGACTCATTCTTCCCACTGGTCTCACTTGTGTGACTGACTTTCTCAGTTGGTCGCATGAGCACATCATTTGGTCGCAATTTTTTTATTTTTATACAACATTTGATTAATCAATGCATGCTGATGAACTTTTATCATAGTTTATAGTTATATGGTAACGAAAGTGTTCAACATTCAACCCATTCTTTTTCATCAGTATTATTTGTGATTTAAATTTTGTGACAGGAATTCCTTTTTTTGCTTTCACGATCTTGGTGTCACGCTTTGCAAGAAAAGATAATGGTCTGTTTTGCTTATATCTATACACCTTTCACTTTTTAAGACTAAAACAAAAGATGGATTCATTAGTATTCTTAATTAAAAAGCACAACAACAATAAAACAGTATGTTACAATGACAAAATAGCATAACATTTATTAACAAAAACGAATAAGATGAGTCATAGGACACATCACATGCTGTATTATACCGACTATTACATAACAGAATGTTTAGCAAACACTGAAGAATCAAATAATAATAATAATATAAAAAAAAACAAGGAAAGCCTCCATAGTGTAATGTGAGGTAAACAGCAAAGATAACAAGCTTTTCAAAACGAAAACAAAAAGTCAAACTAAACTGGCTGTCGCTGACAGGACTTGCATGTTTTCTCTACAAGAATACCAACATGTTCACCTTCTCTGTTTTAAGAAGCGGTCTTTTACTATAGTTTGAAAACCAAATCCTCCGTAGCACTCCGTCCGCTGCGCGCACCTTCATACTCTTGCTGACGCGTCAGTGAAAGCACAATGTGCTCGCGCTGCTCCCGCTCTGCATACGCGCCGCTTCTGCGCTGCCTCTGCTCTACGCGTGCGGTGTGAAACCAGGCTCTACTGAAGCGCTTGCACGTGATCAGTGAAATCTTTCTCCTGCTATGTGCTGCGGCTGGCAGCGCGCGCTTTGGAGCAGTGCAGACCATGCACTAGCACAAGTGCGACCACGTCAAATTTTTACTCGCACACTCTCAAAAAATGGTCGCAGTCCAGAGCCCTGAATATATAAAATAATTTTATAAAATAAAGAAAACAATGATGTGCCGTCTAGTCTTGAACAGGAGCACTTCACAAAAATGAACCGAAAGTCAGCGAATACATGACTCACAGACATGGTAAATATATATATAGAAAGCTTTAAATTACTACTTAACGAAATAAATCAAATCGAAAACAAAAACGCTTTCATTATAATCCGTGAAGATGCACTTCTCTCTAAAGGTGCGTCTAATGAGGAGATGGTGAGTCAGGATCTTCATCTGATTCTTTTTTTTTTTGTTATCAACATTCTTTTTTTTTTTCACACATAACATAACATAACATCCAAAATATAACAAAACAAAACAACAGACATATACTCAATATCTCAAAGTCCAGTCAAAAGGGAGGGAGAGAGGGAAGGACAATAAAAGGGATCATCATCTGATTCTTCATCTTTGCGACACTGACACAGAAAACACTAGTTTATTAGTAAATAATTCAAATATCTCCTTACTATTTCCCCCTGACACATTCATGGTAATTACTTTTGCTGGGGCTTTACAGCAAGCTTTATTGCGTGTATTTGAACGCAGAACTCTAAACACTGTCGAGCCGCTCTTGACAGCCGCGGCAGCACGGCCTCGTGTTGTTTCCACCAGCGCGGCAATTTTTTTCATCACTAATTGATGGATGTCTAAAATATAAAAATAAGGAGAAGCCTAAAACAGGCCTGAGGCCCGACCCGCGTCTGAATTATGACGTGAAAATTGTCCCGAAGCCCGGTCGGTGCCAGGCTGAAATGCAGGGTTCTAGCGTTCCCCTCGGTAGAAATCACGTTTCTCCCTCGGGAGCCCCCTCCCGTCGTCGGGCCCTTAGAATCATCCTAACTTCCACCCCCCTTACGGCGCCCCTGGATCCACGTCACGTTCAGCAGCAGCAGCTTTTAAAGCAATAGCAGGCAAATAAGCTTATAACCAGCTGCTGTGATGTCTATTAATCCAAGAACAAAAGAAAAAAGAGGAAATCAATAACTTTTATAATTTTAAGGGGTTCATCTATATTTAATTTAGAATTTAGTGTTTGGTTACTATTCATTTTCTGTAAATTCACATAAATTAGAAGTTAAGTCTAATAAATGTTAAAATTGATAGCTGCCAATTATACTGTAATGCTGAATGGCTACAGTCAATGGTTAAATATTTAGGGGAAACATTCTTTTTATAGAGACATCAGTAGTATTGCTATCAGTGATGCTGGCCTTCAATCATAAAAAAGATGCCATTAAAAAAACTTTAATGTTAGGTGGGATTAATCGCGATTAATTTTAGAAAAATGTGCGATTAATTCGTTTTTTTTAAATCGATTGACAGCACTAATATATATATATATATATATATATATATATATATATATATATATATATATAAAACTAGCCAATTAACACATTACTGTAAGACAGAGATGGAAACTCGAGTCAGAGACTTGGACTCGAGTCGCACTTAAGTCGCATAAATAAAGACTTGGGACTTGACTTGGACTCGTGAACAGCTGACTCGTTTGTTTAGATGGTTTATGTAGAATAGTTTCACAAAACTAAAGTCAGACCATTTTGTTTTTGCTTCAAATTTCGAAATTATACAATCCAATTTAGATTAGAAACTGTTCATGCTGGATGTACAGGTACATCTCAGAAAATTAGAATATGGTGAAAGTTTTTTCTAGTAACTTATTTCAAAAACTGAAACTTTCAAATATTTTAGATTCATTACATGTAAAGTAAAACACTTCAAAAGTTTTTTTGTTTTAATTTTGATGATTAGAGCTTACAGCTAATGAAAGTCAAAAATCAGTATCTCAAAATATTTACATTTGAGTTTCAATAAATAACCATCCATACACTATAAATTCTGGGTATCTCTTGTTCTTTGAAACCACAATAATGGGGTGTACATGAGCTGATTACATGAGATGTACCTGCATGCAGTCTCTTTGTTTGGATTGTGTTGTTTAAAATACAGTGGTTGCCTCTAATTTTAAATTGAAAAAGAGCACAGACAAAGCCTTAGTTTGTTTATATGAGATTTATTTAATTTGTGTAATTAATTTGATTAATTGGGGTTTGTTTTAAAATTTTGTTTTGTTGTTTGACATTTCAATTTTACAAAGAAATGTGCTGCATTTTATCTGACAATTAATAAATGGACACCTTTTCATTTCTAATTTGTCTTAAATTTTGTTCGTTTTTTTTTTTGTTGTTGAGAAAATCATATCGTGAAATCAGTATTTCAAAACTGATTTAGCCTCAATAACAAGCTGAAAGAACTGTTGCTAATAAATAGAACAAAGACTTGTGACTTGGACTCCACAAAAAGACTTGAGACATGACTTGGACTCCACTTTAAAGACTTAAGACTTGACTTGGACTCCGCTTTAAAGACTTGAGACTTGACTTAGACTTGACCTCAAAGACTTGAGACTTGACTTGGACTTGGACCTCAGAGACTTGTGAACATGTCTGCTGTAAGATGTATCATATTGTTAATAAAAAGTTATTTACATGAAGTAATTATTAAACCACTAAAGAATCATAGTATCCTAATGTTCATCAACGAAATCATTTATCTTATTTCTCTGTTTCTATGTGCTGCTGTGACACATGTAGCTGAGATATCTGAACACCATCAAACATGTAAGTACTACAGCTAATACAGCCAGAGAAAAAAATGAGCTTTATTGTGCTGCAGCAGTTTAAATCTATAATATGATTTTTCACCGTCGTTATATATTATAAAGGTTCTAACTATACATTTACATGACACGGTAAATGCTGTGGAAATATTGTTCACATTCATTTACATTAATGATGGCTTTAATACATACAACATTACTGTAATTCAGTAGTTCTGAATTCTGTTCCTCAAGTTTTGCTCCAAATCCAACCAAATACACCTGAACAATCTAATCAAGGTCTTCAGGATTACTAGAAAGCTACAGGCATGTAATTTTGATCAGGGTTGGAGCTAAAGTTGAGAGACCATGCTGTATTTGTTACTGATCATAAATATAAAGCAGTACAGATGATGAAATGAGAATTAGAAGCAGTGTTTCTGACATGTTCAACTGTTCATTTACTCACAATCTCATAATTTCTCTGTTTCTATGTGCTGCTGCGACATGAAGTGAAGATCTCTGAAAAACTAAAGGAAATGTGTAAGTTTTACAGCTCATACAGAGAGAAAAAATAGCTTTATTGTGCTACAGTAGAGTTTAATATATGTATACTATGATAATTCATTGTGAGTATGTTTTTACCCTTAGTTCTGCGTGTTTGATTTAGTGCAATTATTAATGAAGTGTGTGATTGTCCAGCTGATATTAATAAATTTATGATAGAATCACATAAAACATTGTGATATATAACTTTACTGCAATTGCTGCTGATAAATCAATTAATGCAGATGATGAAGTGATTATTAGAAGCACATGAGGAATCACACAGCATCTTCTCAGTGTTTCTGTCATGTTCATCTGATCACTCACTTATCTCCTCGTTTTTATTTTTGTATGTGCTGCTGTGACATGAAGCGGAGCTCTCTGAACAACTAAAGCAAATGTGTAAGTATTACAGCTACAGCAATAGGAGAAAATGAGCTTTGTTGTGCTATAGTAGACTTTTTCAAACTTTTGTTTGTCAGTAAATGGTCACTGTTATGATTGGTTAATGTCATTGTGTAGGAAAAAGTGTCAACACTTTCTCACTACTGCTTGTGAATAAGTGTGATAAAACCATCATTTACTGACAAAATTTATGAAATTGTTAACTCACGGTTTGTGATGCAGCTGCTGCTTCATCTTTTAACAAAGCTTCTTGCAAGCTCTCCATTACACTGCCTCGTTTACAAAACAAAATGCTCAGAACAAACATATAATTCTTCAATGTGATCCGGGATGCTATTAAAATAAACCATCCACTTGGAACTGGACACATCAAAGTGAACATTGTTCTACTCTTCATTTGTCCTGTTGTCAGCAGACTCAAGTGCGTGTAGTACGTCAGAAATGACAGTGCATCTGTACTCTGTGTTCAGTGTAGACACCGTAAGTGATTATAATTAGTTCTGTTTGCTTTTTGGCACTGCTGAATTCTGAAAGCGATACTCTTTTGTCAATCCTGCATCACAAGTGTTGTTCAGGAGTCTGCATTCGATGTAGCTCTTCATAAATGGCCTTTACCTCAGAGCAGCAGCTTTCTATGTTCTCAGTCAATTCATTCAGCTCATCTTGGGAAGCCTCATCCAACAATATTTCCTTGCCTAGTCTTGCATTATACCTCCATCTCTCATAGATCATTCTGTACCGCAGTTGTACACCCTTTAACTTTATTTCCTGAAGTTCTCTTCCCTTTTCCATTAGAGTTTTGACTCTTTTGCTTTGCAGCCCTCCTACTTCCACATGTTTGAAATCTGTAACTTCAGGTGGGGCAAGTGATTTGACTTGTATACAGAAAGCCATGTTTTCACATTAGTAGAGTTACCCTTTAAGCTACACTTAAATTGTTCTCATGTTTAGTTACTTCTTATAAACACAAAAACTGTAAAATCTTAATTTCAATTTCTAATTAGGCCCTTTTTAAACTTTAAGGGCCAGATTTACTAAAAAGGGCAAATTAGCATTAGAGCACAATTCCATAAAAGTGCCGATGGGAGGGGAAAATTCTGCATGTGATTTACTGACAATGCGCACATTAAAAAACACAGACGCAGCTAGAGCATTTCCATAATGACCAGAGCAATCTACCAAGAGCAGCGCAAATTACCGCCTGCTTTAAGACATGCTTTTTTTGATGTGTTAAATAATGGTGCAAATAGCCGTAATTTGACAAGCGCAAACGTTAGTAAATCGCGTTGCGTGATTCATTTGAATACTCTCCTCCCATAAATTCTGCATCTGAAAGGAAAACTCCTACAAATGCATATTCAGTAAGGTCAGGCGCTAAAATAACTGTCACGGCCTTTCCAGCGCTAATTCTTCACTGCGCGTCTTTAGCAAATCCTGACAGTAATATTTTAATGCCAAAAGACAGTTTGTGCTGGCGCAAGCTGTTAGTAAATCTGGCCCTTAGACATGTAACAAATAAACATCAGCACATTAAATTTGTCCCCAAAACAGCTGAGGACAGTATGCAGGAAAATTATACTTGAGTCCTTGTTGCAGTTTCCAAGTTTAGTTCCATCTCTGGCCACCTTAACTTGAAAGTTGGGACAGAGCACTTTCTGATTTTGCCTTGAAATGATGCACTTTCAGCTCAGTCTAATCACTGTTGCTTGCAATCGTTATGCCGACAATGTGTTCTGGGCTGTGCTTATCTGATGTGCTGGATCCTCGTCATGTCATCACTCATGATGGTCTCATTGAGCACTGCTGTTTCTTACAAACACACAGCTTTTCGCTTCACAAGACGTTAATTGATGAATTGGAGTGGTGTGGATTACTGTGATGTTTTTATCAGCTGTTTGGACTCTCCTTCTGACGGCACCCTTTCACTGCAGAGGGTTCATTGCATTGCGATGTAACGTTACATTTCTCCAAATATGTTTTGATGAAGAAACACTCATCTGCATCTTGGCGAGTACATTTTTTTTTTAATTTTCATTTTGGGGCGAACTATTCCTTTAATGGTGTAAAGACCTCTTATATGTCAAAAGATCAAGAATAATTTTATTACTCACGTCACGACCCCTTTAACTAATGTTCACACATACAACAATACTGTAATTGTTACTGATAATTCATATAAAGTCCTTCACATGATGAAGTGATTGTTAGAAGCACATGAAGAATCACACAGTATCTTCTGATCATTAACGAAATCTCCTCATTTCTCTGTTTCTATGTGCTGCTGCGACATGAAGCAAATGACTGTGAAAAAGACTTGCGTAAGTATTAAAACTGATACAGAGAGAAACATTTGCTTTATTGTGCTACAGTAGAGTTTAAATGTACAATATTGTTTTTCATATTCAATGTTTATATTTTTGTGAACAAATGTGTTTTGTTGTACTTCTATTAAATCTTACAAAACGTCTCAGGTTATGTATGTAACCCTAGTTCCTCGAGGGAACGAGACGCTGCGTCCGGAGATGCTTTGGGAACGCCCCCAGCATGAACGCGCTCTGAACACATTTGTAATCTGTCCAACGGATGGGTGAGACGTCACAGGCGGGTGACGTAATCGGCCAGGCAGCATAAAAGCACGTGTGGTGGAACGAAGGAATGAAGCAACCGCTCGCAGGGATGCCGGAAGTATGGTCCTGAGAAGCAGCATCTCGTTCCCTCGAGGAACTAGGGTTACATACGTAACCTGAAACGTTCCTCTTCAGGAACTCAAGCTGCATCCGGAGACGCTTTGGGAAGGAGATCCCCATGCCGCCAGACTGACAAATCCCTGCCTAGTGTGAATGGAGCACAGCTAGGGTGAGAGAAAGACAGAGTGGCTAAGAGGGCGGGGCCTGTGTCCCGAAGGCCAACTTCTGAGAAGTGAGTCTTGATCCCCAAGAGGGGAGAGCAGAGGACTCGAGGCTATGGAATAGCATCCTGATCCACCACATAGCATAAGCCGTCTGGCCGGAGGCCTCAGTCTCTGGAGGAAACATGTAACTAGGGGGTGTCTACCCACAGATAGGCCACCGAGAGGGGCGTGGTAGGCCGGTAAAGCCGCCACGTAGGCCTTCAGGGTGGAGTGGGTTAACCCTGCGGAGGAACAGACCTGCACGAATTCCAGAACTGTACTAATCGGGCAGTTGGCTGGGTCGAGCTGGCGACCTCCGCACCATGAAGTGCTACACTTCAGGGCGTACAGTTTCCTCGTCTTGAGATGAGGCTCACTTACCATACACACAGCTCTGCTGTGGAGGAAATGTGTACCCAGGGGGTGTATGCCCACTGATTGCCCACCAAGAGAGGTGTGGTAGGCCGGATTGCCGTCACGTAACCTTCAAGGTGGAGTGGGTTAACCCTGTGGAGGAACAGGCCTGCACGAACTCCAGAACTGTACAAATCGGGCAGTTGACTGGGTCGAGCTGGCGGTCTCCACACCATGAAGTGAAAGTTTCCACTTCAAGGCGTACAGTTTCCTCGTTGAGGGAGCTCTGGATTGGAGGATGGTCTCAACAACCTCGGTTGAGAGACCGGAAGCTATGAGTTGCGCCCCCTCAGGGGCCACCCCCACAACTTCCACATCTCCGGGCGGGGATGAAGACCCCCGCTTGTGAGAGGAGATCCCTCCTGACGGGAATCTCCCATGGAGAGCCGTCGAGGAGAGAAATCAGGTCCGAGAACCATACTCGGCCCGGCCAGAACGGTGCTACCAGAAGTAGACTGACCTCGTCCCGGCGCACTCTCGCCAAAACTCCCGGGAGCAGAGCGATCGGGGAACAACGTACAGACGAAGCGTCGGCCACGTCTGTACCATGGCATCCAGCCCCAGTGGAGCCGGATGAATTGGAGAGTACCAGAGGGGACATTGCGCTGTGTACTTACCTGAGTAGCAAAGAGGTCCACCTTAGCCTGGCCAAACACTCTCCAGATCTGCTTCACCACCTCGGGGTGAAGCATCCATTCCCCGGGCCTCGGCCCATGCCCTTTTTCTTGACAGGATGTCTGCTCCCACTGTAAGGGTATCATGTACAGCAGGCCAATAGGTAGCACGTTGGACGCAGCTGCCATCAGACCCAGCAGCCTCTGGAACTGCTTGACAGTGGCGAGCATCTCAACTCCGCTACGTTTCCGGGCAGAAGAAACTGAGATGTGTGCTCGCTGGAGATCGCTGCGCCCTGGAACATCGTACGTGGCAGGGTTGGCAGACCGATCTCCAGAGGGCACTGAGGAGAGACGGACACCGTGTACCGCGGTGTACGCCGCTCTTCCCCAGAGGGGCTGGCCCTCATTAAAATAAGGAGCCGGAACACGGTTGGGGCTGCTCTGCCCAGCAGCCCCTTGCTGACCACCTCAACCTCCTTGGAGGAAGAGAGGTCACACATCGTGTTCCTATACTTCCTGTGTGTATATATATCAACCTTCCCAAGTTAGATGAAATACAGCATTCAATTCCTCAAAATTAAATGCAGCCAAACAACCAGACAAGTAACATGGTCTGATATGAAAGATTCATCTATAAACCAAGAAAGTTCAATGCATGGTTGCCTCGGCAGCGCGTGCTCTTACTCAAAAAAGGGGAGGGAAGGGCCGCAGCGCGGGCTTCCGAACCCCGGGAGAGCGCTAGATCTGTGGAATGCAGGTGGAGATAGGGCGAGCCCATCTCCAACCCGTCCGCCAGATCCATGTGCGATCCCCGCGATCTAAATCGCCGCCGTGTCTCAGCAGAAGCGGGACCGCGACCGCGAGATCACACGCGAAAGTTTCATATAATGAACCGAGAATGACCGTAATGCGCGCGTCGCCTCGGCAGCGCGCTCTCACCCACGAGGGAAGAACTGCAACGCGGGCTTCCAGCCCCGAGCGAGAGCGCTAGATCTGATAAATGCAGGTGGAGATAGGGCGAGCCCGTCTCCAACCCATCCGCCAGATCCATGTGCAATGACCCGCGATCTCAGTCGCCACCATGCCTTAGCAACAGCGGGACCAGAACCGCGAGTTCATACGGCGGGGAGGATCACAATCAGCCCATTCATATTTCCCTATGGGCTGATAGCGCAAACTCCGTTCTCTCGTTCATAACATGCTTATGAAACCATGCTTGCTGCTCGAGAGCTGACTCTGCTTGCTCTGCTCTCAAGCAGACAACACACAGACTGTGTGCATCCCAGCAGAGAAAGTTCGTTTGCAGGGAGGAACACACAGCCTGTAATGCGATCTGCTCTCGCCCAAGTGCTATTATTGCACTTATAGCCATTGTGGAGCTTATTCTGAGTGCTTGTGTAAGACAGACAACACCAAATAAGACTCACAACATAGATTGACAGACACACACAGAGTAGCAGTTGCTGAATGACAAAAGCTGACGCCGGTTCCACCGCACGTGCTTTTATGCTGCCTGGCTGATTACGTCACCCGCCTGTGAAGTCTCGCCCATCCGTTGGACAGATTACACATGTGTTCAGAGCGCGGTCATGTTGGGGGCGTTCCCAAAGCGTCTCCGGACGCAGCTCGAGTTCCTGAAGAGGAACTATATATAACTATATTATAGTCTTGCTGTCCCTGTATAGTGTTAAAACAAAATTACAAATTAATCTCTATTTGCACATTGGACATATTCACCATTGGCTTGCAAACTTTATATTTTACTCACCAGACTTGTAATAAAATGTAAGTGTAATGCGACTTAAATAAGTTTTTTTTTTTTAAGAAATATTAGTCAATCAAGTATTTTTATAATGGAACTTAAATAGAACTAAACCATGGCAACAATATATATATGAAAATGCATAGTCATTTAAAGAACTTAATCTGTTCATTTACTCATAATCATCTCATTTCTGTTTCTATGTGGTGCTGTGACATGAAGGCAAGATCTCTGAACGACTAAAGCAAATGTGTAAGTATTACAGCTGATGCAGCCAGAGAAAAAATGCTACAGTATAGAGTTAATATAAAAATGTCATGGACGTGACACATCACTTAACTGATGTTAAAATTTATATAAATTAACATTAGCCAATAAGTGCTGTGGATGTCTATTGTTAAGTCATGCAGATGATGATGTGAATATTAGAAGCACATGAAGAATCATACAGCGTCTTCTCAGTGTGTTTGACATGCTCATCTGATCACTCACTTCTAATCTTATTTGTCTATGTGCAGCTTTGACACATAAAAGGGAGATCTCTGAACAAAAAGCATGTAAGTATTACAACTAATACAGCAAGAAATGTGTTTTAAGTACTGCTTAAATTTTATTTGCCTCTGGTTATTTGTCAAAAAATTAAGTTTAACCCTTAAATGCATGAATGTTTCACCAATCATTATTACATAGTTGGGTCTTTAGCGACCCGGACTTATATATCCAGCACGGATGGATCTCTAACTGCTGCAATAGCAAAAAACTCTCTTGATATTTTAAGAACAATTACAGAAGAATAAAATAAAGCATATTTCGTTACCTTTTGAAACTTAAAAAGGTTCAATTTGAGCAGATGATTTTATAGAACTTCATATTAAATAATTTGCTCACTGGCAGCTTATTCACCACATCCAGCATCAAATGGCAATGGCATTTATATTTCATTGCGTATAGTAATTGCTCTGCAGTAAAGCCATTCGGACCAGTTAAATTTTTGCTAATGATATTCTTTTGTTTTATGCCTGAGGTAATTAGTGAAACACCACGTCATCATTGTGTCATCAATACGCATTGCACGTATTGAGTCATCAGATATGTAAATATAGTTGCGCAGAAAAAAAAATACTTACACATTTACATACCGTGGGTTTCTAGCGACCCTTTACACTTTTTACAAAAAAATAATCAGAAAACATTATTTTACTATTTTTTTCTTTTTATATTGTTTATAATGAATAGATTGAGGAATACTAAGAAAGTTGATGTCTAACTTTAAAAAATGAAGGAGGGAGAGGGTAGAGAAGGATGTACCGGGTCGCTAAAGACCCGCGGTATGAATTTAAGGGTTAAAATCAGTTAAGACGCTCTGACATACACCTGAAGTGTGCACACAGACAGCAAATTCGCATATCTCCACTTTTTTTAAATTAAAAATGCATTTTATGAATCTCTGTAATTAAAATCTCAATATCTCTAATGTGTGCTGTAGGTGCGAAACTTTTAGGAAACTTATCCAAGCTGTAGGCTACTCAGTATTGGTCACTCATATCCAGTGTTGGGCTAGTTACTCAAATAATGTAATATATTACTCATTACTAGTTACTCCTTTCAAAAGTAATATTGTTTCTTTACTTATTACTTTCTGGCAACAGTAATTAGTTACACTAATAGTTACATTACTTTTTCTTCACGCCCCACAGAAGTTGTAACTGTGTATCGTCCACATAAAATTCTTCTAGAATGTTACTAATAACATATTTCTGCCTCATCATTTGACCAAAATCCACATTGGATCGCAGTCAGAAGTTATTACAAACACTCAATAGTGACTGATAGTGACATTCAAGAAGAAGTGTTGTATTAATCTCATTAATTGTCATGTGTAGCTTGAAGTAATTGTAATTTATCCATTTCCCATACAATTATATTTCATTATGTATTTTAGGAAATCACATAAGTTTGTAAGAAACTGTTTAATTTTCCAAAAATATTTTAATTATAGTAATATAATGTACCACATGCTGATCAGAGGGATGTGGATGGGATGTAATGGCAGAGTAAAGTAATACACAACAGTGTTCAGATCATCTTTTTTCCAGACAAAATCAATATAATGCAATATTTCTATCTGCTGAATGTAAGCTTTTCTATATTCCAAGCTTGCCTGCTGCACTGTGGACATCACATGCATGTGCGAGTCCTGAAAATTATGAAAATAAATCTAGGAATTATTTGATTGTTAGATTTTAAATTATCGGGGTTGAGGCATCAAAAGTAACTAAGTAACTAAGCTGTTTTATGGATGGTAACTGTAATATTATTACTGAAATATTGTTAGTAATTAGTTACACTACTAGTTACTGCAAAAAGTAATATTATTACAGTAACTAAATTACTAGTAATTAGTTACTGCCCAACACTGCTCATATCCAACATGAAGGATCTGCAAATGAAACTGTGACCACAGATATCATTAACTTAAGTGAATAAAAGGCAATAATCAGCAATATGCATTCACACAAATAACTTTATTTGAATGTTTAATTGATATAATATTAGTCATGATACGTAATGTAAGGAACCAATTAATTGTTTTTTTTAACCGGTTCATTGAATAAACCTGTCTGAAAGAGCCAGTTTGCAGTAAGTACATCAACATCTCTCCATTATATGCCGCCCATTCTATCTGCCCCGAGAGTTCCCAGCGATCATCGCTACTGCCGTTTACATTCCACCACAGGCAGACACGAGTTTGGCTTTGTCCAAACTCCACGATGAGATCAGCGGCTACATCAACAAACACCCTGACGCTGCCTCTATCATCGCAGGGGACTTTAACAAAGCCAACCTCAGGAAGGTCATGCCGAACTTCCATCAGCATGTATCCTGTCCAACTAGAGGACCGAATACACTGGATCATTGCTACACTCAGTTTAAGAATGCCTACAAAGCTCGTTCCCTGCCGGCTTTTGGTAAATCGGACCATGCCGCCATTTTCCTCACACCGGAATATAAACAAAGGATCGTTCAGAGGGAAGTGACGCGCTGGTCCTCACACTCTGAAGCGATGCTACAGGCATCTCTTGATGACGTCGACTGGGACATGTTCCGGGCAAGTTCAGCTGACGTCAGCGAGTTCACGGATGTAGCATTAAGCTTTGTTAGCATGCTAACCGACCAAGCCACTGAAACGGTAACAATAAGGACATTCTCTAATCAGAAACCGTGGGTGGACAGAACAATCCGTGCTGTGGTTAACCAACGCACTGCCGCATACAACGCCGGTCTTTTGTCAGGAAACATGAGCGAATACAAAGCATTGTGCTATGCTCTCCGACGGGCAGTTAGAGCTGCTAAACTCTGATACAGGGAGAGAATTGAGTCACATTTTCAGCTCAATGACTCTCGACGCATGTGGCAGGGACTGAAGACCATCTGTTCCTCTGGAAATAACTCCTCCGCCGAGGTGAGAGCAGATCCATTGATGGCCGAAGAGTTAAACACCTTCTACGGCCGCTTTGATTGTAATGGCGGCGCGACTCTGCCGATCAGTGCGTCAGGAAGCAGCAGACAGAGCAGCGACGATGATCATGTTATCACCGTGTCGGAGGACGAGATTCAGAGGGAACTAAGGAGAGTGAACGTCAGGAAAGCCGCCGGACCTGATGGGATTACTGGCTGCGTTCTGAGATCCTGCGCCGACCAGCTTGCTGGTTTGTTTACTTCCATCTTTAATGAGTCCCTTGCTACCTCTGTGGTTTCCACCTCATTTAAGAAATCTGTCATCATCCCTGTGCCTAAGAACAGTAAACCCTCTTGCCTGAATGACTATCGCCCAGTTGCCCTCACATCAACAGTCATGAATGTTTTTGAGAGACTTTTAAAGAAACACATATGCTCCTCCATCCCTGCTACTTTGGACCCTCTTCAGTTTGCCTATCGCCCAAATAGGTCTACTGATGATGCCATCTCTCAGGTACTGCACTCTTCCCTCACACATATTGACAGCAAAAATGGCAACTATGTCAGACTGCTATTCATTGACTATAGCTCAGCTTTCAACACTATAGTCCCCACCAAGCTAGCTGTCAAACTCTCAGACCTCGGCATAAACACTTCACTCTGTGACTGGATTCAAGACTTCCTCACCGGCAGACCACAAGTGGTGAAAATGGGCCAGTTCACCTCCAACTCCATCACCCTGAACGTAGGAGCCCCGCAGGGCTGTGTCCTGAGTCCCCTGCTCTACTCTCTCTACACACACGACTGTGTGTCCTCTCACAGCTCCACTTCTATTGTTAAATTTGCTGATGATACTGTGGTTCTGGGCCTCATTTCCAACAATGATGAGACCGCATACTTGGGTGAGGTAGAGAGACTTACATCATGGTGCCAGGACAACTGTCTCTCTCTGAACGTGAGCAAAACTAAAGAGCTGATTGTAGACTTCAGGAAGAGACAGCAGCAGCCCTACACACCTCTTATGATCAGCGGGACCCCTGTGGAGAGGGTGAGTAGCTTCAAGTACCTCGGTGTAAACATCTCCGAGGACCTGACTTGGACTGCACACATTCAAACACAGGTCAAGAAAGCCAGGCAAAGACTGTACCATCTGCGACAGCTGAGGAAATTCAGGGTCTCACCAGCAATCCTGAAAACTTTCTATTCAGGGGCCATAGAAAGTGTATTGACTCAGTGCATCTCAGTGTGGTATTGTAACGCCACAAATCAGGACTGCAAAGCTCTGCAGAGAGTCGTGCGCTTAGCTGAGCACATCTCAAGGGTCTGCCCTCCCCTCTCTGCAGGACATCTACCTCAAACGCTGCAAAAGCAGAGCTGCAAAAATAATCAAGGACTCAAATCACCCCGGTAACCGTCTTTTCATCACACTGCCATCTGGCAAGCGCTTCAGGAGCATGATGGCAAAAACTGAGAGACTGAGGAGGAGCTTCTTGCCTCAGGCCATCAGGCTCCTAAACTCAGTCTCATAACATCTACAGGACTCAATTTAATAAACTGTAAAAACATTCATTATTCTCCATCATCCGCATTGCTGCTATGTGTACATACCTGGTACAACCTGTTTGCACATTCCTCTTGCACATCCCTGTTTATATTAATATTTATTAAATCCACAGTAGACTGTATTGCACATTTTATTTCATTGCACATTTTACTCCTTATTTTATTTTTTATTTTATTTTTTTTCTTATTCTTACCTATATTTATATATATTCTCTTATGTTTCATTTTTTATTTTATTTTTTTGCACTGTCCATTGAGCGGACCTGTCCTGACCTACATTTCACTACTGATTATACCCTGTATGATTGTGTATGTGACAAATAATAAAGAACCTTGAACCCTTGATCTCAATAAATTAGAATGTCGTGAAAAAGTTATTTTTTTTCTTGTAAGTTATTTCAAAAAGTGAAACGTTCATATATTTTAGATTCATTGCATGTAAAGTAAAACATTTCAAAAGTTGTTTTGTTTTAGTTTTGATGATTAGAGCTTAAATCTCATGAAAGTCAAAAATCAGTATCTCAAAATATTAGAATATTTACATTTGAGTTTCAATTAATGACCATCCCTACAGTATAAATTCTGGGTATCTCTTGTTCTTTGAAACCACAATAATGGAGAAGATTGCTGACTTGGCAATGATCCAGAAGATGAACATTGACGCCCTCCACAAAGAGGGTAAGTCACAGAGGGTCATTACTGAAAGGTGTGGCTGTTTACAGAGTGCTGTATCAAAGCATATTAAATGCAAAGTTGACTGGAAGGAAGAATTTGGGTAGGAAAAGGTGCACAAGCAACAGGGATGACCACAAGGTTGAGAATACAGTCAAGCATAGCTGATTCAAACACTTGGGAGAGCTTCACAAGGAGTGGACTGAAGCTGGAGTCAGTGCATCAAGAGTCACCACGCTCAGACGTCTTCAGGAAAAGGGCTACCAAGCCACTTCTGAACCAGAGACAACGTCAGAAGTGTCTTACCTGGGCTGTGGAGAAAAAGAACTCAGTGGTCCAAAGTCCTCTTTTCAGATGAAAGTAAATTTTGCATTTCATTTGGAAACAAGGTCCCAGAGTCTGGAGGAAGAGTGGAGAGGCACAGATTCCATGTTGCTTGAAGTCCAGTGTGAAGTTTCCACAGACAGTGATGATTTGGGCTGCCATGTCATCTGCTGGTGTTGGTCCACTGTGTTTTCTGAAGTCCACAGTCAACGCAGCCATCTACCAGGAAATTTTTAGAGCACTTCATGCTTCCTTCTGCTGACAAGCTTTATGGAGATGCTGATTTCATTTTCCAGCAGGACTTAGCACCTGCCCACACTGCCAAAGGTACCAAAAGCTGGTTCAATGACCATGGTGTTACTGTGCTTGATTGGCCAGCAAACTCGCCTGACCTGAACCCCATAGAGAATCTATGGGGTATTGTCAAGAGGAAGATGAGAGACACCAGACCCAACAATGCAGATGAGCTGAAGGCCACTGTCAAAGAAACCTGGGCTTCCATACCACCTCAGCAGTGCCACAAACTGATCACCTCCATGCCACGCTGAATTGAGGCAGTAATTAAAGCAAAAGGAGCCCCTACCAAGTATTGAGTACATATACAGTATATGAACATACTTTCCAGAAGGCCAACAATTCACTAAAAATGTTTTTTTTTATTGGTCTTATGAAGTATTCTAATTTGTTGAGATAGTGAATTGGTGGGTTTTTGTTAAATGTGAGCCTAAATCATCACAATTAAAAGAACCAAAGACTTAAACTACTTCAGTCTGTGTGCATTGAATTTATTAAATACATGAGTTTCACAATTTGAGTCGAATTACTGAAATAAATGAACTTTTCCACGACATTCTAATTTATTGATACGCATCTGTAAAATGTTACTCGAAGCACTTTCTATAAAGGTATCTATATTTATATTTAAGGACACTTTTTACAACAAAACTAATTTTTCAGTGCTGTTGATGACATTTATGTGGAAAAACCCTTTATCATCCTCCTGAAGCTGCTTAATGCTAATATATATATATATATATATATATATATATATATATATATATATATATATATTTAACACTAACAAATAAATGATGTGGATAGCATATTTTATTGTTAATTCACATAAATGAGGGATTTAGCTAATGTAATGTAATTCTGTGTGCAGTTTTGACAGATGATATGGAGATCTCTGAACAAGAAATAGGTAAGTATTACAACTGATGCAGCAAGTGTAAAATGTTTTTTGATGTGCAACAATAAATGTTCGGTAAAAAGGGGATTTGTTGTTTTGCTAAAACCCGTACATTTGTAGCAATATAGTGCAAATACTTTATTACTGTACTTGAGAACAGTTTTTTGTATTTTTATAGCATAAATCATTTGTTGACTTTTACTTCACTACATTTTAATGAGACAATTGATACTTTTACTCTGATACATTTCTCTGGAACCTTTAATTACACGTGCAATTGCTGGTGTAAGGTACACCCATTTGGCCCAACGAAGGTATCCAATGGTGGCTGAAGGTTTCCTGTGTGTTCGTTCTTTCCGGTGTAGTTTAATCTCAAAATTCTAATCTGACTCCATTTTATTGTTATTACAAACTTGTCAGTCTTGGTCATTAGATCTAGAAGGCCAGTGCCAACTTTGCTCATTCTAGAACATTTAGTCCCCATAGATTTTAATTAAGATTACATATATCTTAATTAAGATCTATGCAATCTTAATTGCACACTTAATTAAGGTAAGACTGTATCTAACCAGAGGTCATGATACTCATGACCTCTGGTTAGATACAGTCTTACCTTAATTAAAGGGATAGTTCACTTTGAAATTAAAATTTGGTATCTATCAGCTTACCCCAAGGGCATCCAAGATGTAGGTGTCTTTTTTTCTTCAGTAGATCCAATTTTGATGTTTTTAGGTCAAACCGTTCTAGTCTGTCAGTCATATAATGGCAGGTATAGGTCACTGTCTCTATAAGAGGGAAAAAGAACATGCACAGAGAAATCCAAATTAAACAATTCCCCATCGTAACTACACATTGATGGCCTAAGACACGAAACAAGCGGTTTGTGTGAGAAAACGAACAGTATTTATATCGTTTTTTACCTCTTGTACACAACCATGTCCAAGTGATCTGAGTGCGCACACACATCCGGTGTGTGACGTGTGTGTGTGTGCGCGCGCTCTGGCTCACGCTGCATTCACACGGGGCGTCGGCGTCAACGCTTGACGAAGGGCGTGTCTGAAGCGTGGTGCTGACACGCCGTCATAGTTACAACAACCAATCACATACTTCTCTGGTGTTGCATGAACGGGATTGGGTATTTGCATGAGGCGATCTGATTGGCTGACGCCTCTGTTGGCACTTGAAAAGTTGCGTCAGCACCACGCTTCAGACACGCCCTCCGTCAAGCGTTGACGCTGAAGCCAGAGCGCGCGCGCACACACACACGTCACACACCGGATGTGTGTGCACACTCAGATCACTTGGACATGGTTGTGTACAAGAGGTAAAAAAACGATATAAATACTGTTCGTTTTCTCACACAAACCGCTTGTTTCGTGTCTTAGGCCATCAATGTGTAGTTACGATGGGGAATTGTTTCATTTGGATTTCTCTGTGTATGTTCTTTTTCCCTCTTATAGAGACAGTGACCTATACCTGCCATTATATGACTGACAGACTAGAACGGTTTGACCTAAAAACATCAAAATTGGATCTACTGAAGAAAAAAAGACACCTACATCTTGGATGCCATGGGGTAAGCTGATAGATACCAAATTTTAATTTCAAAGTGAACTATCCCTTTAAGTGTGTAATTAAGGTAAGACTGTATCTAACCAGAGGTCATGATACTCTGGTGTTCTGGTGTTCCTGTGGCTCATGGTAGAGCATTGCGTTAGCAGCGCAAAAGGTTGTGGGTTCGATTCCCAGGGAACACACACAGTATAAAACATGTATACCTGAAGCACTGTAAGTCGCTTTGGATAAAAGCGTCTGCTAAATGCTAAATAAATGTAAATGACCATTAGCATAGAACCAAGTTGACCAACTTAACTTCCGTTACTAACCTGAGCGAAGATTTGCGATGTTATGGACTTAACATCATCTACTGGAGTCAATAATCTCAAAGTCAGAATAAAATCAAATGTAACAATTTATTATCAGTAAAATGTATTATGCCAATTATATAGTCAGGAAATGGATGAAAAAGAACAACATATAGGTGAGAGGAGTTTTCCCGCATTTTAGTTCCGCATTCTCGGATCAAAGTGTATAAGGTTCTGCAAGTCTTACACTAGTGTCATCACTCTTAGCCAAACCCTTTGAGTTACACCATAAAGTTAATTAACAAATTAAGTTGACAAAACAAAAACACATACCATATCTGTCTATCTTTTTTTCTGTATTTTATTATGCCTTTTATACAGCATTGCATCTTCACACAGAATATAGACAAAGGCTCTTCACTTGACAGGATATTCCTGTAAATCTTTAAGAAACTCCCAAGCAATTCCCAAAATGTTGCACTTTTCTGTTGCTTTTATTTGGATAATTATTTTTTTTGTTGTTGTTTTGTTTTTGACGCCGCAAACTAAAATGGAGATAATAATATGAATTTTCTGTTTGAAATTGATAAAAATCACTTGTGATCTTTGTGTAGTAATTTCAATCTCTTATGTTCACATGCAAACACACTAAATATAACATCAACTTTTTATTTCTATCTTTTTATGTACTGATGTCACAAAAGAAGAAAAGTGCATTGTTGTTGGAGACACACCCATTAGGCAAACGATTGGAGGGCCACGTGGTGCTGATGGGAGATTCACAGACAGACATGGCAAGAGACGTGTAGTCCGTAACACCAGTACTGAACATACTGGAGTTTGTACACATGGTGAGTAGTTGTTTTTTAATTTAATATTTTAATGTAACAAGGGCTTCTTCATTTGTACGCTAGCGTACACATGCGCTCTAGAAAGTTTTATCTTTATCCACTTCATTATTGACTGAAAATAAATGCCTTTCCAATCTGATATGTGATGGGACAATGCATTTATTTTCAGTTAATAAGGAAGTGTTTATCGGGTAGGGTTAGGGGTAGGTGTAGGGAGGGCTTTATTGTCCCAATAAAGCGTTATCCATTTAATAACTGTAATAAGTATAATTTACACTCAGTATGTTATTATTGCATACTTTTTTTATAATGTACTACAACATACCTCTTACTGAGGTATAAATATCTGCCACCTTGATAAAGAAAATACTGCTATTTTATTGTCAATAAAATGTATCATTATTTGCACGTAGTGTAACTACAACCCGAATTCCGGAAATGTTGGGACATTTTTTAAATTTGAATAAAATGAAAACTAAATGACTTTAAAATCACATGAGCCAATATTTTATTCACAATAGAACATAGAGAACATAACAAATGTTTAAACTGAGAAATTTTACAATTGTATGCACAAAATGAGCTTGTTCCAAATTTGATGCCTACTACAGGTCTCAAAATAGTTGGGACAGGGGCATGTTTACTATGGTGTAGCATCTCCTCTTCTTTTCAAAACAGTTTGAAGTTTATGAGTTTCTGGAGTTTTTGTGTTGGAATTTGGTCCCATTCTTGCCTGATATAGGTTTCCAGCTGCTGCAGAGTTTGAGGTAGTCTTTGACGTATTTTTCATTTAATGGTGCGGCAAATGTTCTCTATAGGTGAAATATCTGGACTGTAGGCAGGCCAATTCAGCACCCGGACTCTTCTACTGCGAAGCCATGCTGTTGTAATAGCTGCAGTATGTGGTTTTGAAAGTGAAAGTGACATACGACCAAGTATGGTGACCCATACTCGGAATTTGTGCTCTGCATTTGACCCATACAAAGTGCACACACACAGCAGTGAACACGCACACACCGTGAACACACACCCGGAGCAGTGGGCAGCCATTTATGCTGCGCCCGGGGAGCAGTTGGGGGTTCGGTGCCTTGCTCAAGGGCACCTCAGTCGTGGTATTGAAGGTGGAGAGAGCGCTGTACATTCACTCCCCCCCACCTACAATTCCTGCCGGCCCGAGACTCGAACTCGCAACCTTTTGATTACAAGTCCGACTCTCTAACCATTAGGCCACGACTTCCCCCAATTTCCCCCATTTGCATTTTCCTCCTGAAATAGACGTCGTCTGGAGGGGACTCGTCTGACCATAGAACACTTTTCCACTTTGAAACAGTCCATTTTAAATGAGCCTTGGCCCACAGGACACGATGGTGCTTCTGGACCATGTTCACATATGGCTTACTTTTTGGATGATAGAGATTTAGTTGGCATCTGCAGATGGCACGGTGGATTGTGTTTACCGACAGTGGTTTGTGGAAGTATTCCTGGGCCCATTTAGTAATGTCAATGACAGAATCATGCCGATGAGTGATGCAGTGTCGTCTGAGGGCTCGAAGACCACGGGCATCCAAAAAAGGTCTTCGGCCTTGTCCCTTACGCACAGAGATTTCTCCAGTTTCTCTGAATGTTTTGATGATGTTATGCACTGTAGATGATGAGATTTGCAAAGCCTTTGCAATTTGACGTTGAGGAACATTGTTTTTAAAGTATTCCACAATCTTTTTACGCACTCTTTCACAGATTGGAGAGCCTCTGCCCATATTTACTTCTGAGAGACTGCCTCTCTAAGACATCCGTTTTATAGCTAATCATGTTATACAGACCTGATGTCAATTAACTTATTTAGTTGCTAGATGTTCTCCCAGCTGAATCTTTAAAAAAAAAATCAGCTTTTTTAAAAAGCTTTTTCAGCCATTTGTTGCCCACGTGCCAGTTTTTTTGAGACCAGTAGCAGGCATCAAATTTGAAATGAGCTCATTTAATGGATAAAAGTGTAAAATTTCTCCGTTTAAACAATGCTCTCTATGTTCTTGTGATGTTCTCTATGTTCTATTGTGAATAAAATATTGGCTTGTGTGATTTGAACATCTTTTAGTTTTCATTTTATTAAAATTTAAAAAACGTCCCAACATTTCTGGAATTCGGGTTGTAGAAAATATCGCTTTTTGCACTTAGGCCATGTGTCCACTCATAACAGTTTTAAAAATGTGGCGCTCCCATTGGAAACAGTTGAAAAAATACGCTAGCCTTGGGAAAAAAAAAAAAAATTACACTATGATCTGTCATACAGGTGCATCTCCATAAATTAGAATGTCGTGGAAAAGTTCAGTTATTTCAGTAATTCAACTCAAATTGTGAAACTCGTGTATTAAATAAATTCAATGCACACAGACTGAAGTAGTTTAAGTCTTTGGTTCTTTTAATTGTGATGATTTAGGCTCACATTTAACAAAAACCCACCAATTCACTATCTCAACAAATTAGAATACTTCATAAGACCAATAAAAAAAACATTTATTTAGTGAATTGTTGGCCTTCTGGAAAGTATGTTAATTTACTGTATATGTACTCAATACTTGGTAGGGGCTCCTTTTGCTTTAATTACTGCCTCAATTCGGCGTGGCATGGAGGTGATCAGTTTGTGGCACTGCTGAGGTGGTATGGAAGCCCAGGTTTCTTTGACAGTGGCCTTCAGCTCATCTTCATTTTTTGGTCTCTTGTTTCTCATTTTCTTCTTGACAATACCCCATAGATTCTCTATGGGGTTCAGGTCTGGTGAGTTTGCTGGCCAGTCAAGCACACCAACACCACCATGGTCATTTAACAAACTTTTGGTGCTTTTGGCAGTGTGGGCAAGTGCCAAATCCTGCTGGAAAATGAAATCAGCATCTTTAAAAAGCTAGTCAGCAGAAGGAAGCATGAAGTGCTCCAAAATTTATTGGTAAACGGGTGCAGTGACATTGGTTTTCAAAAAACACAATGGACCAACACCAGCAGATGACATTGCACCCCAAATCATCACAGACTCTGGAAACTTAACACTGGACTTCATGCAACTTGGGCTATGAGCTTCTCCACCCTTCCTCCAGACTCTAGGACCTTGGTTTCAAAAATGAAATACAAAACTTGCTCTCATCTGAAAAGAGGACTTTGGACCACTGGGCAACAGTCCAGTTCTTCTTCTCCTTAGCCCAGGTAAGACGCCTCTGATGTTGTCTGTGGTTCAAGGAGTGGCTTAACAAGAGGAATACGACAACTGTAGCCAAATTCCTTTATACGTCTGTGTGTGGTGACTCTTGATGCCTTGACCCCAGCCTCAGTCCATTCCTTGTGAAGTTCACCCAAATTCTTGAATCGATTTTGCTTGACAATCCTCATAAGGCTGCGGTTCTCTCGGTTGGTTGTGCATCTTTTTCTTCCACACTTTCTCCTTCCACTCAACTCTCTGTTAACATGCTTGGATACAGCACTCTGTGAACAACAAGCTTCTTTGGCAATGAATGTTTGTGGCTTACCCTCCTTGTGAAGGGTGTCAATGATTGTCTTCTGGACAACTGTCATATCAGCAGTCTTCCCCATGATTGTGTAGCCTAGGGAACCAAACCGAGAGACCATTTTGAAGGCTCAGGAAACCTTTGCAGGTGTTTTGAGTTGATTAGCTGATTGGCATGTCACCATATTCTAATTTGTTGAGATTTTTGTTAAATCTGAGCCTAAATCATCACAATTAAAAGAACCAAAGACTTAAACTACTTCAGTCTGTGTGCATTGAATTTATTTAATACACGAGTTTCACAATTTGAGTTGAATTACTGAAATAAATGAACTTTTCCATGGCATTCTAATTTATTGAGCTGCACCTGTATATACAACAAAATTCTCTGAATACAAACTGCCAAAAATCAGAAATGAATGTAAGTGAATGAAAGTGTGCTTGTCCTGAGAGAAATGGGCAAGTTGTAAATATTTTAATGTGTCAAAAGATCATTGTGAACTTTACTTTTAAGTTTGCATGTTAGAAGGTGCATGACTGAGTTCGCAAATATAATGTTCATTTGTGAGAAAAGAGCAAGAGCTCATACAAGATTTAGCTTATAAAATGAGTCAGAAGTGCTAATAACAATGTGTTATATAAATGATTTTGTACATTTTATTTCTAAGGATAATTTGATGGTAAATTATTGATTCATTATGATTTCTTAGTGTTGGGGACTGCCCCACTAATGCCAGTTCTTTAAAGGTGTTAACCACTTCAGGACTCTGATCAGGGAGTAGGAGTCATCAAATGTCTTTCCACCATTTATTTATGTGCAGGGTTTCACCATATACACACTGATATGCATTGGAGGTAGTTTTTCGTCAGTAACTTTTGCCCTGCACTTAGAGATGCTGCACAGGTGGAAACTGCGTCACAATCTGTCAGCTCTGTATGCGTAACCAGTAATGCGTCACTTGCGTCAAACACGTATCACACTTTAAGTAGTGTAGTGCATATTTACATAATGCAAGCTCTAACCATGGTTAATAATAGTATAAATAGTATTAAAAGATACATAATATAAAGAATTCACAACACTTAGAAACGACTACAGACTTGATCTCCACATCTTCTCTCTTTTGAATTTCTGTGATTGTCTCTGTTTCTTTTCAGAATCAACAGGAAAAGGAGTGAACGAAGAAACGTCTGTTATTAGTGAATGAGCAGAAGAAGAGTTCAGTTTGATGAGAGAAGACATGCAATTGTTGCAGTCTGTCCTATTATTTTGTTGTTGTTGTTGTTACGTCTCTTTAATTTAATGTTCTACTGTGAAACAGCGGCCAGGGCCAGTGTTGCCACCTTGTGCAACAACTGATTCATGCAAAACCAAGTAAATGCACGTGTGCAACCTGCGCGTATAAACTAATACACAAATAACACAAATTTAAAACACACTACAATCTGATGAGCTGATGGGTTAATGAATGTTAATCACATTGTCTGCGTTTGCGCATTACTTTCGCCTACTACCGAAGAAACCAGAGGTGGCTTCCGCTTTTTCTTAAAGTCTGAATAATTCCAAATGAACTCCACATTATAATTTACATGTAGCAGATAAATTCTACATGGTAAGACTTTTTTGCTCTCCCTCTCTTTGCATGCATGAGAGAAACACTGAGCTCTCTCAGCTGAGCAACAGAGAGTCGGACGCTTTTGCACTACAGTTCATGGTGCGTCAAATGTGCTGCACATCCATTGAGATTAATTAAAATAACGTGCCTAAAAGACAGAGAGTGCAACTCTCAAGTGTGCAATTTTCAAAATGAGTGAAGTCAAGTAATGAAATATCTGTGTTAAACTTATACTTGGCATCTAACTCAAATGCTGGCAAGTAATAACAATTTCCCTGCTGAAAAAAAAAGAAAACAGCTTGGTCATAGCTGGAGACCAGCTGACAAACCAGCTAAAACCAGCTTGGCCAGGAGACCAGCTAAAGCTTAGGCTGGTTTTAGCGGTTTCTTCAGTAGGGTTAGCCAAGTAAATTTAGTCGCATATGTGAGTACTCTCATTGTAGAGGGTTGCTGTGTCTCCTGAAAAGCTTTGCTTTCAGATGAACACTGTTATATATAGTTGCTGTTACCATTTTAACATAAATTGAATCTCATAACTTTAACTTTGATGTTTTGATTGTGTGTGTGTGTTACCACAGAAGTATCTCTCAAACCATGCATGTGCTGTTTTATATAACCAACACTAGTTAACTTATTTAACATAGTTTCTTATCCTTTTATAATATTGGAATTTGAAATTATAAATGTGACCTGAATTCAGAGTTAAAATGAGAGTCTCTTGTGTGCTTTTGTTAACACTAATGTTGTAATTCATGTTTATGACTAGAAATACACTTTGGTTTATAAGCTACTATGTGTCTGCATATTGTTCTTAAGTCATTTAAATTGTCAATTCTTTGACAAAGAGCTTCGGGTGGGTGCCATTTTCTTTTGATCTTGTTTTCTCCTGTTTTAGTTTGGGAGTTTATTTTAATTTTTTAGTTTTTCTATGATCTGTTTAGAGGGGTAATGTTTGTTGTTTTGGCCATTGGTACAATTGCATATATGTTAATGGGGTCTTACATTTTTACACACAAACACGTTTCTATATTATCTGTAAATAAAGCAGAACAATGAAAAGGCTTAACTGTCTTGCACTGAAATTATGTTCCGATGGAGACAACTGGTTGCTGAACAAGCATACTTTATGGCATAAAGACTACTCACAAAGTACATTAAACTATTCTTATTTTTTTGTGTATTCAGCATCTGTCTTTTAGTAAACTGCTTTTCTGTTTCAATGCAAATTTGATCAAAAGCATTTAAAATGACTGATTTTGCTGTGGCTTTTCTCAAAATTTGCAGTGATATTTGTGGCATTTCTTATTGTTTTGCAGTGAAAATATACCATGGACAACATTCTTCTAACATTGTTATAACTTTTCTGACTTCGAGAACCTTCGTAGGGCTCCAGACTAACATTTGAGGACACCAGTGCCATTAAGTTCTACAGAAGGTGGCACCAGTACCTGACAGTAAAGCACTCTCCCTAATCGCACATGTACATCTCGGAGATGTCTATTTGATGTCTGCATTTACATATGCAAGACATATTTTTTAGGGTGTTTGCTCATCTGCAATACGTCTCTAAGACGTTTCCTGTCAGATGTCAAATAGACATTTATCAGAATGCATGTAAAACTGCTTCTGAGACGTTTATCAGATTACAAGGCAGATGTTTCCCAGATCTTTAGCAGACGTCTTACAGATTTACTTGTGCTGTCTGGGTAGTTGAGATGCAGATAAAATTAACTTTTATTACTGTCATTCATAATGTCTAAATATAAATTGATTTAAAAAAAATATATTTTATGTATATATATGAGTGGAAATGGCTAATAAGCCTACATGCTAATAAGCCTATAAGTCTGCAGCCATATAGTGGTAATTTAATACCCTTTTTATTTTTAAATAAGTGTTTGCTTTCCTACATTATGAAACTTTTAGTTTTATAAATGGAGGCAACCTATGAAGGATGAACAAATAATGTCATCACATTAAAAATAACTTTCAAATTTGGTAATACTTAAAGTTTTGAAGTGCTGGGAAAAGTTGTGTGAAGCATTTAAAAACACTCGAAAACATTAGACCATTTCTGCCACAAGTTGTTCCTGTATTTATGTTAAATTCATGGTGAATGGGGAATATTTGTATTTATTGAACAATGTATTTCCTGGTTTCCACATCAGTGGCGTTTGTTCTGATATCCGTAGCATTAACCGAATTTGAATGCTTCTCACAAGATTTGACAGAGATGTTATTGATTCTGCGGCGAATTCGACTATTTTCTTCACTGTATCTCCCAGCGCTGTGTATAATGGTGTCGCGTGATCGAGAGCAGCCCGCGGCTTGCGCCGCGTAGCCCAAACGAGTAGCGCGGATTCGTTCCACTTTCGGTTCGTTTGTCCAATGTAGCTCTTGTAAATCGGGCATGATGAGAACGCAAGGCTGTTAATTCCATTTTTCAAACTGAGAAACAACCTTTCTTTGACTGAATGCGCGTTGCGATGACGTCACGGGACGTGTCTAAGCCCAAAATCTGCGGAAAATTTGCGGCAATTACGAAATTTTGCGAGCTCTTGCGAAAATTGCAGAGTTTGCTTGATTTTGCGATAAATTCAGCGATCGCAGAATCGCAAAATCCTGGAGCAACTGTTCTTGTAACCCAATAAAATTAATTCCTGCTTACTGGCGTTCACATCAATCCACAAGTCGTTCTTTCGGGTTAGGCTATTTTCATTCAAGTCAATATAAAAGTATTACGCTATGTCTAGCATTCTTTTACATTACTATAAATAAATTGGTTGAAAAATGGTATCCACTCACAAATTTAACTTTTAGTCCGCTTGTTACCGTCAAAAAGCAATTAATTCAGTCACATTTCTATATGCAATAGCCTGTATAAGATAGCGTTAGATAGGCCATGATCAATTGATTTTATACAGGTGTTACTGTTGTAGGGAATTAAATTATTTCCTTTATGAAATTAACTCCTCATGAAGCCAAAACTCAGGAACTCACAGATGCCATGCAATAAAGTCATAAAACTAATCTGGAGAAGAGATCTAGAGATCTGAGAAGAGAACAAACAACACCACCCTGACCAGACTTATCTCCTTGATCATTTACGACCCCCTTCTCTGCCTCTCCTCCCTCACTCTTCATCCCCAAAAAGCAAGAATATCCATATGCCACAAGTGTTATATTTTGTCAATGTTGTTTTTTCCCTTTCATGTTTGGTATCATTTTTAAGGTCTCTGTGCGATTGGTAAATTGGTCTCAATTTCACAGTAGTCACTTATATTATGAGAAATATTGAAAACTTGAGTGAATTCTGTACTTCTGGTGTGGGCGGTCTCTTTTCAAAATCTGATAAACATTCTCTACACCAGGTGTGACCATTTGGGGCATGAGAGCAGCTCCTACAGAGCTTCTCATTCCCCATACGCAGATGTAATCTGTGGGGGGCCGAGAATAAATGTTTATGGCCTGTTGTTCTGGTAGTATTTAAGGGAGAGTTGCAAATCAGTCATTGCGATTCTGTAGCCAGATCAGCCCGTAGTGTGGAGTGTATTTCATATGCTCCATACTATGTATCTTCCTGAAGTCAGGTATACATTTTTACTCTTAGATTCATCTTTAAACAACTGATGTTATGTATTTTCTTATTTTTGAATTGGCTTCTTATTGTTTAATTATGTAATTGGCATGACAAGTTTTTACCTGACTAATAATAAATTGTTATATTTCATATATTCTGATCTCTTCTGAAATCATTTTTTCCAGTAGATTAATGTGTAGTGGTATTTCCACAAATCTGGGTTCAGGACAGATCATACCAAGCACCATTGGATGAACCATGGGGAACACCATGAGGGAGACTTTGGATTTCTGACTGTCACTGGCTTAACACGGTGTAGCTCTCATGGTTATAGGAAAAAATAAACTTTTTGTTATGAGTATGCAGGCGCAGCTCACTTAAAGGTATTATAACCACTCTGCATCCTCTGAGTAAATTCAGAACTGATGAGTTTGTGTCCGTGGATTCACTAAAAAATCAGCCGAAGTGTAATTCCTATGCGATACCTGGTCTCTAATGAACGAAGAATTGAAAGTATGTGATTTCCAGAATAATTAAATATCTAAATTAATGTACAATCGATAACTGTGATCAGTTTTTAATTAAGAATATTGCCTAAATTTAACAATCACTTGAAATTGGATTCAGATTAAGCACGGAGCTAGACTAAAATTAAAGCTAAATCCAGATAAATTCAGAGGCGCAAGTAAAAGACCGAACATGCATTAAACCTTCAACCAGGCCGCTGGACTCCGTCTTTTGGACTGGCGGGTGGATCCTTACACTGTAACAATTTTGTAAATGGTGATCAGCAACCAAATATTGATAATGTGGAAGTTACTGTATTTTGCCTTGGTGTGACTTGTTGAAGAAAATACATTTTATGTTGATTTTCATATGTTTATGATATTGATTTTCAGATGTTTATGAGAACATGTAGTGCAAAACCTTTTTTTGGGAAGGCTGAGTAGAAGGAAATGGGTCTGGGGCTTTTAGCCTAAGATGTATGGATGACAAGGGGATTTATAAGGCTATACTGGGCTAAGAGCCAGACGAGTGGGAGATGGGGAAGACGTATGTTTGTGACCTGAAAGGTTATTTGGGCCCTAAATGTAAAGAAATTGACTTTTAGAGCATGATATAGTAGAATGAAGTACAGCTGAGAGCTTGTAACCTTGTAATGTTGAGTGTGGATATAAGGTGGAGGAGCACCCTCCCTTTTTGTCGCACTCTGCAGCAACTTGTGTGTCTGTATGACTGTCAACCTTCTTTGCAAAGAATAAAACCTTTAAAGGACTAAGAGTGAGTTTGTCTCTTATGCTGATGAGAGTTATTTAAAATTGCCACAACAGACTTCTCAAGTTTTGCAGAAAATGTAAAGGCAGCATACAGTAACTTCAAAATAGGGGTAAAAATGAAGTTTGAGCTCACAATTTTTTTAAGAATGTCTGTGATGGGGGGCCACCTGGATTTGAGAGTAAGCATCTTTCAGATCCACTGATAAAAACTAGTCCCCTGGGCAAACTTGTGCAAGGATCTGCTTCAAAGTCAGCATCCTTAAAAGCAGAATGATCTGGGCAGACTCATCCATGGTGCAGTGGAGTTTGGCCTAGAGACCTGGAGGGCCACCATCGTATTGAAATGAATTGTATGGCTGAAATGCCATACTGTAGGTTTGTGCAGTTGCACAAAATTTAACAAATCCGTTCAGAGGCTTCAGTATTCAGGGAAAAATGGAGCTTCCCCTGAGCGTGATTCCATGCAATGTGAGAGATTGTTTTGAAAGGAAACTGGTTTCGACGAACAGTTGTCACTACACCATTAATTTCCCTAACGATGCATCATATTACGGTTAAGCAGTGATCTATGTCATTGTACCGAAAAAGAAATAGAGAAGTAGATACGACTAGTGGTGGTGCTGATTCTGTTCCTCCTCTGACTGTAGAGGAAGAGAAAGTTTTGGCCATCCTGGGGCCTGAGACATTGGAAGGGATGACCTTTACAGTTAGAGCTTTTGAAGAACATGCCAACATTCCCCACTCCTTAAGTAATTTAGCAGTCCATTCAAAAAGTTCCACAACATTGCCAGCATCCATAGAGTGATTGACATTATTGATGGAAATCCCAGTGTCAAGCCCTGTGCTAAATGACCCCTTGTACATCTGCAGGAAGGGATATCCAGTCATTAATGTACAAGTAGTGTGTGATGGGATCTTCACTGATATGGTGGCAAAATGGCCTGGAAGGACAAGTAACTCTTTTGTGTTGACCAGTTTTTCAACTGACCAGGTGATTTTGCATTTATCTGGGTAAATTGATTATTAAAATTACATTTGGTTTCAGAAATGTAATTGTACAAATAAAGTGCGAGGACAACTCTGAATTGAACACAGCCTTGCTGTGGCAAAATCACCTCAAACAAGAAACTTCTAAACACAGGTGGAGAGCACAATAAACAATTCTACGTTTTATAAGCTTTAAAAATGTTATATATCAACATAATATGATTGTTATTTGAAGTAGGTCTGAATAAAACAAACTTTCTAAAGTGCTGGTCAGTTTCTGCTCTGGTTTTCACACTTCATCTCTCTCTCTCACACACGCTCACGTGCAAATAAGCAGAAACATCTGCACCTTTTTGCCACATTTGGCTACTGAGAGCTTCAGTTTCATGTGACAATGCTTACCAATGTTTGTTCTAGCAGAAGCACATTAAACCGCAGCATGTTCCCTTATTTTTACTAAAAAAAAAAAATGAATGGGGAAAGAATGTGGACAGTTCCAATAAAGGGCAGTTAACATGGCTTATTCCTTCAATCAGGAATGAGCTACATTTACAATCCTTCAATCAGGAATGAGGTACCGTGATGACATTCATACTGCATATTCATATTGCAATACAGTATTTATTTGTATAGTGCTTTTTAACACACGTTGTTACAGAGCAGATTTACAAAGAACAGAGATTTACACAGCGTTTCTGGATCTGATGTCATTAATTACAAAAGCAAAAACAGCCACACCCAACAGAACAGTGATGGCCAATCGGATCACAGCTTCAGTAAGACCACAACAGTGAATTTCTGAAGGAGAAAATTAGGACTTCAGTTAGGTTGCTAAAGGAGGGCCATTTGTTTTGAGAGTTTTATTTATTTATTTATTTTTTAATGCTGGAATTTATACCAGGTACCAAACAAATGCTAATATCAAGACTGACGTACCTGAACATGTGTGACAGAGTTGACTGCTGTCCAGATGTTGAGTCTGGTTGCTGATGGGATTGTTGAGCACACAGCTGTAGGTGTTGTTATCCTGATTTTCCACCTCCAGATGTAAAGAGACACTGCTGATGAGATGAGACACACTGATGCTGGACAATAAACTGTTTCCTTTGTACCAGGAGAGAGTCACATGACCCACATTCACCACTGAACACAACAATGAACAATATGATAATGATGATGATGATGATGAACATTGTGAAGAGTCTCTGGTGATGACAGGAATGAGCAGACGAGCTGGAGAATACACAGAAATAATTAAAAAATTAGACGTCTCAGAAAAAAAAATGGCAGAAAATACATTTAGGCAAAAAATAAAAACCAATGTATGCATGACTCAGCATGAACCCAGGAATCAGAGGAAAATTATGCTTCTAGAACAACCAAAACATCAGAAGAATAACAATAACAATACAGATATAGTATACAATATATACATATTTAACAATACTAACAGATACATTAGGTAGGCTACATGTTTGTCCCCCCAACTGAGACCTACTAAATCTACTTCCAACCAACTTATTAATCATTTTAAATAGTATTTTAATATTATGATCTTGTACAAATAAAAGAGTTTGAAATGGACAAGTTCCTTACAATAGACAGTAACATTGAATTTCTTGACTCGGTTCCCTGGCCCTCCCTTGATGTTTAGTTCATAAGGTCCAGAGTCTGTGGTTCTGATGTTTGTGATGGTCAGAGATCCAGTCTGACTGTCCAGCTGCAGTCTGTCTCTGAATTGCCCTTCAGTACCATTAAATAATGACACCTCATTGTCATCTAAGAGAGCTATGAGAACACCTTGATCTCCAAACTTCCACAGTATCTTATTTCTCTGTGTTACAGTAACATCAGTGTTTAGTGTGACAGATTCTCCCTCCATCACTAACACTGACTTTGTTTCATCTGTATCAACGCCAAACACACCTGCAGGAAAAAAACAAAGTTACAGACAAATGAAACATACCTGAGAGAAAAGAGCACTATAAGCACTATAGGCCTACTTAAACTGATAGACAAAAGTTTATTATTATTGTTATTATTATTTAAATAGCTATTTTTAAATAGTATTTTTTATCTGTGTCAAGAGTTTGACATGTCCAGATATGTTTTAAGCTAAGAACAACTATGCGTGCTTAGAAAACAGTAGCATTTTAATCTATATTACAAGTGTCAAACCTGAAGTTATCATACAGACAACTTACCAATGAGATGCCACGAATAATAAAGCAAGGCCAACAGGCAAAGCATTTTCTTCTTTTCGTCTCCAGTATAGCCTATTAATTTGCAAATTTGCTCTTAAAAGTCCACCAGATTTGTAATTACATTACAGATAATCTGAGAAGATCTGTCCTACAGTGATGTTGTGAAGCTCGACAGTCTGTGAGAATGAACTCGCCGTTCACTTGTGTCGAGTTAAACCCAGGAAACACGAAGCAGGACTTTCAATGGTGTAGTTTTTTCCCTTCCGTACCTGAGTTACGTGTTCCTTGTACTGAAACTTTAATAACCCTGAACCCTGTTAAACCGTCTTTCCACAGTCTCCAAAACATTCGCATGTGGATGTGATTGTCGCATATCGCCTCCTAGTGACAGTCGCACGGAACTTTCAATTTGGTCGTGAAGCAACCGCTACCATCCGTTTATGAATGCTCTTGAGACCCTCTCAGATACCCTCTCTTTTCTTTGTTTTTATTCAGCTTGAGGCATGAAATAAATTGAACAGCATATAAATAACAAAATAATAATAATAATAATAAAATAAAAAAAAATAGAACTATGTGAAAATCATAACAGTGGTAGCTGAATATGCGATGCATGGTGTCCAGTTTGGTGGGCACAACATGGTTAGTCAAAATTTACTCCTATGAAATCATTACTTGCTCATTACTGACTCGTTTCAGGTCGAACTTTTTTAATGCTTTATTTGAACATTCAAGTTACTACAATTAAAACAATAATTATTAAGAATAAATGCAATAGAAAAAAGAAGGCATTTAACAATCAACATCGTAGCTCAAAACAGAAACAGAGCTAGATATAAAAATAAATAAATTTATTAAAAATACTTAATTAGGCCTACTTAAAAAAAAAAAAATATATATATATATATATATATATATACCTATATATATATATATATATTAGGGGTGGCACAGTACACAGAATGTCACGGTTCGGTACGTACCTCGGTTCGGGGGTCACGGTTCGATACGATTTCGGTACAACATGAAAAAAAGAAATCTACTATGCTCTGTTTCTTTTCATTTATTTTGAACAGACAGTAGTGCAAATTAAAAAAAAATCCATCTAGATGTGAAAATACTACATATTATTACATGTTATATATATAAAATCCGTTTTGTTTTCACAAATAAAAGCAGACCTTTATACAGTGATTATTAATAAGACAATAGTGTTTTAAGTTGATTCTGCTGGTATAAGGAAACAGTTGAAGTGATCGTGTCACTCACACACACACACACACACACACCCACACACACACACTAGCAGGCACGCACGCACTCGCACGCACACACCAGTTCCAGCATTGCTAACTTGACAGCCATTTAGTACTTTCTCAAAATAAAATACAGTGAGCCAAACATCAGCGCGCCCGCCTCTGTGTCACCGTTGGCATTCGCTGTTCTTCTGCTGGCGGTTATCAAACAGCGTTGTATTGCTCTGGGCGCCCCCTTCTGGATTGGGGTGAATTGCCTGTATTCGTCGTAGGGCATCATGCACCGAACTGAGATGCATGTACCGTGACCAGGGGCGCCGTAGCATTTCAGCCCGACCCCGACCCCGACCGGGCTTCAATCGGGCCAATATTCACGTCATAATTCAGACTTTTAGGCTTCTCCTTATTTTTATATTTTAGACATCCATCAATTAGTGATGAAAAAAATTGCCGCGCTGGTGGAAACAACACGAGACCGTGCTGCTGCGACTGTCAAGAGCGTCTCTGTGTTTAGTGTCCCGCAGCAGAGAGCCGTCAGCGCAGCTGAAGAGTTCTGCTTCAAATACACGCAATAAAGCTTGCCATAAACCCCAGCAAAAGTAATTACCATTAATGTGTCAGGGGGAAATAGTAAGGAGATATTTGAATTATTTACTAATAAACTAGTGTTTTCTGTGTCAGTGTTGCAAAGATGAAGAATCAGATGAAGATCCTGACTCCCATCTCCTCATTAGACTCGCCTTTAGAGAGAAGTGCATCTTCACGGATTATAATGAAAGAGTTTTTGTTTTCGATTTGATTTATTTCGTCAAGTAGTAATTTAAAGCTTTCTATAGATATATTTATCATGTCTGTGAGTCATGTATTTGCTGACTTTCGGTTATTTTTTGTGAAGTGCTCCTGTTCAAGACGAGACAGCACATCATTGTTTTCTTTATTTTATAAAATAATTTTATATATTCAGGGCTCTAGACTGCGACCATTTTTTTGAGAGTGTGCGAGTAAAAATTTGAAGTGGTCGCACTTTGTGTCACACACCGCACGCCTGAGCAGACCAGAGGCAGAATGAGCGCGTCAGCACAAGCAGCACAGCGGAGGATTTGGTTTTCAAACTAAAGTAAGACAGCTTCTGAAAACAGAGAAGGTGAACATGTTGGTATTCTTGTAGAGAAGTCCTGTCAGCGACAGACAGTTTAGTTTGACTTTTTGTTTTCGTTTTGAAAAGCTTGTTATCTTTGCTGTTTACCTCACGTTACACTATGGAGGCTTTCCTTATTTTTTTAATATTATTATTATTTGATTCTTCAGTGTTTGCTAAACATTCTGTTATGTATTAGTCGGTATAATACAGCATGTGATGTGTCCTATGCCTCGTCTTATTCGTTTTTGTTAATAAATGTTATGTAAGCTAGTTTGTCATTGTAACATACTGTTTTATTGTTGTTGTGCTTTTTAATTAAGAATACCAATGAATCCATCTTTTGTTTTAGTCTTAAAAAAGTGAAAGGTGTATAGATATAAGCAAAACAGACCATTATCTTTTCTTGTAAAGCATGACACCAAGATCTTTTAAGTGAAAGCAAAAAAGAGGAATTCCTGTCACAAAATATAAATCACAAATAATACTGATGAAAAAAAAACGGGTTGAATGTTGAACACTTTCGTTACCATATAACTATAAACTATTATAAAAGTTCATCAGCATGCATTGATTAATCAAATGTTGTTTCAAAAAAAAGAATTTGCTACCAAATGATGTGCTTGTGCGACCAACTGAGAAAGTGGGAAGAATGAGTCTAGAGCCCTGATATTTTATAAAAAACCTTTGTAAAGTAGACCCTTTACAGTCCCGAATGATGTATTACTCTTACTTTTATGAGCAAAAATTACTGCACGTTGTTTCAATTGAAAAAAATGCAATTGATTGCACTGGTGCCTTGCACAAACTAGACATTGTTATATGCTTGAACTGTTTTAATATATCTATAGATTTTATTTTAGGCAAGTCCTGATGATTTGAGAAGGTTAAATTGATCAAACATGGCTTTGATCAGCTCACTGTCTGCCGTTGGCCGCTTGGTCGTTACTTTAAGAAAGAAAAAACTTATTTAACTAACAAAAAAATGCTCCAAACGTTTTTCTAAATTAACTTTATAAAAAAACAAAACGAAATATTATCACTTTGCCATTACATACAAAACTGAACGACATTAATAGCTGAAACAGTATAATCTGATTTGGGAGAAGGGGAAAAAAAGACTGGCCGTGACGGTTCGGGACGAATATATATATATACTACGGGGCCGTTGAATGCTTGAATCTGATTGGCTGACGAACGTTCTAAAGCTGCATTCACACTAACAGGGAATTTTGACGCTGAATGTCGCCAGGGGCTGGCGATGAGATTGCTGTTTCTCACTACTGGTTGCCTTGACAGCGAATCAGGTTTCTTTCTGCTAAATACAAATATTTTGGAGGCAAAAGTCTAAATATAATAAAATGTGATGAATGGGGCTTTGGGTGTGCAATTATTTTCAGGGAAACGCACGGCGAACGTAGTTCCAGGCAGGTCTTGACCGTATTACATGACCATATCACTTCGCCAAATTATTTGAGTTATTTCAAAGGTCCTTACAGCAAAAAAACCAAAACCCACAACGACGCTGGCCAAACAAATAAATACAGTAAACAAAAGGATAAAAACGACAGATGATGTCCATGTTTTTGCCACAAAATTACGTTTTATTCCGTTCCGCTTCGTCGGGGCCGCATCACCACCTCGGGTGTGCAATATTTTTCTAATAGTTCAACGGCCCGTCGTCAATTATTCCTTATATATATATATATATATATATATATATCCTATATATTTTAAAGAGATTACCGTCTGTGCAAACTGCACATGTTCTGACTGCTTTTTTTTTTGTTAAGAGAAAGCAAAATTGTACTCAAATAACGTTTTATTTCTGCAACAGCCCTCACCCTCACCGTGATGACGTCATGTTTGCAGCTCGCACCTTTACGCTCGCGCGGACGCGGTGAGTGGGTGTGTCTCACAAACGACTGAGATTTATAGCCACAACCTTCCGTACTAAACTCAAATCTCACTCAACGTCGCAGCAACATGAAGATCGTGTTTTTAACGTTTTTATCCATGTTCGTCATTGACGGTAAGTGATTGAATTCTGATTTTCTTTGCTATCGGTTTCACTTTCCACCTGGATTACCTGGCCTGCACAAATGCTGGCTTCAGATCCTCATTAATTAGCATAAAACACATTGTGAAGTTTGAATGATTACTTTAACATTAATATGCTAAAATGCATGTGATATCACTGAAATGCAACACTGAGATTAAAATAATTATACAAACCATTTAAAGGCTGCCAATTACTATTAAGTTAATTTAACAAACGTTTGCCCCTTGTGAAATTTCTAATATCCTCCTATTTACTTAATCCTGGTGCTGACAAATATTTATTTATTTCATTTATTACTAAAATTTATATAACAAGAAAATAAAACTCTTGAGATTTAAAATGTAAAGGGTCTTAAAGACAGGCAGCACATATAAAAACATTTGAGGACAAATACATAAATTCACATATCCAAAAATAGGCTATATTAAAAAACAACCTTTTACCCATATTTGTACAAACTTTCGGGATGTTTAAATCCTGAAAAGGGTAAGGGCTTTTGAATTAGTAATAAACCGTAATGCTCCATAATAAACAGAATTCAGCTCCTGTAAACAATGCATAAACAAAGCGCCTGCATGTAGATAATATCACAATAATCCAACACTGGCAAGAAACTAGTAGCCACCAATATCTTTTTTGCTTTAAAAGAAAGACAGGACTTAACTCTGAAGAAAAAGCCCAACATCAACATTAGTTTCTCCACAAGTTGCTGAACATGAGGCCCAAAAGAGAGGGAATCAACAACTAAAAATTACAAATATTTATACTGTGAAACTACTTCTTTCACCAAGCTTTGAAGAGTAAGCGAGCATGCATTTTTTGAGGGTGTAGAATGTCTATTTGAAAACTGGTGGGGTAGGTTTTGTTCTGAGTAAGACATTGCAGACATTTTTGCAGACAAGTATGCACTTGACAAAAGCTTTTATCCAAAGCAACTTGCATTGCTTTCAAGGTAAACAGTGTTTGTGCATGCACGCGTAGAAATATGGGGACCCAAATGCGATGTCATTTGATAAATCCACAAAGAACTCAGTATCTCTGACTGTTTCTGTTTGTTCTGCAGGTGTGTTTGGTGTTGATCCCGATGGAGTGAAGACAGTGATAGAGGGAGATTCTCTTACTGTACAGACTGGTTTTACTGAAATGCAGAAAGATGGTCTAACAGAGTGGAAATTTAATAACACTAACATCGCAACCATCAATAAAGGAACTGGTAAAGTTGAATTCAGTGATGATAAACTGATGATGATGTTTAGCGGCAGACTTAATCTGGATCAAACTGGATTTCTCACCATCTGGAACATCAGAATCAAACACTCGGGTGAATATAAAGTGGAGAGTATCAGCAGTGTAGGGACCAAATCCAAGACATTCAAAGTTATTGTGAAAGGTGAGTCAATTAAATCTCAACTTCTTTGTGAGAATATGCAAGCTGAGAGTTTCATCACTGTGAAACTATTTTTGCAGAATCTCCACTCAAATCTGTTGAAGATAAAGATGAAATAAAGGTATTGTCAGCTACGAAGGGAAGTTCTGAGACTCTGCACACTGATGCTGAACTACAGAAACATGATCTAATACTGTGGAGATTTGGAGCTGAAGGATCTCTCATTGCTAAAGCTGATACAGAAGACAATCAAACATTATACTATGATGGTGATGATGGGAGATTCAAAGGCAGACTGGAGATGGACAGTAAGACTGGATCTCTGACCATCACAGACCTCGAAACTGAGCATACTGGAGAATTTAGACTAAAGATCATCAGCGACAGAAGGATCTTATTCAAAAGATTCACTGTTAGTGTCTCTGGTGAGTCACTTTATTCTTTCAGTACAACTCTAGTGTGTACTAATAATTTACATATTCAATTAATATGTCTCTCTTTATTATTACAGTACTAGGTCTGTCTCCAGGTGCTGTAGCAGGGATATGTGTTGTTGTTCTGCTGATGGTCGCTGCAGCAGCTGTAGCTGCTGGTGTTATGATTTATTGTCGACACGATCACTTCAAATTAAAAATTCTAATGTGTAAGTCGAACAAAAGTCATGCAGATGATGAAGAATCATGAAGAATCACTCGGTATCTTAGCATTTCTGACATGTTCATCTGTTTATTCATTTCTGTTTCTATGTGGTGCTGTGACATGAAGCGAAGGTCTCTAAACAACTAGAGCAAATGTGTAAGTATTACAGCTGATCTATGTAGCTGTGCTACAGTAGATTTTAAATGTGTAATGTGTAGATTTTAAATGTGCAGTGTTACACTGAATGACATACTCATGACTGAATCTCTAAATTAACAACAAACTCACTTATAATCTCCTTATTTCTGTTTGTATGTGCCGCTGTGACATGAAGCGAAGATGACTAAACGACTAGATCAAATGAGTAGGTATTACAGCTGATGCAGCGGGGGGAAATGTAGCTTTATTGTGCCACAGCAAAGTTAATTGTGCATTGAACGATTCTGAACCAATTGTATCAGTTCTGGAGTCAACGACTCACTGATTCAGATGATTCGATCAGAGCAAATCTCCTGTTAACAATTCACTGAATTCTCAAGTCTGACTTTAAATGAGCCAAAACTGGGAGATCCTTGGAGCCTCAGAGTGTTTTGTTAAAACACATTAATGATGGATTTAACTAATGTTCGCACATACAACATTACATCTCATATAAAGTCATGCAGAGCATGAAGTGTTTTTCAGAAGCACACAGTGTGATTCACAAAGTGTTTCTGTCATGTTCTTCTGATCATTCACTTACAATCTCCACATTTCTGTTTCTATGTGTTGCTGTGACATGAAGCCAAGACCAATGAAAAAGACCTGGGTAAGTATTAAAACTGATGCAGCAAGAGAGTTTTATTGTGAATCAATAGTTCATAAATATAAACCTGTCAGTGTGTCTAGTGCATTACAAAACAAACGATGAATGTGAAGTGATTATTAGAAGCACATTTCTGTCATGTTCATCTGATTACTCACTTATAATCTCCTCATTTCTCCGTTTCTATGTGCTGCTGTGATCTAAAGCGAAGATCTCTGAACAAATAAATAAAATGGGTAAGTATTACAGCTGATTCAAAGAGAAAAAAATGGCTTCATGATGAGTATAGAGTAAAATAAAAAAATGTTACAGATGTAACAGAAACCTGAACCAATTAAATATATATATATAAATTAATTGCTGTGAAAAGTATGTTTATTGATAATTCAATTATGAAATTTACTAGTGTTCGCACAAAATATTACTGTAATTATAGATCATATAAAGTCATGCAGATGATGAAGTGATTATTAGAAGCACATGAAGATCACACAGCATATTCTCAGTGTTTTTGACATGTTTCTCTTTTCATTTACTTATAATCTCCTCATTTCTCTGTTTCTATGTGCTGTTACAGATGAAGCGAATGTGAGTGAAAGTGAAAAAAGTAAGTATTCATAGTCAATATTTATATTTTCATTAGAAGTTCTGCGTTTGTTTGATTTAGTGTGATAATTACTGAAGTATTGAGCTTCATGACATTAATATACTGATGTAATTGTTACAGATCATTAATAAAAAGTCATGCAGATTATGAAGTGATTATTAGAAGCACATGAAAAATCACACTGTATCTTCTCAGTGTTTCTGACATGTTCATCTGTTTATTCATTTAAAGGGGTCATATGACGTTGCTAAAAATAACATTATTTTGTGTATTTGGTGTAATGCAATGTGTTTATGCGGTTTAAGGTTAAAAAACACATTATTTTCCACATACTGTACATTATTGTTGCTCCATATGCTCCGCCTTTCTGAAACGCGTCTGATTGGCCAGCTATCCAGTGCGTTGTGATTGGCCGAATACCTCAAGCATGAGATGTAAATGTTACGCCCCTTACCGTATTGTGATGCCTTGTCCCGGCGTGACGACACAAAAACAATAAAACCCATTATAAACGAGGCATTTGTTGCATCCAGTGGGGACATAATTACTGATTATAATGACTTATACTGTCTTTTTACGCATAAACATTACCATGTCTGCATTTGTGATCGGAGAAACAACAAACAACAAGCACTACTCTACACTGCTCAAAACTCGCATTTGAATAGTCAGTAGCAGAAACGTACTTACTGTGAGTCAGAAGCGCCAGACTGTCCTTGCAGAGTTGGAATTGCCCCACTTTATAGAAACAGCCTTTATGCAAGCCAGCATTGTAGGCTACGCTTCCAGGATCAGGAAATAGTTCTCTGTAAAATGCACTGCACACACTCGGATATTTGGGTTGAACTGTTCTGGAACAGTGTTGTAAATCTAACTTAACCACTGATTTCTAGATGTGTCCACTTTTGGAAGCCCAAACAAGGTACTTTCGCTTTCACCATGAAACACAGCGTCTCCAGGACATGGTGCCGGCGGCAGCAACAATACTACAGCTAGAATAATAGCTCCGCCCTCTTTCTTTGGTATACGTTTGGGCGGTGTTTTGCAAATCTCCCCACATCGTGACGTAGACGTGTGGGGGCGTTTAATGAGCCGTTTTAGGGTGGCGTGGCTGAGTCTTAACTTTTATAAAGAATATCTCTTTGGTTTTGAGTCTTTAGTCTTTGCAACTTCAGGGATCTTATCTATGCACGATCAGCTTGTAACACTCCAAAGAGAAAGGAAAACTTGAAATCGCATCATATGACTCCTTTAAAATCTCCTCATTTCTGTGTTTCTATGTGCTGCTGTGACATGAAGAGGAGCTCTATGGAAAACTAAAACAAATGTGTAAGTATTACAGCTGATACAATGAGAGAACAGTGAACTTTATATAGCTACAGTACAGTTTAAATGTATAAAATAGATTTCATTTATATTTTTAAACTACAAGTTCTGCTTGTGTTTGATTGAGGTGTGATTATCCTGTATTGAGCTGCATGACAGCTGTTACTGATCATTAATAAAAAGTCATGCAGGTGACGAAGTGATTATTAGAAGCACATGAAGAATCACACAGTATCTTCTCAGCGTTTCTGTCATGTTCATCTGTTCATTCACTTATAATCTCCTCATTACTCGTTCTATGTGCTGCTGCGACATGAAGCGGAGGACTATGAAAAAGCATTGCGTAAGTTTCAAAGCAGATACAGCAAAAGAGAAAGGAGTTTTATTGTGCTACAGAATTTAAATGTATAATTTTTCATATTAATTAGTCATTATCACTAAACTAATTTTAAAACAAATTAACATTAAGCAACAAATGCAGTGGGAAGTATTGTTTATTCACATTAATGATGCTTTCACACACAACATACTGTAATTGTTACTGATAATTCATATAAAGTCATTTACATAATGAAGTTAATTTTAGAAGGACACAAATAATCACACTGTATCTTCTCAGTGTTTCTGTCATGCTCATCTGATCACTCACTTATCTCCTCATTTCTCTGTTTCTATGTGCTGCTGTGACGTGAAGCTGAGATCTCTAAACAACTCGAGCGACTGTGTAAGTATTATAGCTGATATGAGAGAAATGTGAGCTTCATTGTGCTACAGTAGATTTTAAATGTGTAATGATTTTTTCATAGTCAATATTTATCATTTTCACCACAAGTTCTGCTTGTGTTTGATTTAAGTGTGATTGTCCAGCATTGAGCTGCATGACTTAATATACTCATCATACAACATGTGATATACAATACTATATTAATTGTTCCTGATTGCTAAAATGCTGAATTTACAAAAACTTGATTATGATCTGTGTTTGATTATGTCTGTTTGTGTATCAGCTGTAGTGTTTGTTCATGTTGTGTTCTTCTGATATTGAAGCTCACAGAACTCACAGAAAAAAGAAAGCTGTAACTCATTGTGTCAGTGTTTCTGTCATGATCATCTATCTGTTCATTCACTCATAATCTCTTCTCATAATCATTTCTCTGTTTCTATGTGCTGCTGTGACAGGTGAACAGAAGATCCCAGAACGACTGTGTAAGTATTAAAACTCATGCAGCAAGAGAAAATTTAGCTTTAAGAGTTTAAATGTAAAATGATGTTTAATATTCAATATTTATCATTTTCACCACACGTTCTGCTTTTGCTTGATTTAGTGCAGTGATTAAGTTTGTGATTGTTCAGTATTAAGCTGAATGACATTCATATACTCATGACTGAATCTCTCAGTTTGAAATGCTGAATTTACAACAAACTCACTTATAATCTCCTCATTTCTGTTTCTATGTGCTGCTGTGACATGAAGTCAAGCTTTCTGAACAAGTAAACCAAATGAGTAAGTATTACAGCTGATATGAGAGAAAAATTAGCTTCATTATACGATAGTAGAGTTTAATATAAAAACATCACAGGTGTTAAAAATATATAAAATAATTGTTGTGAAAAGTATTGGTGATAATTCATGTTAGTGATGGATTTAACTATAGTGTTCACACAATATTACAGTAATTATTATAGATCATTAATAAAAAGTAAAGTGGAGGATGAAGTGATTATTAGAAGCACATGAAGAATCACACAGCGTCTTCTCAGGGTTTTTGACATGTTCATCTGATCACTCACTTAAAATCTCATTTCTCTGTTTCTTTGTGCAACCTTGACAGATGAACCGGAGACGTCTCAACAGGAAACATGTAAGTATTACAACTGATACCAACAAGTGTAAAATGTTTTTTGTTGTGCAACAAGAAATGTTCAATGAAAAAGGGGTTTAATGCTTTGCTAAAACCCATACGTTTGTAGAAATATAGTACAAATGCTTCATTACTTTAAGTAATTCTTTTGTATTTTTATTGTATAAGTATTGTGTTGACATTTACTTCACTACACTAAAATAATAATTTCAAAACTAATGTTCACATGCAAACACATTTGATCTAATGTCTGCTTTATTACATTTATTATATATACATATATATATATATATATATATTGTCCTTATGCCTTATTATTTCTCTGTTTCTAGATGCTGATGTCCCACAAGAAGAGACACCGAGATCAGAGATCAGAGATGGTGAAAGGGAACGGTTCATTGTTGTTGAAGAGACTGCCATAAGTAAAGCGTTTGGTGCTGATAAGATATTGAGAGACAGTCGGGCAGGAAGAGCATTGCAATCAGAGCTGAAGATGAAGTTCATACACATGGTGAGTAGTTGTCTTTTAATGTAATAGTTTTAATATTAGAAGGGTTTGTTCATTCAGTTGTAATCATGGGTAACACTTTTTTTTCCAAGTTTTCAAATTGTAGTTTTGTGAGGAACAGGCCCAGATGTAGATCATTATTAATTGAAAATATCCCATTAGCTGAAGTTCTCAAATCTCATTTGCTCTCACTTAAACCTGACATGTCCAGCCAGGTCAAATATCATTGACAAGTGTTTGAATTAGTATGAGATTTAACAGCTGACTGATTTTGTACAAAAACAAAAGCTAGTTTACATGTGACCATCATGTTTAATGAATGTAAAGTTTTATTATCTAATTCATCTGTGATTGTTGTTAAAACAGGATCAGATGGAGAGTCTCCTGGAAATGAACTGAAAGAAGGTGCGATTTTGTTGTTTGCACCGAATCTCTTCAACTTTAAAACAAGATCATGATTTGATGTGTAATGTGGCTTCATTCAGTTGATTCATTCAGATTTATACACACACACACACACATATAACATTAAGTAGTAGTAGTAGTAGCCCTTTATTGTCACTAGTCACAAGTACCAGCGAAATTAGCCATCAACCTGTCCATACATACACAACATATATGACAAGGGGGTAGACAGGACAGGAAGACAGGGAATTGAAGAAAAATACAGCATAACATGAGGAATGTGAGGAGAAAAAAAATAACCCCCAGACTATGCTCCTTGGGGAGTACAGTGTGAGAACAGGAAAAACACCTCAGCAACAAAAGCACATAATACACCATAGACACACGACTTTGCAACAGGGGAAGTAATCCAGCTCTGGCAAGCAGCCATCCGTTCCTGCAGCCATTTCCGGCGCTGGTCACAGACCCGCTTGTCAGGCTGGCGGTTCAAAGCGCCAGCCTGACAACAGATTAACAGATGCATGCTGTAAAAAGTATTGTTTATTGTTCTCATTAATGATTAATTTAACTAATGTTCACACACAGCAATGCTGTAATTGTTACTGTTCAATAATAAAAAGTCATGCAGATGATGACGTGATTATTAGAAGCACATTAATAATCCAATGCTATTTTGCGAACAATTCGTACATATCTTATGAGGTGGCTAATTCGTTCAAATTTGTACAACCTCATTCGTATGATTTGTGTGACTGGTAGGTTTAGGGGCGGGGTTAGGTGTGGTCCTTCATTTGAATTCGTACGAATTAGACACCTCGTAAAATATGTACGAATTCTTCTCAGGGTTGCTGACATGTTTATCTGTTCATTCATTTAAAATTTTTCTCAGTTTTTTTTGTGCAATCTTGACAGATGAACCGGAGACGTCTCAACAGGAAACATGTAAGTATTACAACTGATACAGCAAGTGTAAAATGTTTTGTGTTGTGCAACAAGAAATATTCAATGAAAAATGGGTTTAATGCTTTGCTAAAACCCATAAGTTTGTAGAAATATAGTACAAATGCTTCATTACTGTATTTAAGTAAAGTTTTTGTATTTTTATAGTATAAGTATTTTGTTGATACTTCACTACACTAAAATAATAATTTCAAAACTCTGATGTTCACATGCAAACACATTTGATCTCATGTCTGCTTTGTCTTTATATTTCTCTGTTTCTAGGTGCTGATGTCCCACAAGAACAGACACCGAGATCAGAGATCAGAGATGGTGAAAGGGAACGGTTCATTGTTGTTGAAGAGACTGCCATAAGTAAAGCGTTTGGTGCTGGTAAGATATTGAGAGACTGTCGGGGCAGGAAGAGCATTGCAATCAGAGCTGAAGATGAAGTTCATACACATGGTGAGTCGCTTAATAGTTTTAATATAAGAAGGGTTTGTTCATTCAGTTGTAATCATGGGTAACACTTGTCCAAGTTTTCAGAAGTCAAATTATAGTTTTGTGAGGAACAGGCCCAGATGTAGATTATTATTAAACAGCTGACTGATTTTGTACAAAAACAAAAGCTAGTTGTACAAAAAAAAAAGCAAACAATTCATACATATCTTACGAGGTGGCTAAATTGTCCAAATTTGTTCAACCTCATTCGTATGATTTGTGTGACTGGTAGGTCTAGGGGCGGGGTTAGGTGTGGTCCTTTGAATGAATTCGTACGAATTAGACACCTCGTAAAATATGTTACATATGTACGAATTCTTCTCAGGGTTGCTGACATGTTCATCTGTTCATTCATTTAAAATATAATTTCTCTGTTCCTGTGTGCGGATTTGACAGATGATGTGAAGATCTCTGAACAAGAAACTCGTAAGTATTAAAACTGATACAGCAAGTGCAAAATATTTTGTTTTTTACTTTTTACTTTTCTTTTTTACTAAAACTACATTTTAAAGAGACTAGACTCTGAGATATGTGGCCGAAGTCAGGATTTCTGGATTTAAACATGTTTTTGGATCAAAACTATGAAAAAGTAGTTATTCAAAACAAGTGATTAAAAGGGTTCAGTTCTGTAGATTTGTCAGCAAATTAGAAATGATAAACAAACCTTTACTTTCAAGGATATTTTCATTTTAAAGCTGCAAGAATGCTTGCATATTCACCATAAATCTACTGCCCAAGTTGCTCTGCACAGACATTGAAGAATCTACTGCATTAAAGACATTTTATTTTTGTATTTATAAAGCAAGCCTTGTCTCAGTGTTTTAAGTAGGTATTCCTACATAACATTTACACTTGCAATGTACTTTATGTGCATTTGGACAGATGCTGAAATGTAAAATATGTATAATATACACTAACCATTTCTTAACAGTATAGTTTCTGTTCCTGTATACAACTTCTTACAAGTCTCTGTTTCCAGGTGCTGATGTCACACAAGAAGAGACACCGAGATCAGAGATCAGAGAAGGTGAAAGGGAACAGATCATTTATGTTGAAGAGACTGCCATAAGTAAAGTGCTTGGTGCTGATAAGAGATTGAAAGACAGACAGGGCAAAAAGAGCATTGTAATCCGTAAAGCCAATACTGAAGATACTGGAGTTCAAACACATGGTGAGTAGTTGTCTCTTAATCAGTGATGGGAATAACGGCTTTATAAATAAACGGCGTTACTAACGGCGTTATTGTTTTCAGTAACGAGTAATCAAACGAATTACTGTTTCCCCCTTATAACGCCGTTACCGTTACTGCCAATAAAATGCGGCGTTACTATAATATATTATAATATTACTATCATTTTATTTTTTCAGTTCATCTGAATGGATGTGCAGTGTAGCTGTATTTGACGTAGGCTACTGTCAACTCTAGTGTGAAGGCGCACGACTCGCCGTCGCTTTGTCTCACACGCGCAAAGAAAGATACAAGGCGAGAGAGTCTTACATAAAATGCAGAATTGACGCGCTACATGTAAACGATATTCTTTGTTGTATTTTCCTGTCAAAATAACAGAGTTCCTTTGGAATTCTTCAGCTTTTAAGAACAATATGTGTTATTTAAATGATTTTGTACATTTCATATCAAATGGTAATTTGATGGTCAAATATTGTCATTTTGATTTCTCAGGAACAACAACAGGATTGATCTCCAGATTTCTCTCTTTTTAATTTCTGTGATTGTCTCTGTGTTTCCTTTCAGAATCAACAGGAAAAGAAGTGAATGAAGAAACGCCTTTTATGAGCCAAAAGGAAGAGGATGGATCAAATGAGTAGATAGAGAAGAGCTCAGTTTAGTGAGATAAGACACGCCCCCACCTGTGTCAATCACTGTGACATCAACAACATTTCAGCGCTTTCACAAGCCAATCCATCCAGTCAAAGTGAGAACCCCATGTCTCTTGTGTAAAAAGCTTTTTTGGTTTCAGATGAACAGGGAAATGTGTTGATGAAACCATGTCATATATAACTGTATTAATGTTACACTACATACCTCTTACTCTAAGATGTTTTACCACAGAAGTATGTCAAACCACTGTATGTGCTGTTCACGGTTAATGTTCTCATTCAGCATTGATCCCAGTGTCTCTAAAGATCACATGACCTTCTCCTCATGTGCAGAAATTCATCAGACTGTGTAAAAGAGACGCACAGTATTCAGTGTCAATGTGACACTTTTGTTGCAGAAATTAACCAACTACTTACCTAAGTTACTGTTCTTTTTAACTCTATTTTCATTTAAACTAAAAACTTTGCATGTTTTATGCTATATTAAATAACAATGCTTAAATATGTTATCCAATGATATGTTTTAAAGAAAATCTGTTTTTCCATCCTTTAATCAAACTACTAATGTGACCTTAATTTAGAGTGTATTACATCCAGAGAAGTATTTGTTTCTCTCTCTATTTAGCAGGAAGTAATGGCTGCCAGCTGACTCCAATGATTGGTTGTCTGCTGTGTTTGGAGGAATTTATGCCTTGATTGGGTTTGTCTTCAGTGTTATTGTGTTTACACTCTTGTTGTAATTGGTGTTTATGACAAGCCTTTCTGGTTTGTAAGCTACTATTTGTTTGTATATTGTTCTTAATTAATTTATATTGATAATTATTTGGGAATGGGTTAGAGAGGTGGGTGCCATGTTTTCTCCTGTTCAAGCTAGTTGGGGAGTTAATGTATTTTGTTGTATTTTTTTTTTTCTTTTAATAGTTTAGTTAGTTTTTTCTCTCAACTGGTTAGAGGGGTTATGTTTGTTTGGCCTTTGCCTCCTCTTGAATCCTTGGAATCCTTCTACAGTCACAAAATAAAAGAACTTGTTTTTGATATTGAGTTGATTTTGGTCATTGTGAAAGCACTGGGGTTGGGAACTGGACCTTGCTGCCTCCACACGTCACACCATTTTATTCTCTTACATGTTCCTCCATCAATAGACTATAATGGGAATGTAGAAGAATTTGGGAGCTTGTTTATCAGTAACAAAATTTCATTTATCTTTACTTTTTTTTATCTGCCACAGGATGTAAATAGCTCCACTGTTGGACAATTACATTTGTAAATGGTACATGCTCTTATTGCCTCTTGTATAGGCCTATTTTGCCTGACCATTTTTAATGTGGGAGGAAAAGAATTTGGAATTTGACTTACTCTTGTTTACATTACTTCACACTTTGGAAGTATGGAATCCTTGTCGTAAATGGCCTTTAATTTCCATAGCATATGTATTTAACATTAGTGTCCCTAAAGAGGTATAGGGGAAATTACAATTAAATGACATAGAGAGACCAATATGCTCAATGAAGACCAGGAGTCAAAGTTGAACTTCCATTAAACATTAAAAATTAAAATTAAACACAAGCTCTTTACCACATCTTTATTAAAAAAAATACCAAAATTACATATTTTCCTCTGTGAGGGTCATTTCAAAGGTGCAATAGAAATGAGAGGCTATGAGATCCATCATTTGTGTTGCTAATTGTTATTTTGGTTAGGGTAATTATGTTCACATACATTTATTTATACAGATATTTCACTGAAAAATGAAAAATTACACCCTCAGACTATCTAAGATGGAGTTTGTTTCTGTAATGGAACAGTTTTGGAGAAATTATGCGTTATATCACTTGCTCACCATTGGATCCTTTGCAGTGAATGGGTGCCGTCAGATGAGAGTCCAAAGAGCTGATAAAAACATTACAATAATCCACAAGTAATCCACACGACTCCAGTCCATCATTTAACATCTTGTGATGTAAAAAACTGTGATTATAAGAAACAAACCCATAATTTATTCCTACACTTCTGGCCAGTGGTGCGCACAGACCTCCGGTGGGGCAGGGGCGAAATGGCATTACGATCGGGCACAATCACGGACTGGGGTGGGGGTTGGGGTCACCCTCGGTAGAAATTGGCACTTTAGCGTCAGACCTCAAAGGGGCAGGGGTTCGATCCCCCACGGCCCCCCGCCCTTGTGCACGCCGCTGCTTCTGGCCATAATCCACAAATACATAATCCAAAAATGCTTCCTCCAAAAATTCATCCCTGTTGTCCTCTCACATCAAAGTCCACCGACATATTTGTTTAGAACTGTTTATATTGTAAATGGTGCATATTTCTTACCTGATTCAGACAAGATGACATTTCACTGTAGAAAATAATATTATGAACAGAGGATTTAAGTCAAAACGTTTTAATGGTGGATTTGTTTCTTACAAACATGCAGCTTTTGGCTTCACACAATGATAATTGGTGAACTGAAGTGATGTGGATTACTTGTGGATTACTGTGAAGTTTTTATCAGCTGCTTTAGCTCTTATTCTGACAGTACCCATTCACTGCAGAGGATCCACTGGTGGAATTTTCATTTTTGGGTGAACTGTTCCTGTAATTTAAAAGATCAGTTAAAATGTATCTTTTTGGGATTATACAAACAACCTTCAGCAAACGTATCTGGAACTGAATCTTCTGCTCAACTGATGTTGGTCTGGTTTTACTCTGTGAGTCGGATGGTAATGTCTAGTCTCTTCCGTCCTGTTCAGCTCATTTCTTGTAGATCTGATGTCATAAACCAGAAAAGCAACAGCAGCCACGCTTACCAGAGCAGAAACAACCAATCGTATCACAGTTTCAGTAAAACCACAACAGTGGACGTGGTCTGAAAAAAACGAAAAACACTGAGTTAGAATAATGCATAACTCTCTTTCAAACAGACTCATACAGTAGGTGCTGGTTTTATGGGTTGTTATTATTAGGAAGTCAAGCATTCACTGCGAAGGCAGAACATCCACAAGCTTCACTGTGTGTTTGAATATGTGTGCATGCACATTTTCTTTGCTTACCCAAATAACATGATTAATGTAAGCAATTCTAGACTCTTTTAAGGGCTTTAGCCACATCTTTAATCTACACTCTCATAGAAACCTGTGTGATTATTTGATTCTTTCTCCAAGATATATTTTGGTTTTGAGCACTAGTTTTTTTTTTTAAAAATGTAAGCAACTTGGGACACCACACCCACACACGGCCCTCAGACACATGCTTCATGCATCTGTTGCTCGTTTGTGGTCTATTCTTTGTTCCAGTGAAATCACAAAAGAAAAAAAAGAAAATACAAACATGTTATTCTTTCTCCACGAATGCATGTGCTGATCAAATGTACACCTTGAATGCAATGTAAGCTATATTAGATAAAAATCATCTGTTGAATGAATAAATATAATGCAAATGAAAATATTGCAATTTTAATAGGTTTATGTGGTTGATTTTTTTCACACCCATCTGCAGTAAGATGAACATCTATGAATATGTGCTGCATTGGCATTGTGGTTGGTCACAATTGCATAAACGTGGCCTCAATTCTGACATTAAGCCACAAGTAACACTGTATTTCAGAATCAAAAGATCATAAAGTTTTATAAAAAACACATTTAACAGAGTTCTGCTCTCACACTAACATCATGAGTGGCATACCTGAACTTGGCTGATGGTGTTCAGTAATGTTAACATATTCAGTCTGGTTGACAGTTAAATTGGACGACATAAAACTTGAGCTTGTTGAACTTTCTGGTGTTGTAGAGCTTTGTGGAGTCTCTGAAAGTGACAGATGTTAGTGTGACACTGGTCTCAACACACACACAGTTCTGCTCTTTATAATATATATATATTTTTTTTTAATGGAATTAAATGGATAGTTCACCCAAAAATTTAAATAATGTAAATATAAATTTACCTCATTAACGAAGAAAGAAACTCATACATGTTTGGAACAACTTGTGGGTAAATAAATGATGACATAATTTTTATTGTGGGCAAACTATCCCTTGAATACAGTTAACACCATAAAATGTGCATGTACATAAGACCAGCCATTAATAAGACAAGACAACAACAATAAGACAAGACAACAATATAATTCAAATGAAGAAAAGTCCTGGAAAATTGCACTGCTATTTACTCACCATTGACCGTAACATTGAAACTCTTGTAGCTGGTCTCGCTGCTGAAAACTGTTAGTTGATAAAGCCCAGAGTCTGTGGTTCTGGTGTTTGTGATGATCAGAGATCCAGTCTGATCCAGCTTCAGTCTGTCTCTGAATCTCTCATCAGGACCATCATATGTTGAGTTGGTTTGCGTGAGCTTGCCGATTTCAGCTATTCGAGTGTTTCCGAACATCCGCTGTATTAACAAATATTTCTGCGTTTTGGTAACATCAGTGTGTAGAGTGACAGAATCTCCCTCCATCACTGATATTGTCTTCACTTCATCTGTCACATCTAGAGAACAAAGAGGAACATGTTTTGTAACAGGCTAAATGCTCCCCATAAATTTTATGTTAACCAAACTAAATCAGTATTATGCAGATGTTTCCTCTGTGTGAATGTTGAATGAAAACAAGACTTTAAAGTGGGATGTAATTATACACAAATATATCAATGAAAGTTCCTGAATTCAGCACAAAGTGATTTTTCTTATTGGCAAATATTATGCAAACAGAAAACATTCATCTGTGTCTCAACAGGCCACAAAACTAACAGTGATAATGAGAAAGTTTTTCATGAGAACCACTCTCATGAATTGATTTTTTTAGAATAATAATTATATATATATATATATATATATATATATATATATATATGGGTAGTTGACAAATAAAAATTGGACTGTGTACTATGGTGTGACATACAACATACAAATAAAATGAGAAAAATGTGTCTTCATTCTTAGAGTTACAAATAGCATGAGAGAGGATTATCTTCAGTGTTAGAGGTTATTATTATTTATTTTATTTTATTTTTTTAATTTTTCCATCACATAGGACACATTGATACGTCAACTACCCATATATGAAGAGTTCCAATGCAAAAGCCTCTGCAGATAATACTGAGTGAATGCTCTATATATGTTCATCAAGTACTTTCACTTCAAATGCGCTAAATCCCAGCCTCAACCCATTCAGAAGTACCAGTACTTAGGACATAGAAACCTATATAGTAGCCAGAAAGAAATGCTGATTTTAAAGAAAAAATGTCAGACGTACTTAGAGGCTTTTGCATCTGAACTCTTCATATATAGGCTATATTATATATAAAGGATATACAGTGGGTACGGAAAGTATTCAGACCCCCTTAAATTTTTCACTCTTTGTTATATTGCAGCCATTTGCTAAAATCATTTAAGTTCATTTTTTTTCCTCATTAATGTACACGCAGCACCCCATATTGACAGAAAAACACAGAATTGTTGACATTTTTGCAGATTTATTAAAAAAGAAAAACTGAAATATCACATGGTCCTAAGTATTCAGACCCTTTGCTCAGTATTTAGTAGAAGCACCCTTTTGATTTAATACAGCCATGAGTCTTTTTGGGAAAGATGCAACAAGTTTTTCACACCTGGATTTGGGGATCCTCTGCCATTCCTCCTTGCAGATCCTCTCCAGTTCTGTCAGGTTGGATGGTAAACGTTGGTGGACAGCCATTTTTAGGTCTCTCCAGAGATGCTCAATTGGGTTTAAGTCAGGGCTCTGGCTGGGCCATTCAAGAACAGTCATGAAGTTGTTGTGAAGTCACTCCTTCGTTATTTTAGCTGTGTGCTTAGGGTCATTGTCTTGTTGGAAGGTAAACCTTCGGCCCAGTCTGAGGTCCTGAGCACTCTGGAGAAGGTTTTCGTCCAGGATATCCCTGTACTTGGCCGCATTCATCTTTCCCTCGATTGCAACCAGTCGTCCTGTCCCTGCAGCTGAAAAACACCCCCACAGCATGATGCTGCCACCACCATGCTTCACTGTTGGGACTGTATTGGACAGGTGATGAGCAGTGCCTGGTTTTCTCCACACATACCGCTTAGAATTAAGGCCAAAAAGTTCTATCTTGGTCTCATCAGACCAGAGAATCTTATTTGTCACCATCTTGGAGTCCTCCATGCGGGCTTTCATGGTCTTGCACTGAGGAGAGGCTTCCGTCGGGCCACTCTGCCATAAAGCCCCGACTGGTGGAGGGCTGCAGTGATGGTTGACTTTCTACAACTTTCTCCCATCTCCCGAATGCATCTCTGGAGCTCAGCCACAGTGATCTTTGGGTTCTTCTTTACCTCTCTCACCAAGGCTCTTCTCCCCCGATAGCTCAGTTTGGCCGGACGGCCAGCTCTAGGAAGGGTTCTGGTCGTCCCAAACATCTTCCATTTAAGGATTATGGAGGCCACTGTGCTCTTAGGAACCTTAAGTGCAGCAGAAATTTTTTTGTAACCTTGGCCAGATCTGTGCCTTGCCACAATTCGGTCTCTGAGCTCTTCAGGCAGTTCCTTTGACCTCATGATTCTCATTTGCTCTGACATGCACTGTGAGCTGTAAGGTCTTATATAGACAGGTGTGTGGCTTTCCTAATCAAGTCCAATCAGTATAATCAAACACAGCTGGACTCATATGAAGGTGTAGAACCATCTCAAGGATGATCAGAAGAAATGGACAGCACCTGAGTTAAATATATGAGTGTCACAGCAAAGGGTCTGAATACTTAGGACCATGTGATATTTCAGTTTTTCTTTTTTAATAAATCTGCAAAAATGTCAACAATTCTGTGTTTTTCTGTCAATATGGGGTGCTGTGTGTACATTAATGAGGAAAAAAAATGAACTTAAATGATTTTAGCAAATGGCTGCAATATAACAAAGAGTGAAAAATTTAAGGGGGTCTGAATACTTTCCGTACCCACTGTATATATATATAGGCCTATAATGAAATTAAGCAAAAACACGTATAATTTACCAACCAGATGCCACAAGCACACACATAAAATAAAAGCGTTAACCATATTCACTGGTGGCTATTTGTCATTCACTAATACAGTGAAGCTGTCTAAAAAAAAACAGCTTCGCGCCGCCTCTCTGTCGCTGAATGTCGCGTTTGATCAGGCTCGCTAGTAGGCGTTCCCTAGTAAGTTTTTTATAGTGAATATAACCGGATGCCATGCCAAGATGTTGACATGGCTAGAATAAGTTTTCTTACCACTTAAAACAAACGTTTTGGAGAGGGAACATTACATGTAAACGGAACAAGAATTAATATGTCCATAAAAGGCATATGTTAAGTGAACAAGGAAAACGTGCTCTTCAATCCTTTCCAGTGATACTGTCTATGCGCCGTTTTGCTGACACTGTGTCCACTGCTCTGTAGCCTACTCAGTGAGCAGGAGATATTTACGGAAGCTCATCTCACTTTCATTTAGAACACACGTATGATGACATTTACATAACGTACGTTTTCTTACGGTTTTATATTTTCGTAAAAAAAAAGGAACTTTTTTAAGTTTAAATCTAGTCAGGTAGCTTCTGACAGGTGAACAGCGGATACGTGGCAATGTGGGAAACGCCCGCTATGCGTCACACTCCCCAATGGAATGTCGAGTTTTTTTCTTCAAGGATTAAAATTATACGTCGTATTAATATGAGAAAAGTCGTAATTCCCAACTGGTTTAACGACTCTCCGTTAGAATTAGTTGTTTTTGTTATAGTGTTTTGAATTTATTTTTATCAGTCGGTGCATCGTGAGGACAAACGCAATTCATCAACATAAACAACACAAATATAAAATAATCTCATTGATCATCTTTATTAAATTCGGATTCTTCACAGCTCTACAGAAACAGGAGGGACATGTTATTGTTTTTTCTATTATTATTAATGGCTGGTAAGTTTTTGGAAGTTTACTTTCGTTATGATCCAACACAGTCCATAACACCAAAAACAAAAAGAGCATTTGTTCTTATTGTTTTCTTATTTCTAGAATTTGTTCATTTACATGGTCTAACCAATTTAATCGCCTTCATTCTTGACAAGGCGTTTTGCCCCCCGGATCGTTTCGGTAACAAAGACCCCCAAATGCAAGATCAAAATTAACAGCTTTCGATCGGCACATAAAAGCCTGTTGAATTTTTGTATTCATAGACTGTTGCCTGATTCCAGTAAAAAGTGTATCTTCATCGGTAAAATCCACTTTGGTAAAAAAAATAAAAATCTGCTTGCCTACACATTTTGCATACATTCTTAATATTCTTATGGCAAACAAGTAGGCTAATCACTCATTCATCGTGCTTCTTAAGTACATTTATCTTGTTTTTAATACATAGCTTGTGTTGTTTTAATTTTCACATTTATGGTCTTAATTTTCACAGTTTTTACCTTAACAGTCTGAAAACAAAAACAACAGCTCACACAATGATTTCAGTTGAATCTGTTTGCTGAAGTTAGTGTTAAAAGCGTTTCTGTTTGTTTTCTAGGTGTCTCAGGCACAGAGACAAGTAATATGTCAGTGACAGAGGGGGATGCTGTCACTCTACAATCTGATCTTTCGGAAATATTGAATGAAGATACAATATTATGGATGTTTGGACCTAAAGACATTCTCATATCTCAAATCCGAAGAGAGGATGACCTGACCTCATTTTTTGTCACTAATGATGAGGGATTCAGAGGCAGATTGCAGGTAGATCAAAACACTGGTTCTCTCACCATCAGAAACACCAGAATCAGACACTCTGAACAATATAAACTATCCATCTCTAGAGAAAAGACTACAATCAAGATATTTAATGTTACTGTCTTTGGTAAGTCTTCCATTGTAACAATGATGCAGTTCCTAAACTCTGAGTTGTTTTTTCCTGTTTCAAACTGTTAGTAATAACTTGGTTGGTTGGTCTGGATGATTTCAAACCATACACTTGAATAAATGACACATTTGAGAATTACCTGATTTTACACCATACAAGCAGTATGTTTGTATACTAATTGCTAGACTAATCTTAAAAAAGTGAGTCATCTATTTTTTTTTCTTCAAGACTGTTCATAACTTTTTTAATTCAGTTATGAAACGGTAGATTGGTCATATTGTATTGGAAAAGTAAGACTGATTACCCCTTGGCAACTGCTAGTTGGTCAAACTAGTTCTTAAGACACAGTCTTAACATGGTGGCTAAGTTTATGCAACTGGCCCCAGGTCATCATAATGGGACTAACTTTCTTTCAGAATATCTATTCTGATACATTGTAAAATTCTACATTTTATTATTGTTCTGCTCATTTTCCAGTTGTGGTTGGTAAGACGGATGGAGTCAAGTCAGTGTCATTGTCAGTGATGGAGGGAGATCCTGTCACTCTACATACTGATTCTGAAATACACCAAGACGCTCTGATGCTGTGGAGGTTTGGCGATAAAGGTATCCTCCTGGCTAAAATTGACTTTGAGACCAATGAGACCTCATTAAACGATGCTGATGAGGGATTCAGAGATCGGCTCCAGGTGGATCAGACTGGATCTCTGACCATCAAGAACACCAGAACCACAGACTCTGGACTTTATGAACTACAGATCAAAGGCAGTGAGAGCAGTGACAGCTTACAGAGATTCCTGGTTTCTGTAAGTGGTGAGTAACTCCACTCCAATTATAACAATATATGTTATTTTTAGCATATATCTAAAACAATTTCAGATCATCACATTGACTGACTCTTTCAGTGTTTCTCTTTATACCTGTCCCAGATTCAGGTCTTTCTTCAAGTGTTATAGCAGGAATAGTTGTTGGTGTTATTATTCCTCTGGTGATCCTGATTGCCTTTGTGATTTACTATCGCCGCAGGATTTATAAATTAAAAAGGCAAATGGGTAAGTAAAATATACTTAACCATCTCCTCCAAACTTGCTATTTTCTTTAAACTGTGTACATTATAGTATTTAATTTGAGTAATTTGTTTTTGCAATTCATTTAAAATCAAATCACTGACTAGGATGTTAACGCTCTGAAGCAAGTTTCAGATTAGTGAGATTTTTGATATTCAGTGAATTTCTTATTTCAGTTTAATCCATCATTCCTGGTCTTCATTTGACCAAAGACTGGCTTTCACCTATGGCATTCAATAACTTTTTCTCCATTAAATTTGTCACTAACATACATACACGTATGTTTTATGTGTTTGTTTGACTAAAATTAAAATTAATTTCCCCTCATCAGGTCGTTTCAAACATAATATGCTATTGTTCATACTGAACACAACATTCAATCTCTAAATGGGAAAAGTATCATAAATGCACTGTAATGTTGTCCAAGCAACTCGTGCCGTATATTTCAAGTGAAGTCTTCTGAAATCATATCATAATTACAACGGACTAAAATAGTTGATTCAATGCCAATGTTTTACCAAAAGCATTGACGTGCTGTGGCAGGTTTTACATTTCTCACTTAGATGACTTGAAATATAGCATGAGTCATATGGACCTTATAGTGTGATTGTATGAATGTACAGTAACTGAGATCTTCACCTGAACACTCATGTTTCTATGCATTTCTGTGACAGTCGAAGAGAAGAAAGAGACAGTGACGGAGGGAGAATCTATCACTCTACATGCTGGTCTTACTGACACACAGAACGATGTTACAATAAAGTGGTGCTATGAAACTGATGACAATCTCATTGCTGAAATCAAACGAGGGACCAGAAGGACACAGGAGGGTGCTGATGGGAGATTCAGGAGCAAACTGAGGCTGGATGGTCAGACTGGAGATCTCACTATCAGCAATGTCAGGACCATTCACTCTGGACTCTATAAACTCAAGATCAGCAGCAGAGGCAGAAAAAACAACTACAAGAGATTCATTGTTACCGTCAATGGTAAGTACTAAGTCCTTGTGTGTAAAAGATCATGCAGTGAGTTTAGATGATCTGAAATTAACGCATTCTCAAAGTGCTCAAATTGTAATTACTTTTAGATTTCAGTTACTTTTCATTGTAAGTAGTGCCATGTAATGAATTCCCAATGTTATGTGAATAAAGTGTACAATTAGGAGATTAAAGTTGTAAGATTGCATGAATTAATTAGGACTTTTTTATAGGAACTTTAGTTTGAAAATAGTCTCAAAATATGATTTTAATTTTGTAAAATACTTATTATAATTCTGATACATTTACTACAACCTCTATTCGTCTGGTTTTAAGTTGTTTTAAATGAAAAGGATGGCAGAAATTAATTCAGTCACTAATACTGAATTTCTCTGTTTCTGTGTGCTGTTGTGACATGAAGTGAAGAAACTGTCAGCGACGGCAGGAGGTTCTGTCTCTCTCCAGACTAATGCTAAAATACAGAGCAATGGTCTGATACTGTGGACGCTTGGAGCTGAAAACATTCTCGTTGTTAAAAAAGATTCAGGAACAACTACTGTTAATGAGAGATTCAGAGGCAGACTTAGGTTGGGCAAGACGACTGCATCTCTGACCATCACAAACATCACAAATACAGACTCTGGACATTTTAAACTACAGATCATCAACACTGAAAAGACCACATTCAGAAGGTTCAATGTGACTGTCACTGGTGAGTAGAACTTTATTTATTATAATGACTATCTATATATACAACAGTTCTGTGTTTTGAAACTCTCGTGTCATCCTTAAGATTGTGTAGCTGCAACATCATCTATAAGTTTATTGTTTATATAGCAAAACTGCTTCTTTCTATCTTTTTACTTTCCATGATTATCTCTGTATTTTCTTTCAGGTTCCACAGGAAACCAAGTGAGTGAATTAGAGACTGCAGTAATGCTGCTGTCTGATGATGTGGATGGAATGAATGAGCAGGAAGAGGCATGGTCACTTTAATGAAATAAGACACGCCCACCAGTGCCAAACACTGTGACATCATCAACATTTGACCTCAACAAATTTCTGCTTTTATGAAAGTGAGAAACTTTTACTCTTAACACTCAGGATGCATGACACTTTCCAATGATCTGTGGTGCTACAATTACCAAACACTGGTTGTGGGAAAGCTGTACTACACTAACAAAAGTGTATATTTACAGTGATTCCATTGAAGGACCATTTTTTGATTCTCCAAAAACAGTGCACAGTTCTTAAAATAACCTTTTTTATTAATGTGAAGAACATTTTAAAGGTTTTTCTCACTATAAATAACTTTCTGTGGAACTGAATAGTTCCATGGATGTTAAAGGCTCTTCATGGAACCATAGATGCTAGTAAAGCACCTTTATTTTGTGTACAAAACATTGTTTACTATTTTGGAAATAATTCCTGACAGTCAAGATGGTTCAAAAACAGTCTGAACACTGAACAATAATTTTGTTCTGAAAGTATTAAACTGTTCTGAAAGGTAAAACTGAAACCTGATTTTGATACATTCGAGAGTGTTGTACATTACAATGAGAGTGCTGATTTTCATATCGGTACTTATTACTTTATAATTATTATTATTTACTTATCAATATGTATGTACTTATTCTTATTCTGTTACTGTTAATCAGTGTTGGGGACAGTTACTTTTAAAAGCAATGTATTACAATATTGTGTTATTCCCTAAAATAATAACTAATTATGTTACTTTTAGTTACATACCTTAATGTGGAGGTTTTCATTGCTGATAGTATTTTAAAAACATTTTCTTTATCTTATAAACATGTGATTTTGGGTCATTATATCAAGGATCGCTCTTTAAAGCCTGTTGTTTTATTATACATTTTATTTTATTTTTATGTAAATTTCACATTCATAAATGCAAGTTTTATGGCATTTAAAATGATGAAAAAGGCAAACCTCTTTTTATGGTGCTTGAAAAAGAGATTAAAATGTATGTAGATGTGATGTCAAAATCAAAAAAATAGTAAAGCAGTTAAAATGATTAATATATGCTCCTCCTTTAACATTTTCACATAATAATAATAATAATAATTTAAAAAAATAATAATGGTGCTGACCTGCAAAGTATATTTTCTGTATTAAAATTGCATTGTAATATCCTATGGAAATGGAAATATATGTATAATATATATATTGTCTGTAAACTGATGCTGATGTACCCTCTCTTCTTTTCTTTCTTTTTTTACTTTACTTTTTCCTTGTTCCTTCTTGTTGAGGCATGTGAAATGTGTACATGGCACTGTACATGCTGTCTACAATAAAGCATTATATTAAAAAATAAAAATAAAAACTTAGACCCTGCCCTATCCCGCTCTTGTGCAGGTCTTAAAAGGGATATTAAAAGCCTAAATTTGATTTAAAATTGCTTCAAATACCCTGTAAACAGTGTAATAAAATGCCATCCTTGATATTTGTGTATTTGATTGATGTTTTGACTCCTATCTAATTTTCTAATCACACGGTTTTCAGGGGAATGCTGGGGAGAACTTTATAGACCAGACGTGCTTTTGGCAAAAATGAATCAAGCTCTGAGTTAATATAGGAGTGTATTTTCCAAGATTTAAGACACAAATAAGTTTAAGAATAGACTAAGTGATAAATTGTCTGTAGGCTATATTCCACAGAATTAATTGCTATAATAGTCCGGATACAATGGATGGAACAGATTAAGCCAAGTAGGATTGGAATTTGCTCAGATTCTTCATCAGCTCTCAAAAGTGTAATATCTACAAGAAGTGATAGAGAAGACCTGCTGGTGGAAATCTATATATTATTGTACAGATTGATAACAGAGGGGGTAATAGGGAATGAAACAGCTGATAAGTTAGCAAAAGAAGCATTAAAGAAAAACTTGGTGGATATTAAAGTAGAAGTGAGGTAAATCAGTGATTAACAGGTAGTAGAAGGCAGGAAATTAGCAGCACAGGTAGATGGTATTGTTGCAAAGTCAGTAGGGAAAAATGAACAGTTTTAGGGAAGGCATAGAAAGGAAGAAGTAATGATTTTTAGATTAAGATTTTGACATACAGGACTAAATTCAACACTTGAAATAATAAGAAAGCATGAAAATGATGTGATGCATGTGTAGTTTTAGAAACAATGCATGCATGTTTTTTTAAAGTGTACAATTAGGAGATTAAAATCATAACACTGCATGAATTAATTAGATATATTTTAAGAACTGTTAATTTTGTAATATTTTGTTGTATTTTTTTATTATTATAACAGTTTAAAACATCTAAAAATTTGACTTCAGTCTCATAGTCTTATGTAATTTACTGCATCAACATTCCTACAACAGCTATATTAATTTGGTTTGATGTTATATTTCTCTGCATTAACTCATGTTAACTTTTATTGGAAAAAGTTTGACCTAAAAATTGAGAACAATAATGAAAAAGTAAAAAATACAGACAATGTTGCATACCTCACATGAAAAAAAAAAAAGATACACAAAGCAAAATATATGATTCTGCTCATGAATGTCCAGTTTAATTGCACCCAAAATGCATGATCAAAAATGAAAAATGTATCATCTATCAAAAAATAAACTTCAGAAAAAAAAGGTAGTTTTTTAAGCATTTAACGTTACACAAATGACTGAACAGTCAGAGTACGTTGCGTTAGGCGGAGATGTTTCTGTGTCCGAGTTTTGGGAAAGTGCCATGTGTAAAGTTAATCGCTTTATTTTTCTTTCATTTTAAGTAGATTGATATCAGCATTGAGCTCATTTGTGACTCATGCGCTTCTCCGTCATATATCTTCTCCGTCAGAGGCCAGCGGCACCGAAAAAGGTAAGAAATACATTAAATATGAGCGGATTAGTGCTTTATCACAAAAGATGCCATGACTAATATAACGTTAACCATACATGTTTGTTTTATTAGCTGGTTTACATAAATTACCCTTGAATTGTATACCTTAATCAACGTTTTTCATTATGCAGCTCCTTGATGATTTAAAGTTAACTGCTTGTATACAATGTAAATATTCAGTACTTTTATTTAATTATGTGTTGACATTATACGAAATGTGTCTTCAAACATTTGGAAAAAAGTTTTTCCTAAAGCATTTACATAAATTACTGAGCTGAATTTAGCTAAGACAGGTGTTTGGGGAACATGCCATGCGTGTCACGGTGCACACACGAGGGAGGAACAGGAACACGCAGAGGAGGACGTAAACTCAAATTATAGTCTTTAATGTAGACATCAAGGGAGGACAAGGCAAGACTTACATGGACAGGATACACCGGGGAAGTAACGAGTAGACCAGACGAAATCAAACTCAAAAGACAGGACTAATATACACAGGGTAATTAACACATAACGAGACAAACACAGCTGGAACATACTTAACTCATAATGACATGAAACAAGGACAGGAAACAAACCAAATATGGACACAAGAGGCGGGAACACATGACACACAACAGAACCCTGACAATGCGGTAATCGCTACTTTTTTGCTTTAATTTTAAGGAGTTTGATGTCAAAATTGAGCTCTCATTATGGCTGGGGCACTACTGAACTGTTATCATGTGAGGAGCAAGGGACAAGACTAAAATCATCTCCTTCAGAGACCAACTGCCTTGAAAAAGGTAAGAATCACATTAAATATGACCACATTGATGCTGGAATGTTGTAAAGACACTATTGTAATGGGGTATAAATAAAATATATTTACTATGTTCCTACTTCTTACCAGTTAACATTTAGTTTGTGCTTGTTTTTCTTTATTTCGGTGGACAAGCAGTTGTTTTAGAATATAATAATAATAGAATAGAATAGAATAGAATAATAATAAAGCAATAAATCACTCTAAATCAACCATTTCAATGAAAATAAATGAAAGTAAAGTAAAATCTTTGTCCACTTAAACTGTTTTAACTTCACATGATCTGGATGATGAAGATGCCTTGGAAATCCAAGAAGATCCAATCACTTCCCATCAACAATCCCACACCTCTGAAATTAAAATTCTTGTCATTTACTCGTTTGTCACTCCAAACACGTAAGACTCTTTTTCATCTTCGAAACACAAATTAACATATTTAAATGAAATCTGACAGATTTCTGTCCCTCCTTTGACAGTCCATGCAACTACCACTTTGATGCTTTAAAAAGTTCATAATCGAGCATGATTGCTTTATATGATGAACAGTTTGAATTTAGCATTTTATTCACATATAAACATTGATCAGTGAACATAAACAGAAGTACTTGCTTGACACATAAGAACAAACCTCACTGGTTCCTGCAGAAGGTCAAACATGCTGTGTAACAAAAGAATGAACCTCATTGGTTCTCACACATCGAGCAAGAATGCTTGAGTTTCCGTTTGCTATAACTGATCTGCTCTGATGAATGTTTCTATGTGAATAAAAGCTAAGTTAGATCTGATCATCATATAAAGTGATCGAGTCTCTTCCGAAAATTTTGACTAAAATTCTTATAGATTAGTTTTACGATCTCTTTATGAACTTTTTGAAGCATCAAAGTGGTCCTTGCATAAACTGTCAAAGGAGGGACAGACACCGCTCAGATTTCATAAAAAATATCTTCATCTGTGTTCTGAAGATGAACAAAAGTCTTACCGATTTGGAACAACATGAGGGTGAGTAAATGATGACAGAATTTTATTTTTTGGATGAACTAACCCAAGTGAAGTGTGCTCAGCTTGTAGTAGTTAGTGTTAAGATGTTGTGGACTGCAGAACATACATTTTAAAGTTTCAAAGTTTACTCTGTAAAACGCAATTGAATACTATTCATTTTTATTTGCTGATGTAAGGTTTTTAATTGAATTTGATATTTATAACAATGATGAAGTACTTCATTTATAACAATGTTCAAAACACTATATACACTGTTTTAAATAGTTCAAGTATTATTCTGAGTAAGTCCATCTTATAAACTACGTGTTTTTATTTTATTTTATCTCCTGTAAACAGCTTTATGTAAAGGTGAATACATTCATCTGAAAAGGATGTGTGGTAACACTTTAGAATTAGGGAACACATTCCCTAACTAAGAGTTTTCCCTCAATAAAATTAATAGTAATATTTTTGTTAAGTTTAGGTATGAGGTTGTTAATGTTTTAATGTGTTAATATGTGCTTTATAAGTAACAGTCAATATGCATGCTAATAAGCAAGTTAATAGTGAGAATTGGTCTCTAAACTAAAGTGTTACCAGTAGTGTTAATGATGCTCTGTAATTTGTATTGTTGCACTGTTGTAACATTGTAAAGTGAATAAATGTTTTGTTTTGAGACGCCTGTTTACGGTTTCATTACACTATTGTAGAACATTTTTGAAATATTTAAATACAGATTGAATACATCGTTAAAATAAAAAATGTGGCTTGTAAGGATAGACTGGTGAATATTACTTTTAAAAACAACAAGGTTTATGTTTGATGAACTTAAAACTTTAGTTTGTAAATTGAAAAAATTGAATTGCCAATTGAAAAAATGTAGTTTCCATTACTTAAGAGTTCAAGTTGGAAACATGTAAAGTCTAATAGAACAAACAAGGATAAAAGGAGTTCAAAATACTTAAATAGCTGATGCAAATAGTTGCCTCATTTTTATTGAGTAGAACGGTCACAATATTGTTACAGTGTATAAGAGACAGTATTCAGTGTCAATTTGACAATTTTGTTGCATAAATTAACCAACTACTTACCTAAGTTACCATTCTTTTTACTCTATTTTCATTTAAACGGTAAACGTTGCATGTTTTATGGTATATTAAATAACAATGCTTAAATAAGTTATCCAAAGATATGTTTTAAAGAAAATATGTTTCTCCATCCTTTAATCAAATTACAAATTTGACCTGAATTTAGAGTGTATTACGTCCAGAGACGTATTTGTTTCTCTCTATTTAGCAGGAAGTACTACACTGTAAAAAGATTGCTGTAAATTTTACAGTAAATTACTGGCAGCTGGATGCCAGTAAAGTACTGTAAAAATGGTTACAGTATTATTACTGTAAATGCATCTAAAGTATTATTACTGTAATTGCATCTACAGTATTATTACCGTATTTTCATTTACAGTATTTAAATAATTCTCTTCTGCTCACCAAGCCTGCATTTATTTGATCCAAAATACAGGAAAAGCAGTAATACTGTGAACTATTTTTACTATTTAAAATATCAGCTTTCTATTTGAATATATTTTAAAATGTAATTTATTTCAGCATTTAACACCATAGTGCCTGCCACACTGGTTGCGAAGCTCCAGACTCTGGGACTGAACAGATCTCTGTGCAGCTGGATCCTGGACTTCCTGACAGGCAGAAGTCAGGTGGTCAGAATGGGCAACAACACTTCATCTCCCCTGATCCTCAACACTGGTGCCCCGCAGGGCTGCGTTCTCAGCCACTCCTGTACTCCCTGTACACACACGACTGTACAGCTACACACAGCTCCAACGTCATCGTCAAATTTGCCGATGACACAACGGTAATAGGCCTGATCACCGACAACGATGAGACGGCCTACAGAGAGGAGGTGAGTACCCTGACTAAATGGTGCCAGGAGAACCACCTCTCACTCAACATCGACAAGACCAAGGAGCTGGTGGTGGATTTCAGGAGACAGAGCAGAGAACACACACCCATCTCCATCGACAAGACACCTGTGGAGAGGGTAAACAGCTTTAAGTTCCTCGGCGTTCACATCACCGAGGATCTCACATGGTCCACTCACACAGACGCAGTGCTGAAGAAGGCACATCAGCGCCTCTTCTTCCTGAGACGGCTGAGGAAGTTTGGAATGAGCCCCAGCATCCTCAGATCCTTCTACACCTGCACTGTGGAGAGCATCCTGACCGGCTGCATCACCGCCTGGTTTGGAAACAGCACCGCTGGCAACCGCAAAGCTCTGCAAAGAGTTGTGCGAACTGCCCGCCACATCGTTGGAGGTGAGCTTCCCTCCCTCCAGGACATCTACACCAGGCGGTGTATAAGGAAAGCCAGGAGGATCTTCAAGGACTCCAGCCATCCATCCCACAGACTGCTCTCTCTGCTGCCCTCAGGGAGACGTCTCCGCAGCATCCGATCCCGCACTAGCCGACTGAGGGACAGCTTTTTCCCTCAGGCTATCAGGCAAATGAACAGACAGAACTAATCCACCCTACATCACACTCCCACTCACACAACATGCCACACACTGCACTTTACCGCCGTCCACTGGACTACACGCACACACTGCAATAATACAACCTATCTGCTATCACTGGATACCATACAATGCACATCCACGACATTGCATATGTATAATCTGTTGCACCTTTGCACAACTATCTATTGCACAACTAATCTGTTGTAAATCTATAATCTGTTGCCCTTAACATATCACAATGTTTAGATGTGTACATAATGTAAAATGTGTACATAGTGTATTGATAACTAAGACTGTCTTTATAGTACACTGTGTGTATTGAGTATGTGTATGTGTATTTTGCACATTGTCTTCTGTACAGTCTGTAAATATGTACTGTCTATATGTAAACTGTTTTGTTTTTTGCACTGTCTGGAGCACGCTCTCAAGAATTTCACTCACCAAGGCACTTGTGCTGTGGTGATGTGACAATAAAAGTGATTTGATTTGATTTGATTTGATTTGATGAGTGTCTCCATTGAGGTAGATACTTGGGCTCCTCGGGATGTAATTGCAGTTGATTTTAGTCTTCATTCTCAAACATGCAGAACAACAAGATCCCAAAAACACAACATTAGTCATTGATTTACTCAGATATAAAACTAAAGTTGAGTTAAAAATCTCGCTCAACGAATGCAGCAACTATACAATAAACCCTGTCAATTGGTACATTAGTATATTACAGTAATTTGTAAAGAAACTTTTAAATTGCATGTAAGGCTGGTTTTATATTATTATTGTTTTTTAAATAATATTTCTAATGATATTATTTTTCTTCACCAGCTGAAATACAAACATTTAAACAGTGGATATCATTACTTGTTTTTTTTAAGACTAATTTATTCAAAATTGCATTACATATTGAAGAACAGGTTAAGTAAAAAATATAATGAATGTCATCTAGTGCATATATTTAGCAAAATTATCCTTTTTATTTATTTATTTCTATTTAAGTAACAAGTTTAGGAGTTTATACTCACTCAGTGGCTTTTCTTTGACATTGTTTACAAGCCGTTTCTTTGACGTCTTGAAACTCTGACTGAGTGATTACTTGAGCTGTGATTCATTCCAGTAGGATGTTCTGTTCCTTTCAACACCTTCTGATGATCGTTGATGTTTATTTGCTGTAGTAACTAGAAGTAAAGAGGAAGAGATGGTCGGTTCATGTGAGTTCTGCACTGCTGCTTGTACTGAGCCGCTAAAATGATCTTTCACGTTACATTTAACACCAAAACTGTATTTACTGTTTAACTTTAGTGATACAATTAACAGAATCTGAAATCTGACACTTTTTTCATATCACAAGTAATAAAACTTACTGTGATTTATTGTGTTTCATTAAGTTTTGTTCACGCATCAAGTGAAAACAGCATCTATCGATTCTTAGGATTTACAATGAGATCACTGTCACAATGAGAAACGATTAAAATCGAAAAACAGATTTCAACCCAGCCCTAATTAGTACCATTAGCTAGCTAGTGAAATAAACTATAGGCCATGCATTCGATATAAGTGTAATACGATATCAACGGCACTAATAATACATGTATATACAATGAAATCTGTCAAATAATATACACTGAGTACAGATAAGATATATCTTACCTTGCAAATAGATTATGATCCAGGCTGCTCCAATGCAAAATGGTGAGGAGAATTTTTTGAATTTGCACCGATTTATGCATTACCAAAGCCGCTTTAGACACGTCATTGTGCAGTACCGCCACCTACCGACTGGAGGATGGTAAACAATTCCATTTATGTAAACCAATCTCATGCAATTTAACTAATTGTATCTGAATTGTTTCAGAGCAAGCTTTATGTAAACCCTATACATAATTTTTAACCGATTAAATCTAATAGTTTTGACAGTTAACAGATTTATATTGATTCTAAGTAATCAGAGTACATACATTTTTAAAAAACGATTATTTAAATAAAATCAAATAGATGCAGATACTTAATAAAAAACTGTGCCAAGAATCATTTTTTTGAGTGTATTTGCGTTTTCCATACTGTCCCAACTTTTTCTGATTTGGGGTTGTAAGTCGCTTTGGATAAAAGCGTCTGCTAAATGCGTAAATGTAAATGTAAGTGTACATGTAGCTCCCCAGCACTCATGCAGCCCCAGACCATGACACTCCCACCACCATGCTTGACTGTAGGCAAGACACACTAGTCTTTGTACTCCTCACCTGGTTGCCGCCACACACGCTTGACACCATCTGAACCAAATAAGTTTATCTTGGTCTCATCAGACCACAAGACATGGTTCCAGTAATACATGTCCTTAGTCTGTTTGTCTTCAGCAAACTGTTTGCGGGCTTTCTTGTGCATCATCTTTAGAAGAGACTTCCTTCTGGAACGACAGCCATGCAGACCAATTTGATGCAGTGTGCGGCGTATGGTCTGAGCACTGACAGGCTGACCCCCCAACCCTTCAACCTCTGCAGCAATGCTGGCAGCACTCATACGTCTATTTCCCAAACACAACCTCTGGATATGACGCTGAGCACGTGCACTCAACTTCTTTGGTCGACCATGGCGAGGCCTGTTCTGAGTGGAACCTGTCCTGTTAAAACGCTGTATGGTCTTGGCCTGCAGCTCAGTTTCAGGGTCTTGGCAATCTTCTTATAGCCTACGCCATCTTTATGTAGAGCAACAATTCTTTTTTTCAGATCCTTAGAGAGTTCTTTGCCATGAGGTGCCATGTTGAACTTCCAGGGACCAGTATGAGAGAGTGAGAGCGATAACACCAAATTTAACACACCTGCTCCCCATTCACACCTGAGACCTTGTAACACTAACAAGTCACATGACACCGGGGAGAGAAAATGGCTAATTGGGCCCAATTTGGACATTTTTACTTAGGGGTGTACTCACTTTTGTGGCCAGCGGTTTAGACATTAATGGCTGTGTGTTGAGTTATTTTAAGGGGACAGCAAATTTACACTGTTATACAAGCTGTACACTCACTACTTTACATTGTAGCAAAGTGTCATTTCTTCAGTGTTGTCACATGAAAAGATATAATAAAATATTTACAAAAATGTGAGGGGTGTACTCACTTCTGTGAGATACTGTAGGTGACCTTAATTTACTCACCAGTCGATGTTATCACCGTTATGGCGGCGATAATCTGGCCGTCAGTCAGAAAAAAAAAGGCCCCAACTCCTGACATGAAAAACGACACGATGAATAATGTTAGTTTGCAGTTAACAAGTTAAAACATCTTAAAATATCTCAGTTTCGCATAAAACAGAAATAATATACTAACCTTTTTGTCCAGTTAACAGTGCAACATTTCTCTTTTGTCCTTTTACCGCTGCTTCCACCAAAGAGTAAACTAAATATTTATCCCTTGCCATTGGTCAGTTTTTCGCGGGCAAGTTCACTACTGTAAATTTACAGTAGTTTACTGTAGTGACTAGTGTTGTCAAAAGACCCGGTACTTCGGTACCAAGTCGGTACTAAAAAAATGAAAACGTCACGGTACCAGGTGTCTTTAAGTCCCGGTGGTACCGAGTACCCTGTCGACCCGGTTCTTGCTGCGTGATCTGAAAGCTGCGCAGATGCGCTCTCTTCATAAAAGCACTGAGACAGGGCGACATCCAAAGGAGGAAATGCATCAAACTAACAACACTTTAAAGACTGACACCCGGATCAAATGAAAGAGTTCAAGCAGGTAAGTTTCTATTTAATATTTACAGTGTCCTCCACTAATATTGGCACCCTTGGTAAATATGAGCAAAGGCGGCTGTGAAAATAAATCTGCATTGTTTATCCTTTTTATCTTTCATTCAAAAAATTCACAAAATTCCAACCTATCATTGAAGTAAAACAATTGAAAGTGGGGAGAAAATCTCATTGTGAAATAAATGCTTTCTCTAGTTCATGTTGGCCACAATTATTGGCACCCAATTATTGCAACGTCATTTTCCCAGCACAACAGCTCTGAGTTTTCTCCTATAATGCCTGAAGAGTTTGGAGAACACCTGATAAGAGATCAGAGACCATTTTCTTCATACAGAATCTCTCCAGATCCTTCAGATTCACAGCTCCATGTTAGTACTTCTTCTCTTCAGTTCACCTCACTCATTTTCTACAGGGTTCAGGTCAGGGAACTGAAATGGCCATAGCAGAAGCTTGGTTTTGTGCCCAGTGACCCATTTTTGTGTTGTTTTTGAGGTTTGTATTTGGATTATTGTACGGTTGGAAGATCCAAACATGGCCCATTATAAGATTTCTAACAGTCAGTCACTTATTGATTTTTTTATCTGTTGGTATTTGATAGAATCCATGATGCCATGTGTCTAAACAAGATGTCCAGGACCTCCAGCAGAAATATAGGCCCACAACATAAAAAATACAGCAGTATATTTCATTGTACACATGGGGTACTTTTTATCCCTGTGTGCACCAAACCCATCTTGAGTGTTTGCTGCTAAAAAGCTCATTTTTTAGTTTCATCTGACCATAGAAGCCAGTCCCATTTGAAGTTCCAGTCGTGTCTGATAACTGAATATGCTGGAGATTGTTTTTGGATGAGTGAGGAGAATTTTTCTCCCTCCCAAACAACATGTGGTGATGTAGGTGCTGTTTGACATTTTTTGGGGGGGTTTTCTGCCCCCGAGACTCAACTATTTTCTACAATTCTCCAGCTGTGTTCCTTGGAGAGTCTTTAGCCACTCAAACTCTTCTCCTCACCGTGCATTAGGACGATATAGACACACGTCCTCTTCCAGACAGATTCGTAACATTTTATGTTGATTGGAAATTCTTAATTATTGCCCTGATGGTGGAAATGGGAATTTTCACTGCTCTAGCTCTTTTCTTAAAACCACTTCACTAATTTGTGAAGCTCAATTATCTTTTGCTGCACATCAGAAATATATTTTTTGTTTTTTCTCATTGTGATGGATGATTAAGGGAATTTGACCTTTGTGTTCCTCATATTTATAATCCTGTGGAACAGAAAGTCATGGCTGGACAATTTCATGTTCCTAGTCACCCTGGTGTGCTAAAAAAATGTAAATATGAATGGGAATATACTTCAGAGATATTTTACTCATAAGAATTTCTAGGGGTGCCAATAATTGTGGCCAACATGAATTGGAGAAAAACATTTATTTCATCATGAGATTTTCTCCCCACTCTCAATTGTTTTACTTCAATGATAGGTTAGAATTTTGTGAATTTTTCGAGTGAAAGATCAAAAGGATAAACAATGCAGATTTATTTTCACAGACACCTTTTCTCACATTTATCAAGGGTGCCAATATTAGTGGAGGGCACTGTAGATATTCTGTTATGAATATTATTCCATATTTGAATTTGAATGTCGGATTAAAATAAACTGCCGTTATAGCGGAGTTAATCCTTAGCATAAGCGCGGCTAACGCTAATATAATGAGCTGAGCATTAGAATGAAGTTTCTTTATTAACTAGCCTACTTAATGCACCTATAACTTTTATTAGGGTAAAAACAACAGGAGGACATGATGGTATTTACTATTGTTACACACCAGAGGCTTTTAAATGAATTGTGAATCTAAAATATGCGTGTTGGAGAATGTACAAACAGTTAATAGTGTTTATGTCATATCAGTCCGTCAGAAAAAAACAGTTCTGGCCTGTTTTTTTGTTTTTTTTTGCTAGTTAGTTGCTAGTTGTTGTTATTCTTGGCTGGATAACTAGCAGGTTTAAAAGCCCTTTAAAAATAAATATGTACACAGTTTGTATTAAATAAAAGTACAGTCAAATTGTATCTCCTGTATAGACTTTACAATGACTTCATGTTATTATCTAACATCAACTTACAGTGAGTGAACAATAGATTTTTACAACATTAATTAATGTTTGTAAATGTTATTTAAAACAAACACATGATCATTGTTCATTGTGCATTAAATAATTTTAACAGATTGAACTTTGATTGATTGATTGAATGTATTTGTAAATTTTGAAATTAACCCTAAGAAGAATAATTGCAATATATAACTGTTGTTTATTTGATAGGTCATGCTATCTAAAAGATGGAATCTTATTGTAAAGTGTTTTTAATACTACAGTTTCCATCTATTTGATATGCACTTGTCTTAAAATATATGTAATCTTATCTAAATTTATTATAAAAGCTGAGGTTTGTTATTTACTGAAATGTTATATTTTAGCTGGAGTCAATGATCTAATGTTGTATTTGGTCAGACTCAGCCCACTGCTTTACTAATATTATATTTTCCTTTTACAGCTGCAGGAAGATCATGAAGCACCAGCAAACCCTAAAACAGAACAGTTTACAGTTGTTTTTCAGCGGCAGCAGAAATATGACAAAAACTTTTGAGTGGAACTTGTTTACTTTTTTTCATACTTTTATTAATTGTGGAAAAACTTGAAATAATTTTAAATAAGCATAAAAAATGGCATAGGTTTTTGTGCAGTTTATTTTTGTTTAACTTTATTAATAAAAATGTGTTTTTTAATTAGCATATTTTTGTGTTTTGCCTTGGTACCGAAATTGGTACCGAGAACCGTGGATTTTCACTGGTATTGGTACCGAATACTGAAATTTTGGTACCGTGACAACCCTAGTAGTGACCATATATTTTCCCATAATCCTTTGCTGTTTACAGTAAAATACTGTATACACATTTTACAGTATCTTACTGTACATATTACAGTAAAATTACAAAAATCGGTTACAGTGTAGCTGCCAGCTGACTCCAATGATTGGTTGTCTACTGTGATTGGAGGAATTTATGCCTTGTTGATTGGGTTCCTCTTCAGTGTTATTGCGTTATTGCGTGTTATTGGGTGTTATTGTTATATTCTTGTTGTAATTGGTGTTTATGACAAGAAATACTTTCTGGTTTGTAAGCTACTATTTGTTCGTATATTGTTCTTAATTTGTTTATATTGTTAGTTCTTTGGGAATGGATTAGTTACCATTTTCTTTTGAACTTCTTGTCTCCTGTTTAAGCTATTTGGGGAGTTAGTGTAATCTGTTGTATTTTTCTTTTACTAGTTTAGTTAGTTTTTCTCTCTACTGGTTAGATGGGTTATGTTTGTTGTTTTGGCCTTTGTCCCCTCTTGAAACCTTGGGATCCTCCCACATTTATAAAATAAACTTGTTTTTGATATTGAGTTGATTTTGGTCATTGTGAAAGCACTGGGGTTGGGAACTGGACCTTGCTGCCTCCACACATCACACCATTTTATTCTGTTACATGTTCCACCGTCAACAGACTACAATGGGAACGTAACAAAATTTGGGGGCTCATTTATCAGTAACAAAATGTGGTTTATCTATTTTTGTTATTTGCAGCAGGATGTAATCTGCTCCATTGTTGGACAATCAAATGCCCTTTTTCTCTCGTTTTGTATATTTTGCCTGAAAGTTTTTGCTATTTTTGGAAGGAGAAGTTGGTGCTTGAGATATGGAATTTGTCTTAGTCTCGTTTACATTACTTCCTACTTTGGAAGTATATATTAACATTAACAACCTGGAGCTTAACAAGCTCAAAACAGTGGAGATGATCGTGAACTTCAGGAGAAACCCCTCTGCTCTCCCCCCACTCACCAACATGAACAGCACGGTGACTGCAGTGGAGTCATTCAGGTCATTCTGAAGTGGGACAATTACATAGACTCCATTGTGAGAAAGGCCCAGCAGAGGTTGTACTTCCTTCGCCAGCTGAGGAAGTTTAACCTGCCACAGGAGCTGCTGAAACAGTTCTACTCTGCCATCATTGAATCCGTCCTCTGCACATCAATAACTGTCTGGGTCAGCTCAGCTACCAAATCTGACCTCAGAAGACTACGGAGTGTAGTCCGGACTGCTGAGAGAATCATTTGTACAACCCTCCCTACTCTCCAAGAACTGTACTTATCCAGAGTGAGCAAAAGGGCTGGCAAAATCACTCTGGACCCCTCACATCCAGCACACTCCCTCTTTGAACTGTTGCCATCTGGTCGATGCTACAGAGCTCTGAGCACCAGAATGACCAGACACAGGAACAGTTTCTTCCCTCAGGCAATCCATCTCATGAACACTTGACATTAAACGTGGAACACACAACACTATTATACAATTATTTATTCACCACACATACATATATAATATTTTTTATTTTATTTTTTTCCATTTCAAATTTGCACGTCAGACCTGTACACACATGGTTGTCTGTATTGCATAGTGTTTTTGCTATTTTGTACATTGCCTATTTGTATATTGTTCGTTTGTTGTCTGTGTCCTGTCCTGTTGCTGTCATTCTGTTGCACTGTGGAGCTTTGTCACTATAACAAATTCCTTGTATGTGTAAACATACCTGGCCAATAAAGCTCATTCTGATTCTGATTCTGATTCTGATATAATCATTGTCCTGAAAGGGCTTTAACTTCCATAGCAGACATCTTTAATAAGAGCTTATCTAAAGAGGTTTAGGGGAAATTACAATTAAACCCCATAGAAAGACAAGGAGTCAAAATCGAAGTTCCATTACACATCACCAAAATTACACAACAATTTCCTTTATGAGGGTCATTTCAAGGGTGCAACAGAAACAAGAGCTTATGAGATCCATCACTTCTGTAGCTTATTGTAATTTTGTTTATGTTAATTATGTTACAGACATGTATTTATACGAATAGCTCTTAATATTTTCTTAATATTTACTCACCCTCAGACTATCTAAAATGGAGTTTGTTTCTTCAACGGAACAGATTTGGAGAAATGTATCATTACATCACTTGCTCACCAATGGATCCTTTGCAGTGAATGGGTGCCGTCACAATAAAAAACATCACAATAAACCGCAAGTAATCAGGACTCCAGTCCATCAGTTAACGCCTTGTGACGTGAAAAACCATAAGAAACAAACCCATCATTTATGCTTGCGCTTCTGGCCATAATCCAAAAGTCCATCCTCTGTTGTCCTCTCACATCAAAATCCACCCACATATTTGTTTAGAACTGTTTCGGACTGTTTTGACCTGTAAACAGTCCTTGAGCTGTGTATATTTCTCTCCTGATTTCAGACGAGATGGCATTTCATTGGAGAAAATTATATTATGCATAGAAGACTAGCAATAGTTTAAGTCAAAACATCTTAATGATGGATTTGTTTCTGACATACACAGTGGACTGCCGATGATCCATTGGTGGAATTTTCATTTTTGGGTGAGCCAGATCAGTTTAAATGTCATTCTGTGCAAATATGATAAAATAAATGGCTAATGAGTGAAAATGAATCTGTATCTTTTGGGATTATACCAGCAACCTTCAGCAAACATATCTGGAACTGATTCTTCTGCTCAACTGATGTTGGTCTAATTTTACTCTGTGGGTCGGATGGTAATGTCTAGTCTCTTGCATCCTGTTCAGCTCACTTCTTGTAGATGTGAAGTCATAAACCAGAAAAGCAACAGCAGCCACGCTTACCAGAGCAGAAACAGCCAATCGTATCACAGTTTCAGTAAAACCACAACAGTGGGCATGGTCTGAAAAAAAAGAGAAAAACACTGAGTTAGAATAATGCATTTAACTCTCTTTCAAACAGACTCATAGGTGCCAGTTTTATAGGTTGTTATTATTAGGAATTCAAGATTTCACTGTGAAGGCAGAACATCCACAAGCTTTACTGAGTGTTTAAATATGTTTGCATGCACATTTTCTTTGCCTGGCCAAATAACATTAGCTAGGATCTTTAGAGGAAGTAATTCTAGACTCTTTTAAGGGCTTCAGCCACATCTTTAATCTAAGCTCTCATAGAAACCTGTGTGATTCTTTCTCCAATATCTCTTGTTATTGCTTCCGAGTACTTATGGAATTTTTTTTAATTTTTTTTTTTAAGCAACACGGGGCCCCACACCCACACATGGCCCTCATACACACGATTCACGCCTCTGTTGCTCATCTGCGGTCTATTCTTTGTTCCAGTGAAATCACAAAAGAAAAGGCAAATGCAAACAGGTTATTCTTTCTCCACGAATGCATGTGCTGATCAGATGTACATCTTGAATGCAATGTAAGCCACATTAGATAAAAGCATCTGTTGAATGAATAAATATAATGTAAATGAAAATATTGCAATTTTAATGGGTTTATATGGTTGATTATTTCACACCCATCTGCAATAAGATGAAGCAACACCTATGAATATGTGCTGCATTGGCATTGTGGTTGTCACAATTGCATAAACATGGCCTCAATTCTGACATTAAGCCACTATGAACTAACACTGGATTTCAGAATCAAAAAATCTTAAAGTTTTAGAAAAACTCATGTCACATTAACTGAACACATTTAACAGTTCTGTTCTCAAACTAACATCACGAGTGACGTACCTGAACTTGGCAGCTGGAGTTCAGTAATGTTAACATATTCAGTCTTGTTGAGGGTTAAATTGGACGGCACAAAATTTGAGCTTGTTGAACTTTCTGGAGATGTAGAACTTTGTGGAGTCTCTGAAAATGACAGATGTTAGTGTGACATTGGTCTCATCACACACAGTTCTGATCTTTATAATAGATTTAAATTTTATATGAAATTAAATGGATATTTCACCCAAAAATGAAAAATGTGTAATAATTTACTCACTCTCAAGCTATTCCAAGACAAAGAAGAAACTCATACAGATTTGGAACAACTTGTGGGTTAGTAAATGATGACAGAAGTTTCATTTTTGGGCAAACTGTCCCTTTAATACAATTAATACCATAAAATGTGCATGTAAGGAACATTGAAAAGAACAGAAAAGCATAATGTTTAAATATTACAGTGACAACAACATAATTCAAATGAAGAACAGTCATGGTAAATTACACTGCTATTCTCTACTTACCATTGACTGTAATATTGAAACTCATGTAGCTGGTCTCACTGCACTGTAAAAAATGATCTCGCATTTTAGTTGTTTGAATTAATTTTTTTAAGTTGACACAACTTGCAGCTTCTGAATTTGTTCATTCAACTTAACATTTTAAGTTTTCACTGTCTCAACTAGTTTGTAAGTTGACTGAACTAGAGTATTTGTCCCCGCAACTTAAAAAAATGCGTTGAATCAATTCAATAACGATGTCACGTTCTCAACGTCACTTATCGCGAGATCTCATGAAGACCACAGCAGACAGAAGACGTTCGTCAGCCATCTTGATGAGCTTCTCCACAGAGTTGGGAAACTTTCTCGATCAACAAATTTGGTAAGTAAATATTTGTATTTATTGATTTAATATGTGTACAGTTACGTATGTTGTCTAAGAAGAGTACAAGTGTGGTTTAAAGTGCGTATTTGCTAGTTATATGTATGTCAGTGTTATTTTCGCGGCACTATGAATCCTCGAATTACACGCAGTTCCACTGTATTTTCCACATAAATATTACAATAAATATTCTCCCATGCGGGACTGAGCTGAACTTATCCGGAGAACGATAAAAATACAGTTTGATATGTATTATTTGAGCCCAGCGCTGCGTTAGAGACCGTTCAAACAGAGCGTGAGATGGAGCTCAACGGAAAACTATGGATTTATGCTGCCTTCATGTGCTATCGGAAATTTCCTATTTCCCACTTATGAAGTTGTGATTATGAACTTGTCGTATTCAAGTGATTTAATGTAGGAAAGAATAAAATGTAGCACCTGTAGCTGATTTTTTTTTTACTCCAGTCACATGATTCTTCAGAAATCATTCTAATATTCTGATTTGCTGTTCAAGAAACATTTATTATTATTATTATTATTATCAATATTTAAAACAGTTGAGTACATTTTTGTTCAGGATTCTTTGATGAATAGAAAGATCCAAAGATCAGCATTTATCTGAAATAAAAAGCTTTTGTAACATTATACACTAAGTTAACGTTATACCATTCAAAAGCTTTTAGTCAGTGTATATATATATATATATATATATATATATATATATATATATATATATATATATATATATATAGGGAAAGAAATTATAGAAATTAATAGGCTACTTCTATTTAGCAAGGATGCTTTAAATTGATCAACATTGCTGAAAAAGACATTTAAAATGTTACAAAAGATTTCTATTTCAGATAAATGCTGTTGTTCTGAACTTTCTATTAATCAAAGAAAACTGAAGAAAATTCTACTCTGCTGTTTTCAACATTAATAATAAAAAAAAAATTATAATATAAAAAAAAAAAAAATATATATATATATATATATATATATATATATATATAATTTTATTTATTTTTTTGAGTAGCAAATCAGATTATTAGAATGATTTCTGAAGGATAATGTGACACTGAAAACTGGAGTAATGATGCTAAAAATTCAGCTTTGAAATGACAGTAATAAATTACATTTTAAAATATATTCAAATAGAAAGCAGTTATTTTAAATAGAGAAAAATATTTTACAATATTACTGCTTTTGCTGTATTTTGGATCAAATTAATGCAGGCTTGGTGAGCAGAAGAGAATTCTTTAGAAAACATTAAAAATCTTACTTGTTCAAAAACTTTTGACTGGTAGTGCACGTTCAAAACTGTAGGCTTTTGAATAACAGTAATAATAGCTTATATCATATAGCTTATAATAATAGCTTGTATAAACAGCTCTGCAATAAGGATGGACACAAATGTGTTAAATTAGCTTTTTTGTTCATGTGTTAAGTAATTTAAAAGCCTTGTATGGATTGTAAAGTAGGGCTTTGTAATTGAAACGTAAACTTGTCATGACATTTGACTTTCTCTGACAAGATTTTATTTGTTTATTATTTTGCAGTGTTGTTAACATATTTCTGTGTTTTTCATGTTTATGATATTCTGGAATGACTGAAGATCAGCGTATAATTCAACAATCTTGTGGACGGATCGCAGCAAGTCCTTTTGCAGTTGTTTCAATCAAAGAACTATGCAGACAAAATGGAAATGACTTTCACATTGTAGAGCTTGGACAAAGTTGTAAGTAAATATATTTACTTTATAAGTGCACATATTGGAGTCTGTAAGCTTTAAGACTGTAAGGCACATTTTAATGCTTCCCTTGTTTTTATTAAAGCACACAGGTTCTGAAGAGGAATTCATCAAGGACATAGTCTCAGCCTCAAGACGTCATGCCTACGGACCGCTGGCTGAACGTCTGATTCACATGGAACACAAAAGTGGAAACACTTCAGGAGTTTCGAAGTCATCATCGGATTGGTTGAATTATACAGGATTTCCGGGAGACGTGTGTGTTGCGTTCTTTAACGTTCTGCCTAGAAACAAAAATGCTGTGACGTCAAGCCCCCACACGAAAGAAGAAAGCCGTCGTGTTTACAACTGTGATGACGAGCGCTTATCAGGATCAACTAAATGCTGGATTTTCAAAAGTATGTGAAATATTTAAAGTTCTCGGTATATAATCTTTAAAATACGTCCGAGAGTTTTATACACCGGTCTGTTATTGTGGTGACATTTCCACGCACCGAAACGTGACGCTGAACGAAACGAACTGTGATTGGTTGTTTGACATGTCGGTCAAACGGCCTCATGGGCGGGCCTTGGCCAATAAAAGCTGCCATGGATTTCAGACCTTCAGCCGTCAGTCTAAAGGTCTGGCTACGCGAGACTATCAAGGACATGACTGTTGGGATTACAGTTGTGGGTGACCAGAGTGAGCACCATCAATCTGCAGCGATGTGGTCCTGGTAATAGAAGAAGGAATCTTGGTAATCTGGGGTTGTAACACGTGTACTGCATTTGACTATCTGGGACTTACATATTGTTGCACTTTTGTTGGTTTGATTGCTTCTATTGTCCTCATTTGTAAGTAATTTTGAATAAAAGCATCTACTAAATGATTAAATGTACATATATATGATACAAGGTACTTATCTCACGATACACAGTACATTCACAGTACTACAAACAAAGCCAAAACTGTTAAAGAAATTTCACTCAAAAATGAAAATTTGCAAGATGTAGGTGATTTTTTTTTTTTTTTTTTTTTCTTCTTCAGTACAAGATTTTTAGCTGAAATTCTTAGTGATTCATTACACTTAAAGGGATAGTTCACCCAAATTGAAAATTCTGTCATTAATTACTCGCCCTCATGTTGTTCCAAACCCATAAGACATAAAGAGCACAAATTAAGATATTTTTGATGAAATTCGAGAGCTTTCGGACCCTGCATAGACAGCAAGTGTACTACCACGATCAAGGCCCAGAAAAATGTTGTAAGGACATAGTTAGAATGGTCCATGTGACATCAGTGGTTCAATTGTAATTTTATGAAGCTATGAACATTTTTGTGCGCAAAGAAAACAAAAGTAATGACTTTATTCAACAACTCTTCTGTGTCACCGTCTGCCGCCATTCACTTGCATTCATGAAGGTCTTACGGGTTTGGAATGACATGAGGGTGAGTAATTAAGGACAGAAAGTCAGTGGCTACGTCACTTTGAGAGTCAAAAAAATAATGACTTTCTGTGCATTTGTTTAAAGTAAAATTTAACCTTTAAACATTATGCAATTGCTATGTCATTTTATGATGGTTTTTTTTACATTTTATTTATTTGAGAATTTATTTTCTGTAATTTCTATATAATTTGTTTCTTATTTTGCATTTACAAACATTTAGAATCGTGCTGTGTATTTCTAATAAGAAATGTGCTAGCTGTTGTGTATTTTACAGTTAAAAGTTGTTTCTGCATTAAGTATGCATTAAATATGCTACATTAAGTTCAATGAACTTAAATTGTAGTACAGATAACTTGAAAATATAAGTTAACGCATGTCAACTAAACTTTTCAAGTCCAGGTTACTTAAAAATGTAAGTTGACCTATTTCAACTTAACTTTTCAAGTCCAGGTTACTTGAAATAAGTAGTTATGTCAACTATTTTAGTATGTTAACTAAACTTTTTAAGTTGAAAGAACTTAGAATATTAAGTGAATAAAACTTAACTGAGTCAAAGCAAAAAGATAACTAAAAAATTTAAGTTGAGTGAACTTTTTTTTTTTTACAGTGTGCTGATAGCCGTTACTTTATAAAGTCCAGAGTCTGTGGTTCTGGTGTTTGTGATGATCAGAGATCCAGTCTGATCCAATTGTAGTCTGTCTCTGAATCTCCCATCAGGACCATCATATGTTGAGTTGGTTTGCGTGAGTCTGCCGACTTCAGCTATTCGAGTGTTTCCGAACGTCCACTGTATTAACAAATATTTCTGTACTTCAGTAACATCAGCCCATAGAGTAATGGAATCTCCCTCCATCACTGATATTGTCTTCATTTTATCTGTCACATCTAGAGAACAAACAGGGAAATGTTTCTTAAGAAATATTTATTTCTTAAAAACAAAAATCATGAAAGTAATAAAAAATACTTATAACTTACCAACCAGACGCCACAAACACACACAGAACAAAATAAAACGTTAACCATAATTATTGGAGGCTATTTGTCTTTCACACTAATGAAGCTGTATCCACACCGCCAGCGACTGTCGCTGCATGTCGCAATGTCTACCGACTCGCTATAGGCGTTCCTACTGTTGGTTGCCTCGTAAGCTTTGAGAGCGAACAATATTGTGTTATACCAAGTTGTTGACATAGAAAACATTTTCTTACCGCTTAAAATAAGAGGGAGAGGGAACATTACGTAAAAATGGAATAAGAATGAACATGTCCATGAAACGGACATGTTAAACGAACTATAGGAAAAAACGTGTCTGTGAGACTGTCGACTTAGCCTATACTTGTATATGCGCCGTTTTGCTGACAATACACTACCTTGGCTGTGTTCCAGTTCTTAGCAGTGTTCACTGCTCCCTACTCATTGAGCCTGAGGTATCACACTAAAACGTTCACTTCACTTTCATTTGGAAACGCCTATTACGAAACAGAACACCCTTGCTGCGTCCCAATTCTTATATCCGTCCTGAATAGTATTCGAAAATAGAATTAGTATGTCCCAAATCGTAGTATGTTGAAAAGAGTATGCCTATGATGTTAACTGTGACAAGATCAGGGCAGTTTAAACGGTGACAGAATGCATTAAGCAACAGATCGGTCCGTTAAAGAGGCAGTTATGATGAAGTATCCAAAGCTTGCATATTATTCTACATAGCCTACTCAAAAGTATAGCCTACTTTTTCTTCACAAAAAGAGTACATACCTTTAGGGCATAGTAGGGCTGGGCGATATATCTCATGTGATATGCATGCGCATCTCGTCAGTAAAGCCGGTTCCTTGATTAGCGGTTAATCTCCATCACCTGTTTTCAAATGGAGCAGCATTTAATACACAGAGCCGTAGATCACTGACAAGCTACACAATATCGCCTTCATATCGAAGGCGATATATCAGTCGATATATGCGTAGCTTGTCTGTGAACTACCAGACAGATTTTTTTTAATGACCGGTAAGTTTGTTTATTTACAAAGTTTGGAACTTTCGGTTTCGATTTATGTTTTAAAGTTTCTAAATCAAATGCAAGTTGACACAGAAGAAACAGCGCGGTTATAAATACTGATACTAACATTAATAATGTGCCAAACAGTTGTTTTATAGATATGGTGTGTGGTAAATTGTCGCACTTCCCAGAGAAGACTGGAGATCTCATTATCAGTAACATCAGGACCATTCACTCTGGACTCTACAAACTCAGCAGCAGCAGAAAAAACAAATACAAGAGATTCTTTCTTAACATCAAATATAAGTATCATGTCTTCCCGTGGGATCATGCAGTAAATTTAGATTATCTAAAACGAATACATTCTCAAAGTGCTCAAATTGTAATTACTTACAGATTTCAGTTATAGTGCCACGTTATGAATTCACATTGTTATGAAAATAACATACAATTAGGAGATCATAATATAGCATGAAAAAAAAAAAAAAAAAAAAAAAAAAAAAAAAATATATATATATATATATATATATATATATATATATATATATATATATATATATATATATATATATATATATATATTTTGCACAATGCCATTAAAAATATACTATCCACGTGTTCCTTACGCTGGGATCCTTCTGATATCTGTACAAAGATGCGAACAAGCTGTTTAAACCAAATGCGTCAAAGCGAATGTTCTTTCACTCCATTTGTTCTACTGACAACAAGCGCATGGACTGTATCAGAAATTGAACGTGCATCTACTGTATCCAGTTTAGACAAGATTTTGGCATTGACTGTAATTTCTATTTGCTTTTTGATTCAAGCAATCAGCTGTTAAGCGCCTGGATGCCAGTGGGCGGGGCCTATGGTAAGAAGATGACTATTCGTCGATATCTTGCTCTGGAGGCAGTGTTTATGCAAATGTTTCAACCTAGGTGACATCACTTTGTACCTCATATGCAAACGAGCCATTTTTGGAGCTTGATTAAATAAATGTTTTGTTTATAATAAGGAGGACGTTTTAAACTATGAAACTTTGCAGGATATTTTAATGGTACAAAGACATCTTAAATGCCAAAAGATCAAGGCAAATTTGATTTCTCATTCTTTAAATGTTAGGTAATGTCATCCTCTGCTGTGCTATGGACTAGCCTGACTACGTCAGACGTCGTATTTCCGCTCAACTTCAGTTCGCTTCTGTACTCAGTCTGATATAGCAAACCAGCTCCCAGATTATCTCCGGCTCCGCACCAGCCGTCCAACCAGCGAACAGAGGGCGGGCTGAGAGCCGTGATGTAGATGCTAAGCGCCGAATTTAAGATTGTAGTTTAGGTTAGGGAAATCTAAAACGACAGCGGACATGGAGACACGGGATGCTATTCGCTCTGTTGTGGAGAATATTCCCGGCATTTGCCAACTGAAGCCCAAACAAGAAGAGTGTTTGGTTCACATTTTGAATGGAGGTGATTTTGTGGCCCTACTCCCGACAGGTTTTGGGAAAAGTTTAATTTATCAACTGTTACCGATCGTCAGCGATCGCCACTGTTCCAGTGGGTGGAGTTTACTTGAATAGTCATTAGTTCCCCTGTTGTGGGCGTGTCCTTGAAACAACGCGCAAACGAATGGAACTGAAAATATTAGTGCATGCTCCTCAAATCGCTATGTGTTTAATGGATTATTTCGAAAAGGTAATGAAGTATCAATGTTCAGCATTAAAGCATTAACTGCAACAGTGTCAAAATAATACATAGTTTGTGTAATAATATGATAAATCGTCTATAAGCTGTTTTTCCTGATTGATTACAGGAACACAGCAAAACAAACAATAAGTGAATAACTTATGCTAACCTAGGCTAATATATTTTTTCTTTTTGACGTGTTTAGCTTTTATATATTTCATTTGTGGGGCTTTAATTAATGTATTTATTTATTTCAATAGATTAGCCTACCTAGTTGTCATTGGTGACTAGTACTGCAGTGTGTATACAACAATGCCTGAAACAAACCACTACAAATGTATCTGTGGCCTAATAAAATGTATATAAGCTAGTCTGGTGTGAGTATCCTGTGCCATTCTTTCTTTCTTTCATCATATTCTTCTTTTATTTTTATTTTTAATAGCCAGTATTTCCCAGCCTCCACAGCCCCATCAGTATCTTTATCAACACCAAACTACAAATATTCCTTTTTCTCATATTATATCCTGTATCATGTAAATTATAATTAAAGTCACACAGGTAAATGCATGTTTACTTCTATCTGTCACATATTTTCTTCTATTATTATTTTATTTTAAGTAAAAAAAAAAAAAAAAAATCTTTCCACATACCTGTTTGGGAATAACCAATCTCCAAGTAAAACTCTGTCATCATTTACTCACCTGTTTGAAACCAGTGTGAACAAAACAGCATTGACACATTTTTCAAAGCATCTTCTACAGAAGAATGAGTCATACAACATTGAAACAAATGAGAGTGAGTTCATTTTTATTTTTGAATGAATTGTCCCTTTAAAATGGACCTACAAAAGCATGTCATGTTTCCCTTAATTGTATTTAGTTAACAGTCAAATACAGAGCATTGCTTAACGGTTTAGAGCAGGGGTCATCAAACTTGATCCTGGAGGGCCTGTGTCCTGCAGAGTTTAGCTACAACTTGCCTCAACACACCTGCCTGGAAGTTTCAAGTATACCTAGTAAGACCTTGATTAGCTGCTTCAGGTGTGTTTGATTAGGGTTGGAGCTAAACTCTGCAGGGACACCGGCCCTCCAGGACCGAACTTGGTGACCCCTGGTTTAGAGAATCTGAGAAATTACTACTAATAATATTATAATAA
>CM049843.1:12546802-12915270 GCA_027422415.1 Schizothorax lantsangensis | reverse complement strand
GTAAGTCTTCCATTGTAACAATGATGCAGTTCCTAAACTCTGAGTTGTTTTTTCCTGTTTCAAACTGTTAGTAATAACTTGGTTGGTTGGTCTGGATGATTTCAAACCATACACTTGAATAAATGACACATTTGAGAATTACCTGATTTTACACCATACAAGCAGTATGTTTGTATACTAATTGCTAGACTAATCTTAAAAAAGTGAGTCATCTATTTTTTTTTCTTCAAGACTGTTCATAACTTTTTTAATTCAGTTATGAAACGGTAGATTGGTCATATTGTATTGGAAAAGTAAGACTGATTACCCCTTGGCAACTGCTAGTTGGTCAAACTAGTTCTTAAGACACAGTCTTAACATGGTGGCTAAGTTTATGCAACTGGCCCCAGGTCATCATAATGGGACTAACTTTCTTTCAGAATATCTATTCTGATACATTGTAAAATTCTACATTTTATTATTGTTCTGCTCATTTTCCAGTTGTGGTTGGGAAGACGGATGGAGTCAAGTCAGTGTCATTGTCAGTGATGGAGGGAGATCCTGTCACTCTACATACTGATTCTGAAATACACCAAGACGCTCTGATGCTGTGGAGGTTTGGCGATAAAGGTATCCTCCTGGCTAAAATTGACTTTGAGACCAATGAGACCTCATTAAACGATGCTGATGAGGGATTCAGAGATCGGCTCCAGGTGGATCAGACTGGATCTCTGACCATCAAGAACACCAGAACCACAGACTCTGGACTTTATGAACTACAGATCAAAGGCAGTGAGAGCTTACAGAGATTCCTGGTTTCTGTAAGTGGTGAGTAACTCCACTCCAATTATAACAATATATGTTATTTTTAGCATATATCTAAAACAATTTCAGATCATCACATTGACTGACTCTTTCAGTGTTTCTCTTTATACCTGTCCCAGATTCAGGTCTTTCTTCTTCATGTTTATAGCAGGAATAGTTGTGGTGTTATTATTCCTCTGGTGATCCTGATTGCCTTTGTGATTTACTATCGCCGCAGGATTTATAAATTAAAAAGGCAAATGGGTAAGTAAAATATACTTAACCATCTCCTCCAAACTTGCTATTTTCTTTAAACTGTGTACATTATAGTATTTAATTTGAGTAATTTGTTTTTGCAATTCATTTAAAATCAAATCACTGACTAGGATGTTAACGCTCTGAAGCAAGTTTCAGATTAGTGAGATTTTTGATATTCAGTGAATTTCTTATTTCAGTTTAATCCATCATTCCTGGTCTTCATTTGACCAAAGACTGGCTTTCACCTATGGCATTCAATAACTTTTTCTCCATTAAATTTGTCACTAACATACATACACGTATGTTTTATGTGTTTGTTTGACTAAAATTAAAATTAATTTCCCCTCATCAGGTCGTTTCAAAACATTAATATGAACACAACATTCAATCTCTAAATGGGAAAAGTATCATAAATGCACTGTAATGTTGTCCAAGCAACTCGTGCCGTATATTTCAAGTGAAGTCTTCTGAAATCATATCATAATTACAACGGACTAAAATAGTTGATTCAATGCCAATGTTTTACCAAAAGCATTGACGTGCTGTGGCAGGTTTTACATTTCTCACTTAGATGACTTGAAATATAGCATGAGTCATATGGACCTTATAGTGTGATTGTATGAATGTACAGTAACTGAGATCTTCACCTGAACACTCATGTTTCTATGCATTTCTGTGACAGTCGAAGAGAAGAAAGAGACAGTGACGGAGGGAGAATCTATCACTCTACATGCTGGTCTTACTGACACACAGAACGATGTTACAATAAAGTGGTGCTATGAAACTGATGACAATCTCATTGCTGAAATCAAACGAGGGACCAGAAGGACACAGGAGGGTGCTGATGGGAGATTCAGGAGCAAACTGAGGCTGGATGGTCAGACTGGAGATCTCACTATCAGCAATGTCAGGACCATTCACTCTGGACTCTATAAACTCAAGATCAGCAGCAGAGGCAGAAAAAACAACTACAAGAGATTCATTGTTACCGTCAATGGTAAGTACTAAGTCCTTGTGTGTAAAAGATCATGCAGTGAGTTTAGATGATCTGAAATTAACGCATTCTCAAAGTGCTCAATTGTAATTACATTTCATTGTAAGTAGTGCCATGTAATGAATTCCCAATGTTATGTGAATAAAGTGTACAATTAGGAGATTAAAGTTGTAAGATTGCATGAATTAGGACTTTTTTATAGGAACTTTAGTTTGAAAATAGTCTCAAAATATGATTTTAATTTTGTAAAATACTTATTATAATTCTGATACATTTACTACAACCTCTATTCGTCTGGTTTTAAGAATGAAAAGGATGGCAAAATTAATTCAGTCACTAATACTGAATTTCTCTGTTTCTGTGTGCTGTTGTGACATGAAGTGAAGAAACTGTCAGCGACGGCAGGAGGTTCTGTCTCTCTCCAGACTAATGCTAAAATACAGAGCAATGGTCTGATACTGTGGACGCTTGGAGCTGAAAACATTCTCGTTGTTAAAAAAGATTCAGGAACAACTACTGTTAATGAGAGATTCAGAGGCAGACTTAGGTTGGGCAAGACGACTGCATCTCTGACCATCACAAACATCACAAATACAGACTCTGGACATTTTAAACTACAGATCATCAACACTGAAAAGACCACATTCAGAAGGTTCAATGTGACTGTCACTGGTGAGTAGAACTTTATTTATTATAATGACTATCTATATATACAACAGTTCTGTGTTTTGAAACTCTCGTGTCATCCTTAAGATTGTGTAGCTGCAACATCATCTATAAGTTTATTGTTTATATAGCAAAACTGCTTCTTTCTATCTTTTTACTTTCCATGATTATCTCTGTATTTTCTTTCAGGTTCCACAGGAAACCAAGTGAGTGAATTAGAGACTGCAGTAATGCTGCTGTCTGATGATGTGGATGGAATGAATGAGCAGGAAGAGGCATGGTCACTTTAATGAAATAAGACACGCCCACCAGTGCCAAACACTGTGACATCAACATTTGACCTCAACAAATTTCTGCTTTTATGAAAGTGAGAAACTTTTACTCTTAACACTCAGGATGCATGACACTTTCCAATGATCTGTGGTGCTACAATTACCAAACACTGGTTGTGGGAAAGCTGTACTACACTAACAAAAGTGTATATTTACAGTGATTCCATTGAAGGACCATTTTTTGATTCTCCAAAAACAGTGCACAGTTCTTAAAATAACCTTTTTTATTAATGTGAAGAACATTTTAAAGGTTTTTCTCACTATAAATAACTTTCTGTGGAACTGAATAGTTCCATGGATGTTAAAGGCTCTTCATGGAACCATAGATGCTAGTAAAGCACCTTTATTTTGTGTACAAAACATTGTTTACTATTTTGGAAATAATTCCTGACAGTCAAGATGGTTCAAAAACAGTCTGAACACTGAACAATAATTTTGTTCTGAAAGTATTAAACTGTTCTGAAAGGTAAAACTGAAACCTGATTTTGATACATTCGAGAGTGTTGTACATTACAATGAGAGTGCTGATTTTCATATCGGTACTTATTACTTTATAATTATTATTATTTACTTATCAATATGTATGTACTTATTCTTATTCTGTTACTGTTAATCAGTGTTGGGGACAGTTACTTTTAAAAGCAATGTATTACAATATTGTGTTATTCCCTAAAATAATAACTAATTATGTTACTTTTAGTTACATAACTTAATGTGGAGGTTTTCATTGCTGATAGTATTTTAAAAACATTTTCCTTTTCTTATAAACATGTGATTTTGGGTCATTATATCAAGGATCGCTCTTTAAAGCCTGTTGTTTTATTATACATTTTATTTTATTTTTATGTAAATTTCACATTCATAAATGCAAGTTTACAAAAGGCAAACCTCTTTTTATGGTGCTTGAAAAAGAGATTAAAATGTATGTAGATGTGATGTCAAAATCAAAAAAATAGTAAAGCAGTTAAAATGATTAATATATGCTCCTCCTTTAACATTTTCACATAATAATAATAATAATAATTTAAAAAAAAAATAATGGTGCTGACCTGCAAAGTATATTTTCTGTATTAAAATTGCATTGTAATATCCTATGGAAATGGAAATATATGTATAATATATATTTGTCTTTAAACTGATGCTTATGTACCCTCTTTTCTTTCTTTTTTTACTTTACTTTTTCCTTGTTCCTTCTTGTTGAGGCATGTGAAATGTGTACATGACACTGTACATGCTGTCTACAATAAAGCATTATATTAAAAAATAAAAATAAAAACTTAGACCCTGCCCTATCCCGCTCTTGTGCAGGTCTTAAAAGGGATATTAAAAGCCTAAATTTGATTTAAAATTGCTTCAAATACCCTGTAAACAGAGTAATAAAATGCATCCTTGATATTTGTGTATTTGATCGATGTTTTGACTCCTATCTAATTTTCTAATCACACGGTTTTCAGGGGAATGCTGGGGAGAACTTTATAGACCAGACGTGCTTTTGGCAAAAATGAATCAAGCTCTGAGTTAATATAGGAGTGTATTTTCCAAGATTTAAGACACAAATAAGTTTAAGAATAGACTAAGTGATAAATTGTCTGTAGGCTATATTCCACAGAATTAATTGCTATAATAGTCCGGATACAATGGATGGAACAGATTAAGCCAAGTAGGATTGGAATTTGCTCAGATTCTTCATCAGCTCTCAAAAGTGTAATATCTACAAGAAGTGATAGAGAAGACCTGCTGGTGGAAATCTATATATTATTGTACAGATTGATAACAGAGGGGGTAATAGGGAATGAAACAGCTGATAAGTTAGCAAAAGAAGCATTAAAGAAAAACTTGGTGGATATTAAAGTAGAAGTGAGGTAAATCAGTGATTAACAGGTAGTAGAAGGCAGGAAATTAGCAGCACAGGTAGATGGTATTGTTGCAAAGTCAGTAGGGAAAAATGAACAGTTTTAGGGAAGGCATAGAAAGGAAGAAGTAATGATTTTTAGATTAAGATTTTGACATACAGGACTAAATTCAACACTTGAAATAATAAGAAAGCATGAAAATGATGTGATGCATGTGAAGTTTTAGAAACAATGCATGCATGTTTTTTTAAAGTGTACAATTAGGAGATTAAAGTCATAACACTGCATGAATTAATTAGATATATTTTAAGAACTGTTAATTTTGTAATATTTTGTTGTATTTTTTTATTATAACAGTTTAAAACATCTAAAAATTTGACTTCAGTCTCATAGTCTTATGTAATTTACTGCATCAACATTCCTACAACAGCTATATTAATTTGGTTTGATGTTATATTTCTCTGCATTAACTCATGTTAACTTTTATTGGAAAAAGTTTGACCTAAAAATTGAGAACAATAATGAAAAAGTAAAAAATACAGACAATGTTGCATACCTCACATGAAAAAAAAAAAGATACACAAAGCAAAATATATGATTGCTCATGAATGTCCAGTTTAATTGCACCCAAAATGCATGATCAAAAATGAAAAATGTATCATCATCTATCAAAAATAAACTTCAGAAAAAAAGGTAGTTTTTTAAGCATTTAACTTTACACAAATGACTGAACAGTCAGAGTACGTTGCGTTAGGCGGAGATGTTTCTGTGTCGGAGTTTTGGGAAAGTGCCATGTGTAAAGTTAACCGCTTTATTTTTCTTTCATTTTAAGTAGATTGATATCAGCATTGAGCTCATTTGTGACTCATGCGCTTCTCCGTCATAAATCTTCTCCGTCAGAGGCCAGCGGCACCGAGAAAGGTAAGAAATACATTAAATATGAGCGGATTAGTGCTTTATCACAAAAGATGCCATGACTAATATAACGTTAACCATACATGTTTGTTTTATTAGCTGGTTTACATAAATTACCCTTGAATTGTATACCTTAATCAACGTTTTTCATTATGCAGCTCCTTGATGATTTAAAGTTAACTGCTTGTATACAATGTAAATATTCAGTACTTTTATTTAATTATGTGTTGACATTATACGAAATGTGTCTTCAAACATTTGGAAAAAAGTTTTTCCTAAAGCATTTACATAAATTACTGAGCTGAATTTAGCTAAGACAGGTGTTTGGGGAACATGCCATGCGTGTCACGGTGCACACGCAGAGGAGGACGTAAACTCAAATTATAGTCTTTAACGTAGACATCAAGGGAGGACAAGGCAAGACTTACATGGACAGGATACACCGGGGAAGTAACGAGTAAACCAGACGAAATCAAACTCAAAAGACAGGACTAATATACACAGGGTAATTAACACATAACGAGACAAACACAGCTGGAACATACTTAACTCATAATGACATGAAACAAGGACAGGAAACAATCCAAATATGGACACAAGAGGCGGGAACGCATGACACACAACAGAACCCTGACAATGCGGTAATCGCTACTTTTTTGCTTTAATTTTAAGGAGTTTGATGTCAAAATTGAGCTCTCATTATGGCTGGGGCACTACTGAACTGTTATCATGTGAGGAGCAAGGGACAAGACTAAAATCATCTCCGTCAGAGACCAACTGCCTTGAAAAAGGTAAGAATCACATTAAATATGACCACATTGATGCTGGAATGTTGTAAAGACACTATTGTAATGGGGTATAAATAAAATATATTTACTATGTTCCTACTTCTTACCAGTTAACATTTAGTTTGTGCTTGTTTTTCTTTATTTCGGTGGACAAGCAGTTGTTTTAGAATATAATAATAATAGAATAGAATAGAATAGAATAATAATAAAGCAATAAATCACTCTAAATCAACCATTTCAATGAAAATAAATGAAAGTAAAGTAAAATCTTTGTCCACTTAAACTGTTTTAACTTCACATGATCTGGATGATGAAGATGCCTTGGAAATCCAAGAAGATCCAATCACTTCCCATCAACAATCCCACACCTCTGAAATTAAATTCTTGTCATTTACTCGTTTGTCACTCCAAACACGTAAGACTCTTTTTCATCTTCGAAACACAAATTAACATATTTAAATGAAATCTGCCCTCCTTTGACAGTCCATGCAACTACCACTTTGATGCTTTAAAAAGTTCATAATCGAGCATGATTGCTTTATATGATGAACAGTTTGAATTTAGCATTTTATTCACATATAAACATTGATCAGTGAACATAAACAGAAGTACTTGCTTGACACATAAGAACAAACCTCACTGGTTCCTGCAGAAGGTCAAACATGCTGCGTAACAAAAGAATGAACCTCATTGGTTCTCACACATCGAGCAAGAATGCTTGAGTTTCCGTTTGCTATAACTGATCTGCTCTGATGAATGTTTCTATGTGAATAAAAGCTAAGTTAGATCTGATCATCATATAAAGTGATCGAGTCTCTTCCGAAAATTTTGACTAAAATTCTTATAGATTAGTTTTACGATCTCTTTATGAACTTTTTGAAGCATCAAAGTGGTCCTTGCATAAACTGTCAAAGGAGGGACAGACACCGCTCAGATTTCATAAAAATATCTTCATCTGTGTTCTGAAGATGAACAAAAGTCTTACCGATTTGGAACAACATGAGGGTGAGTAAATGATGACAGAATTTTATTTTTTGGATGAACTAACCCAAGTGAAGTGTGCTCAGCTTGTAGTAGATAGTGTTAAGATGTTGTGGACTGCAGAACATACATTTTAAAGTTTCAAAGTTTACTCTGTAAAACGCAGTTGAATACTATTCATTTTTATTTGCTGATGTAAGGTTTTTAATTGAATTTGATATTTATAACAATGATGAAGTACTTCATTTATAACAATGTTCAAAACACTATATACACTGTTTTAAATAGTTCAAGTATTATTCTGAGTGAGTCCATCTTATAAACTACGTGTTTTTATTTTATTTTATCTCCTGTAAAACAGCTTTATGTAAAGGTGAATACATTCATCTGAAAAGGATGTGTGGTAACACTTTAGAATTAGGGAACACATTCCCTAACTAAGAGTTTTCCCTCAATAAAATTAATAGTAAAATTTTTGTTAAGTTTAGGTATGAGGTTGTTAATGTTTTAATGTGTTAATATGTGCTTTATAAGTAACAGTCAATATGCATGCTAATAAGCAAGTTAATAGTGAGAATTGGTCTCTAAACTAAAGTGTTACCAGTAGTGTTAATGATGCTCTGTAATTTGTATTGTTGCACTGTTGTAACATTGTAAAGTGAATAAATGTTTTGTTTTGAGACGCCTGTTTACGGTTTCATTACACTATTGTAGAACATTTTTGAAATATTTAAATACAGATTGAATACATCGTTAAAATAAAAAATGTGGCTTGTAAGGATAGACTGGTGAATATTACTTTTAAAAACAACAAGGTTTATGTTTGATGAACTTAAAACTTTAGTTTGTAAATTGAACAAATTGAATTGCCAATTGAAAAAATGTAGTTTCCATTACTTAAGAGTTCAAGTTGGAAACATGTAAAGTCTAATAGAACAAACAAGGATAAAAGGAGTTCAAAATACTTAAATAGCTGATGCAAATAGTTGCCTCATTTTTATTGAGTAGAACGGGCACAATATTGTTACAGTGTATAAGAGACAGTATTCAGTGTCAATTTGACAATTGTGTTGCATAAATTAACCAACTACTTACCTAAGTTACAATTCTTTTTACTCTATTTTCATTTAAACGGTAAACGTTGCATGTTTTATGGTATATTAAATAACAATGCTTAAATAAGTTATCCAAAGATATGTTTTAAAGAAAATATGTTTCTCCATCCTTTAATCAAATTACAAATTTGACCTGAATTTAGAGTGTATTACGTCCAGAGACGTATTTGTTTCTCTATATTTAGCAGGAAGTACTACACTGTAAAAAGATTGCTGTAAATTTTACAGTAAATTACTGGCAGCTGGATGCCAGTAAAGTACTGTAAAAATGGTTACAGTATTATTACTGTAAATGCATCTAAAGTATTATTACTGTAATTGCATCTACAGTATTATTACCGTATTTTCATTTACAGTATTTAAATAATTCTCTTCTGCTCACCAAGCCTGCATTTATTTGATCCAAAATACAGGAAAAGCAGTAATACTGTGAACTATTTTTACTATTTAAAATATCAGCTTTCTATTTGAATATATTTTAAAATGTAATTTATTTCTGTGATCAAAGCTAAATTTTCAGCATCATTACTCCAGTCTTCAGTGTCACATAATCTTTCAGAAATCATTCTAATATGCTGATAAACAATTATTATTATTATTATTATTATTATTATCATCATAAATATTTAAAACAGTTGAGTAAATTTTTTCAGGATTCTTTGATAAATAGAAAAATCCAAAGATCAACATTTATTAACATTTATTAAAGCTCCATTTTTTACAATGCATTCTCAATCAGTAGAGCAAAGTGCTAGAATGCTGAATTAATGGGTTTGATTCCAGGGGCGGTTCTAGGGTGAGTGGAAATCCGGGGCTTAACCCAGAGACATTAATTTATGTATCAGAATACACGGGATACAAGTCAAATAAAACAGGCTATGCTGAAAAGTTACATTGGCTAAGTGGCTTCTTTTATTTAAAAGCGACAAGTATAATTAATTATAATTTGCACTTACAAATTGCCTAAATAATATTATGAAATTAATGTTTTAAATATAAACACAATTTTTTTTAACAAAAATATGTAATGATAGAAAGAAAAATAGAATGATACTATTAAAAATTTGACTAAAATTACCAGTAGGTGGCAGCAAGCCACTGTCTTGATGATTGAGCCATTGAGTCATTTATTCAATCAATTCATTAAAAACTGCTGATCCATTCAGGAAAGAAGAAACTGGTTTTATGAATGGATCAGAGAATCACTGATTCAAGGCATTCAAAAAAGGTAAATTCATTCAGTAATGAAACACTGTTGTGTGCTGAGACGCAATAATGGCTTTGTTTAGAACCGTTTTTGCGAAATAGAGCAAAAAGACAATATTTTCTTCACGATAATCACTTAATATTAACTTCTTGTTTATTGAATTTTTTTGCCCTGACACTTAGTAAAGTCTGCCACAGACCATGCTAAATACTAACCAATCTGTTCATATAATCTAGTCATTCTAAATGTGTGTCCTAGAAAATCTGTGCTTATAATACCATGATTAAAAATCTATATTTGTTGCTATACAGTAACAGTAATCTCATTTTGTCAGATGGGGATATCGGTATTAAGATTTTATAGGCTACAGTAAGTTAAAGATACCTGAAGCAGCTGCATTTTGCTGTTTAAGTGGTGGTTTAATAGAAATAATTTTAATGCGCACAAGACATGGTAATAAAAACTTTCGGGGCTTCAGCCCCCTTAGCCCACCCCTAGCGCCGCCACTGTTTGATTCCCAGGGAATTAATAACTTAATAAAATGTGTAGGGGAGCGCAGGGCACAAACTAACACAGGGTTAGTTGTAACACATGGTTTAAATATTTCCACACATGCCAGCATAACCAAATTTACAGTATTTACTAGTTGCCATATCAGCACTATATAGAGAATAATGTGCGCCAAAATTAAAAAAAAATATTTTGAAAATGTCGCTGAATATTTAAGTAAATTTTGTTATCTCAGTTTTAGTATTCATTTAAAATTAGACAAATCTGCTATTAATCTCCAATCTGTTATTTATCAGTTTAGATAGTTTTGTTTTGCTTCGCTAAGTTTTAAATTCCAGTTGCACAGATGGGGAACGTTGTCACTGTGTTACAATGTGCCCCGCTATTATTAAACTATGCTATTCTATGACATTAGCGATGTAATTTACACCATTTACTTTTATGAGTTTTAATGAGAAGCCACAAGAAGCAGGTGAATAAAGACTGACAATCAATGTTTAATGTTCAGAAATTATTATTTCAAGAAATGTAAAGCATTTTGGCTCGTTCATGTGTCTCGTGTCCTATGACAGCTATGTGTGGAGGGAGGGGAGTGCATCATTTATGAATTTATGAATGTGTTTCTTCATTTGCGCACTCTGTTTTGAACTACACTGTATACGTAGCTGTGTGTTGCGATCAGGGCTGTCCCAAGCACGGTTGTAATGTGTTCAATGTCAAACTCCAAAATTCGATTATTTTTAATTCTTAAAAAACGACATTATTTTATTTGAAAAAGATAATGATTTTATTTTTTTGACAAAATATTTTAGTTTGTCTTGTATATTATTTTCATTAGATCCGATAACATTTTAAGCTGTCATATGGTTATGTTACAACGTGCCCCTCACATGTTACAATGTACCCCACCTACGGGGCATGCTGTCACATTTCACTTCCATTATTTTGAAGTAAATAGCGAAAAACATATACACTGTAATTATGAAACAATGCAACATATTTGTACTAAACAAGTGTGAAATTAAAGTGTATTAAAAAATTATACTCTGAACCCCACGTGGATTTACACAAACTAAGAAAGTCTAACAGTGTTAGGTTGTGCCCCGTGCTCCCCTACTTTAAATACAGTATAACTTGCTTTAGATAAAAGCATCTGGTAAATGCATGAATGTAAATGCAATGTAAAACAAAATGTGTTTTGGGTTACCTAATTCTGCCTTTCTGTAAAATGGACAGCTGGCTGTATAATGATTCTGCCCTCATAGTCAGGATCCTGTTTTTGCTTGGAGAAATCTCCTGTAACAGAGTCACAACACCCTATTAGTGTTACTATAGTTTATGATCAGAAAAAAAAACTACCGTACAGCAATACAAACATTTATAATAAAATAAACATTTTAGGTAACACTTTACCACTTTACTTTACGTGTCATTTGTTAACATTAGTTAATGTATTAACCAGTGTTGGGCACGTTACTTTAAAAAAGTAATTAGTTATAGTTACTAGTTACTTCTCACAAATAGTAACTGAGTTAGTAACTGAGTTACATCATTAAAAAAGTAACTAATTACCAGGGAAAGTAACTATTGCGTTACTTTAAAAAAAATCAAATGTCAAATAACTTGGATGCCCCAATATTAAATATGTTAAATGAATGAAATGGACACTAAATAGAATACATTATTATTATAAAACATTGTACATTAATCGACACTATTTATCTACTGACACTTAGCATCAGTCAGTCAAGCATTATAATATGATATTATGATAATTTAGCATTATATGATGATAGAACTTTAGTAATGAGAATAACCAAGTATGAATTCATATTTGTCATGTTGACTGAACTTAGGACTGTGGTGCTTAAGATATTGTTTGTCATTTAGTGTTTCTATAAAAAAAGGGGGAAAAAATTGATAAGGTAACAAAACTACTACGAATTATACCACTAATAACAATATAAAACGCACTAAGGATAAAGGAGCTGCTGGGTTCATGAATATTAATCACGTTGTATGGGTTCGCTCGAAATGATTTGCTGCAATGAAAACAGGGATGATAATAGGTGAGCGCCGGCCAATGAGATTGTCGTTTGCGCATTAGCTCCGCCCACTAGCGGAGTTCTTAAAAGCTGAAGAATTCCAAAGGAACTCCGTTATTTTGACAGGAAAACACAACAAAGAATATCGTTTACATGTAGCGCGTCAATTCTGCATGTTATGAAAGACTCTCTCGCTCTGTATCTTTCTTTGCGCGCGTGCGTGTGTGTGTGTGTGTGTGTGTGTGTGTGTGTGTGTGTGTGTGTGTGAGAGACAAAGCTACGGCGACGCGTGCGCTTCACACTAGAGTTTACGGTACGTCAAATACAGCTACACTGCGCATCAATTCAGATGAACTGAAAAATAAAATTATAATAATAATATAATAAATTATAGTAACGCCGCATTTTATTGTCAGTAATGGTAACGGCGTTATAAGGGGGAAACAGTAATTCGTTTGATTACTAGTTACTGAAAACAATAACGCCGTTAGTAACGCCGTTTATTTATAACGCCGTTATTCCCATCACTGGTATTAACTAACATGAACAAACAATGAACAATGCATTTATTTTACTATTTATTCATCTTTGTTAGTGTTAGTTAATGAAAATACAGCTGTTTATTCATGTTAGTTTACAGTGCATTAACTAATGTTAACAAACACAACCTGTGATTTCAATAATGCATTAGTAAATGCTGAAATTAACATTAACTAAGATTAACAAATGCTGTAGAAGTATTGTTCATTAATGTTTTTAACTAACGTTAATGTTAACTAATGAACCATATTGTAAAGTGTTACCACATTTTTTATATTTATTAGCAAAACTTACTGTATTAATATTGCTAGCCCATTCCTCTCTTTAAAAAGTAAACTCGTTCTGGAGTTAGTGGAGAACAGCAGCCCATGGCTAATTTGGCTACTTTAGTAACATTAGTTAAGTTGATGAAAGCTCACCTGTTGTTACGACGGCAATCACAGGAACACACTCCAATACTCCACCGATGCAGACGACATGACCACAAGACCACAAACTTGAAAATAAAATACAAAAGATGTACTTTACAGTGGTATTTCTTAACTCCGTTTTCCTCAATATTTCATGTTAGCTCGCGGTTTTATTTTACGTTTCTCACTGAATAGGGACCGTCTCTAAAGTTACATAAAACATTGGTACACACATTTCTAACTTAAATAGCATTTGAAGAGTTGCGATAAAGAGGCAGTGTACAAAAGATATTATGCTTCTCTGTGCTCGTTAACTTCGGCTAACTGACATTATTAACTTACCAGTTGATGTTATCATCGATGGTATTCACAAGAAGTGGCTCCAAAATACACCTCCGATGTTGCAGACGACATCTAGACTAGAAACTTGAAAAAACAAACAAAAGAAGTACTTGAAAATACTGTTTAAAATCTCCACTGAAACAGTGGTGTTGCCAAGGCACTTTACCTCAGTAAGGTTATTTCATGTTAGTTCGTTGTTAAGGTTAAGTAACTACTCATCAGATTAACTAACTTGCATTAAAGGGCAGCAGAACCTCCATACGTGTTTCTCGGTGTAACTAAGGTTTATTTTGACTAATATACAGTATCTCACAGAAGTGAGTACACCCCTCACATTTTTGTAAATATTTTATTATACCTTTTCATGTGACAACACTGAAGAAATTACACTTTGCTACAATGTAAAGTAGTGAGTGTACAGCTTGTATAACAGTGTAAATTTACTGTCCCCTCAAAATAACTCAACTCACAGCCATTAATGTCTAAACCGCTGGCCACAAAAGTGAGTACACCCCTAAGTGAAAATGTCCAAATTGGGCCCAAAGTGTCAATATTTTGTGTGGTCACCATTATTTTCCAGCACTGCCTTAACCCTCTTGGGCATGGAGTTCACCAGAGCTTCACAGGTTGCCACTGGAGTCCTCTTCCACTCCTCCATGACGACATCACGGAGCTGGTGGATGTTAGAGACCTTGCACTCCTCCACCTTCCGTTTGAGGATGCCCCACAGATGCTCAATAGGGTTTAGGTCTGGAGACATGCTTGGCCAATCCATCACCTTTACCCCCAGCTTCTTTAGCAAGGCAGTGGTCGTCTTGGAGGTGTGTTTGGGGTCGTTATCATGTTGGAAAACTGCCATGCGGCCCAGTCTCTGCTTCAGTATGTCACAGTACATGTTGGCATTCATGGTTCCCTCAATGAACTGTAGCTTTCCTGTAGCTCAAATGGTAGAGCATGGCACTAGCAATGCCAAGACCATGGGTTCGATTCCCAGGGAAAGCAAGAGCTGATAAAAATGTAAAAACTGTAACTTGAATGCAATGTACAACCCCAAATCAGAAAATGTTGGGACAGTATGGAAAACGCAAATAAAAAAAGAAAGTAGTGATTTCTAAATGTACTTTGACTTGTATTTCATTGCAGACAATATGAACACAAAATATTTCATGTTTTGTCTGGTCAACTTCATGTCATTTGTAAATATACATCCTTTCCTGTCATTCAGACCTGCAACACATTCCAAAAAAGTTGGGACAGGAGCAATTTAGGGCTAGAAATGAGGTAAATTGGTTAAATAATGATGTGATTTGAAACAGTTGATGTCAACAGGTGATTGTAATTATGATTTGGTACAAAAGCAGCATCCAAGAAAGGTCTAGTCCTTTAGGAGCAAAGATGGGACGAGGATCGCCAGTTTGCCAACAAATACGTGAGAAAATTATTGAAATGTTTAAAAACAATGTTCCTCAAAGAATGATAGGAAGATATTTGGATATTTCACCTTCAACAGTGCATAACATAATTAAAAGATTCAAGGAATCTGGAGGAATTTCAGTGCGTAAAGGACAAGGGCGCAAGCCTAAGCTGAACAACCGTGATCTCCGGTCCCTCAGGCGGCACTGCATCAAGAATCGTCATTCATAAGCGATATCACCACATGGGCTCAGGACTACTTTGGCAAACCTTTGTCAAGTACCACAATACGTAGTTACATCCACAAATGCCAGTTAAAACTGTACTGTGCCAAAAGGAAGCCCTATGTTAACAGTGTCCAGAAGCGCCGTCGACTTCTCTGGGCTCGGAGGCATCTGGGATGGACCATCACACAGTGGAAACGTGTACTGTGGTCAGATGAATCAGTATTTCAGGTATTTTTTGGGAGGAATGGACGCCGTGTGCTCCGGACCAAAGAAGAAAAGGATCATCCAGACTGTTACCAGCAACAAATCCAAAAGCCAGGGTCTGTCATGGTATGGGGTTGTGTCAGTGCCCTTGGCAAAGGTAACTTGCACTTCTGGCACCATTAATGCTGAAAAGTACATAGAGATTTTGGAGCACAATATGCTCCCTTCAACAAGACATCTTTTCCAGGGACGTCCATGCATATTTCAACAAGACAAGACAAAACATGAAATATTTTGTGTTCATATTGTCTGCAATGAAATACAAGTCAAAGTAAATTTAGAAATCACTACTTTCTTTTTGTACACTCAAAAAAATATTTAGGCCCAATTCTTAAGATTTATGTATTTCAGTTGCATGTAAAATTTCCATCCATTTTGATTACATATGTCTTAACTTAAACAAACTAATAAACTTTGTGATGCAAATTTGCCAACCTTATGTAAATGAAACAAGTAAGTAATAAGTAACTTATAACTTATGTAATAGTAACAATAAATCCAATTTGTTTTAAATGCATAAGAAACATGTATATATATTATTAGGTAATAAACCCAATGTACTTAAAATGCATCAGATTTACATATTTTTTTTATCATAAACCCAACATATTTCATATATTTAATCCTACCCCACCCAATCACACTGTGCTACAACAAAATCTAACTACAACACACAAAAAAGAACAACAAGACCACCATGTTACATTAGATCAATTTATTAATGCTTCAAAGCATTTGGCTATATGAGCTAGCAAGACATACTTCCAGTGTTCATACACTTGTGTGCAACAACAAGAAACAAAAAGTGCCTTCATATTTACATGCACATTAAGGTTAAATGCTATTTTCAAACATTTTTGACACAATCAACCATACTGCAGTAATAAATGCAAAAAACAAAAACAGCAACAACAAAAAAAACAACTTTAACAGAAAAAAATAAAAATTTTAACCATTTTTAACAGAGTGCAGAAATAAGATCAGTTTCCTCAAGAACTGTGCAAATTTGAGGTAGACAGATACATGAGGTAAATCGAAGATAACAGTACTGCTTACGTTGCACTAACATTTTAAAAAAAAAAATTGTGACATGCAATAATTTAGAAAAATAAGATAAAGGTCAGAAAAAAATGCCATAAGGCTCAGGGGTTGAGTGGCTCTGCACCACAACACTTTCCATGCATGTTTAATTACATGTTAGGAGTACAGGAGTACGAAAGAAACATTCTGCATCTACATTTTAAACTTTTAACACTTAAATGGATTCAAGTACAAAAATTTGACGTCTCAAAAATGACATTATCATTACTTAATAGTAGTTTGGTGAGAGCTTGGTTGTATCCAGGATTTTCTTCAAACGTGCACTTGAGCTCCGTTGCGTAGCTTCAGTTATGCACATAAATCAGTCCAAAAAGCATCACACACCCAAGAGTGACATTGAAGAACTTCCACACCAACATCCGTAGGTTGGTCAACAGGACCAACACCAGCACCCTCTGAATGAAAGATGTACATACCCACTGTTGTCTGTGCAATTCCAGACTCAGCCTCTGCACTTTCAACAGTCCTGGAGGATAAACAAAGAGAATGAGTAGTGTTCCAATGCCAGTCAAAGTGTCATATTCAGAAATTTTAAGGGCACATTGTTTACAAACTCTGACATTTTGGATATGTAGACTCATTCACTGTACACTGCCTGGTCCAACAAAAAGTCATCATTTGGATTAAAATAAGCAAATACTGAAGAGTCTAGAATTGGATGATTATTCCAGTGATTTTTAAGTTTCCGGCTTGTTGTATTGTGGCAATAATTCTTTTAACACAAACTGATGCAGTGTGTAGCTTTTCATTTCTTAAACAACCATGTCGGAGGACGTACCAATGTACACATTCCAGCATGACAATAACAAAATTAATCAGGCTCAATTTGTGTAATAGTGGTTCAGTGAGCACGAGGAATCATTTTCATATATGAATTGATCACCAGTCCTGCGTTTAATTCTACTGAATGTCTTGAGGATGTGCTGGAGTCAACTTTACAGAGTGGTTAGACTCTCCCATTGATAATACAAGATCCAGGCCAAAAATAAATGCATGGAAATAAATGTTGTGATGTTGCATAATGTTGTTTAAACAATGCCACAACACAGCAAAATGTTATGAAAGCTATAGGTGGTCCAATTAAATATTAGAGTGTGCAACTTCTTTTTGGACAGGCTATGTAAAGTCGACTCCAGCACATCCTAAAGACTTTCAATAGGGATTAGGTCAGGACTCTGTGGTGGACAATCTTTCACAGTTTGAGCCTGATGAATCTTGACATTGTTATCCTGGAATATAGACATGAGTACGACTTCCGACCTGGTTGTTTGAGAAATTAAAAGGCTACACACTGCATCAGTTAGGGCTAAAATAATTGTTACCAAACACACAACATGCCAGAAACATAATCACTTCAAGTAAAGAGTCAATCATTAAATATCAAGTATTTACTCATTTAAATCCAGACAGCGACTTTTTTTGGCCTGGCACTATAAAATAAGAATTAAATGTATAGCCAGTTATTTTGAACTATACTACCTTATGGAGAAGAGAATTCTGAAGGAACTGGACACAGCCAAGCTTAAAAACATGAGCACTCGTGTTGTTCCAGGACGGTCAAGAGGCTGGATATCACTTGTACTGCATTTAAAAAAAAAAAAAACAAGAAAAAAAAACATTAAACGTTGAGTACATTTTACAAGAAAACGCTATTTCAGTATTTTACTTCAAAATGTCATATTTTTTTAATTTATGAATCGATCTTTCTTTGTAATTATTTGTACTTAAACTTTACTCTGCATTGCCATAATTTGTAACAGCTGCAAATGTGCTAATGTGCAAATTTCTCAAATGAACTGTGGAGAACAAGCTTAAGAAAATTGTTTTGAATTTAATGTACTTAAATATTTAACTTGTAAAACAGTTACCAATACTCAAGTTTTCATACTAACTTATTGTTACCTCTACTAAGAGATAGTGAGTTTTATCAAATCAAAAATGAGCTAATTTGCTGCATACTACACACACATGGGCAAGTGAGACTGTGATGCTAATAAGAAAATTAACATAACTATCAATGTAAATATATCCCTAAGGCATTTATAATGTAAAAAGAGCAGGTTGACATACACTTACCACATATTCTTTAATGAGTGTCTCCATTGAGGTAGATACTTGGGCTCCTCGGGATGTAATTGCAGTTGATTTTAGTCTTCATTCTCAAACATGCAGAACAACAAGATCCCAAAAACACAACATTAGTCATTGATTTACTCAGATATAAAACTAAAGTTGAGTTAAAAATCTCGCTCAACGAATGCAGCAACTATACAATAAACCCTGTCAATTGGTACATTAGTATATTACAGTAATTTGTAAAGAAACTTTTAAATTGCATGTAAGGCTGGTTTTATATTATTATTGTTTTTTAAATAATATTTCTAATGATATTATTTTTCTTCACCAGCTGAAATACAAACATTTAAACAGTGGATATCATTACTTGTTTTTTTTAAGACTAATTTATTCAAAATTGCATTACATATTGAAGAACAGGTTAAGTAAAAAATATAATGAATGTCATCTAGTGCATATATTTAGCAAAATTATCCTTTTTATTTATTTATTTCTATTTAAGTAACAAGTTTAGGAGTTTATACTCACTCAGTGGCTTTTCTTTGACATTGTTTACAAGCCGTTTCTTTGACGTCTTGAAACTCTGACTGAGTGATTACTTGAGCTGTGATTCATTCCAGTAGGATGTTCTGTTCCTTTCAACACCTTCTGATGATCGTTGATGTTTATTTGCTGTAGTAACTAGAAGTAAAGAGGAAGAGATGGTCGGTTCATGTGAGTTCTGCACTGCTGCTTGTACTGAGCCGCTAAAATGATCTTTCACGTTACATTTAACACCAAAACTGTATTTACTGTTTAACTTTAGTGATACAATTAACAGAATCTGAAATCTGACACTTTTTTCATATCACAAGTAATAAAACTTACTGTGATTTATTGTGTTTCATTAAGTTTTGTTCACGCATCAAGTGAAAACAGCATCTATCGATTCTTAGGATTTACAATGAGATCACTGTCACAATGAGAAACGATTAAAATCGAAAAACAGATTTCAACCCAGCCCTAATTAGTACCATTAGCTAGCTAGTGAAATAAACTATAGGCCATGCATTCGATATAAGTGTAATACGATATCAACGGCACTAATAATACATGTATATACAATGAAATCTGTCAAATAATATACACTGAGTACAGATAAGATATATCTTACCTTGCAAATAGATTATGATCCAGGCTGCTCCAATGCAAAATGGTGAGGAGAATTTTTTGAATTTGCACCGATTTATGCATTACCAAAGCCGCTTTAGACACGTCATTGTGCAGTACCGCCACCTACCGACTGGAGGATGGTAAACAATTCCATTTATGTAAACCAATCTCATGCAATTTAACTAATTGTATCTGAATTGTTTCAGAGCAAGCTTTATGTAAACCCTATACATAATTTTTAACCGATTAAATCTAATAGTTTTGACAGTTAACAGATTTATATTGATTCTAAGTAATCAGAGTACATACATTTTTAAAAAACGATTATTTAAATAAAATCAAATAGATGCAGATACTTAATAAAAAACTGTGCCAAGAATCATTTTTTTGAGTGTATTTGCGTTTTCCATACTGTCCCAACTTTTTCTGATTTGGGGTTGTAAGTCGCTTTGGATAAAAGCGTCTGCTAAATGCGTAAATGTAAATGTAAGTGTACATGTAGCTCCCCAGCACTCATGCAGCCCCAGACCATGACACTCCCACCACCATGCTTGACTGTAGGCAAGACACACTAGTCTTTGTACTCCTCACCTGGTTGCCGCCACACACGCTTGACACCATCTGAACCAAATAAGTTTATCTTGGTCTCATCAGACCACAAGACATGGTTCCAGTAATACATGTCCTTAGTCTGTTTGTCTTCAGCAAACTGTTTGCGGGCTTTCTTGTGCATCATCTTTAGAAGAGACTTCCTTCTGGAACGACAGCCATGCAGACCAATTTGATGCAGTGTGCGGCGTATGGTCTGAGCACTGACAGGCTGACCCCCCAACCCTTCAACCTCTGCAGCAATGCTGGCAGCACTCATACGTCTATTTCCCAAACACAACCTCTGGATATGACGCTGAGCACGTGCACTCAACTTCTTTGGTCGACCATGGCGAGGCCTGTTCTGAGTGGAACCTGTCCTGTTAAAACGCTGTATGGTCTTGGCCTGCAGCTCAGTTTCAGGGTCTTGGCAATCTTCTTATAGCCTACGCCATCTTTATGTAGAGCAACAATTCTTTTTTTCAGATCCTTAGAGAGTTCTTTGCCATGAGGTGCCATGTTGAACTTCCAGGGACCAGTATGAGAGAGTGAGAGCGATAACACCAAATTTAACACACCTGCTCCCCATTCACACCTGAGACCTTGTAACACTAACAAGTCACATGACACCGGGGAGAGAAAATGGCTAATTGGGCCCAATTTGGACATTTTTACTTAGGGGTGTACTCACTTTTGTGGCCAGCGGTTTAGACATTAATGGCTGTGTGTTGAGTTATTTTAAGGGGACAGCAAATTTACACTGTTATACAAGCTGTACACTCACTACTTTACATTGTAGCAAAGTGTCATTTCTTCAGTGTTGTCACATGAAAAGATATAATAAAATATTTACAAAAATGTGAGGGGTGTACTCACTTCTGTGAGATACTGTAGGTGACCTTAATTTACTCACCAGTCGATGTTATCACCGTTATGGCGGCGATAATCTGGCCGTCAGTCAGAAAAAAAAAGGCCCCAACTCCTGACATGAAAAACGACACGATGAATAATGTTAGTTTGCAGTTAACAAGTTAAAACATCTTAAAATATCTCAGTTTCGCATAAAACAGAAATAATATACTAACCTTTTTGTCCAGTTAACAGTGCAACATTTCTCTTTTGTCCTTTTACCGCTGCTTCCACCAAAGAGTAAACTAAATATTTATCCCTTGCCATTGGTCAGTTTTTCGCGGGCAAGTTCACTACTGTAAATTTACAGTAGTTTACTGTAGTGACTAGTGTTGTCAAAAGACCCGGTACTTCGGTACCAAGTCGGTACTAAAAAAATGAAAACGTCACGGTACCAGGTGTCTTTAAGTCCCGGTGGTACCGAGTACCCGGTCGACCCGGTTCTTGCTGCGTGATCTGAAAGCTGCGCAGATGCGCTCTCTTCATAAAAGCACTGAGACAGGGCGACATCCAAAGGAGGAAATGCATCAAACTAACAACACTTTAAAGACTGACACCCGGATCAAATGAAAGAGTTCAAGCAGGTAAGTTTCTATTTAATATTTACAGTGTCCTCCACTAATATTGGCACCCTTGGTAAATATGAGCAAAGGCGGCTGTGAAAATAAATCTGCATTGTTTATCCTTTTTATCTTTCATTCAAAAAATTCACAAAATTCCAACCTATCATTGAAGTAAAACAATTGAAAGTGGGGAGAAAATCTCATTGTGAAATAAATGCTTTCTCTAGTTCATGTTGGCCACAATTATTGGCACCCAATTATTGCAACGTCATTTTCCCAGCACAACAGCTCTGAGTTTTCTCCTATAATGCCTGAAGAGTTTGGAGAACACCTGATAAGAGATCAGAGACCATTTTCTTCATACAGAATCTCTCCAGATCCTTCAGATTCACAGCTCCATGTTAGTACTTCTTCTCTTCAGTTCACCTCACTCATTTTCTACAGGGTTCAGGTCAGGGAACTGAAATGGCCATAGCAGAAGCTTGGTTTTGTGCCCAGTGACCCATTTTTGTGTTGTTTTTGAGGTTTGTATTTGGATTATTGTACGGTTGGAAGATCCAAACATGGCCCATTATAAGATTTCTAACAGTCAGTCACTTATTGATTTTTTTATCTGTTGGTATTTGATAGAATCCATGATGCCATGTGTCTAAACCAATGTCCAGGACCTCCAGCAGAAATATAGGCCCACAACATAAAAAATACAGCAGTATATTTCATTGTACACATGGGGTACTTTTTATCCCTGTGTGCACCAAACCCATCTTGAGTGTTTGCTGCTAAAAAGCTCATTTTTTAGTTTCATCTGACCATAGAAGCCAGTCCCATTTGAAGTTCCAGTCGTGTCTGATAACTGAATATGCTGGAGATTGTTTTTGGATGAGTGAGGAGAATTTTTCTTGAAACCCTCCCAAACAACATGTGGTGATGTAGGTGCTGTTTGACATTTTTTGGGGGGGGTTTCTGCCCCCGAGACTCAACTATTTTCTACAATTCTCCAGCTGTGTTCCTTGGAGAGTCTTTAGCCACTCAAACTCTTCTCCTCACCGTGCATTAGGACGATATAGACACACGTCCTCTTCCAGACAGATTCGTAACATTTTATGTTGATTGGAAATTCTTAATTATTGCCCTGATGGTGGAAATGGGAATTTTCACTGCTCTAGCTCTTTTCTTAAAACCACTTCACTAATTTGTGAAGCTCAATTATCTTTTGCTGCACATCAGAAATATATTTTTAGTTTTTTCTCATTGTGATGGATGATTAAGGAATTTGACCTTTGTGTTCCTCATATTTATAATCCTGTGGAACAGAAAGTCATGGCTGGACAATTTCATGTTCCTAGTCACCCTGGTGTGCTAAAAAAATGTAAATATGAATGGGAATATACTTCAGAGATATTTTACTCATAAGAATTTCTAGGGGTGCCAATAATTGTGGCCAACATGAATTGGAGAAAAACATTTATTTCATCATGAGATTTTCTCCCCACTCTCAATTGTTTTACTTCAATGATAGGTTAGAATTTTGTGAATTTTTCGAGTGAAAGATCAAAAGGATAAACAATGCAGATTTATTTTCACAGACACCTTTTCTCACATTTATCAAGGGTGCCAATATTAGTGGAGGGCACTGTAGATATTCTATTATGAATATTATTCCATATTTGAATTTGAATGTCGGATTAAAATAAACTGCCGTTATAGCGGAGTTAATCCTTAGCATAAGCGCGGCTAACGCTAATATAATGAGCTGAGCATTAGAATGAAGTTTCTTTATTAACTAGCCTACTTAATGCACCTATAACTTTTATTAGGGTAAAAACAACAGGAGGACATGATGGTATTTACTATTGTTACACACCAGAGGCTTTTAAATGAATTGTGAATCTAAAATATGCGTGTTGGAGAATGTACAAACAGTTAATAGTGTTTATGTCATATCAGTCCGTCAGAAAAAAACAGTTCTGGCCTGTTTTTTTGTTTTTTTTTGCTAGTTAGTTGCTAGTTGTTGTTATTCTTGGCTGGATAACTAGCAGGTTTAAAAGCCCTTTAAAAATAAATATGTACACAGTTTGTATTAAATAAAAGTACAGTCAAATTGTATCTCCTGTATAGACTTTACAATGACTTCATGTTATTATCTAACATCAACTTACAGTGAGTGAACAATATATTTTTACAACATTAATTAATGTTTGTGAATGTTATTTAAAACAAACACATGATCATTGTTCATTGTGCATTAAATAATTTTAACAGATTGAACTTTGATTGATTGATTGAATGTATTTGTAAATTTTGAAATTAACCCTAAGAAGAATAATTGCAATATATAACTGTTGTTTATTTGATAGGTCATGCTATCTAAAAGATGGAATCTTATTGTAAAGTGTTTTTAATACTACAGTTTCCTTCTATTTGATATGCACTTGTCTTAAAATATATAATCTTATCTAAATTTATTATAAAAGCTGAGGTTTGTTATTTACTGAAATGTTATATTTTAGCTGGAGTCAATGATCTAATGTTGCATTTGTTCAGACTCAGCCCACTGCTTTACTAATATTATATTTTCCTTTTACAGCTGCAGGAAGATCATGAAGCACCAGCAAACCCTAAAACAGAACAGTTTACAGTTGTTTTTCAGCGGCAGCAGAAATATGACAAAAACTTTTGAGTGGAACTTGTTTACTTTTTTTCATACTTTTATTAATTGTGGAAAAACTTGAAATAATTTTAAATAAGCATAAAAAATGGCATAAGTTTTTGTGCAGTTTATTTTTGTTTAACTTTATTAATAAAAATGTGTTTTTTAATTAGCATATTTTTGTGTTTTGCCTTGGTACCGAAATTGGTACCGAGAACCGTGGATTTTCACTGGTATTGGTACCGAATACTGAAATTTTGGTACCGTGACAACCCTAGTAGTGACCATATATTTTCCCATAATCCTTTGCTGTTTACAGTAAAATACTGTATACACATTTTACAGTATCTTACTGTACATATTACAGTAAAATTACAAAAATCGGTTACAGTGTAGCTGCCAGCTGACTCCAATGATTGGTTGTCTACTGTGATTGGAGGAATTTATGCCTTGTTGATTGGGTTCCTCTTCAGTGTTATTGCGTTATTGCGTGTTATTGGGTGTTATTGTTATATTCTTGTTGTAATTGGTGTTTATGACAAGAAATACTTTCTGGTTTGTAAGCTACTATTTGTTCGTATATTGTTCTTAATTTGTTTATATTGTTAGTTCTTTGGGAATGGATTAGTTACCATTTTCTTTTGAACTTCTTGTCTCCTGTTTAAGCTATTTGGGGAGTTAGTGTAATCTGTTGTATTTTTCTTTTACTAGTTTAGTTAGTTTTTCTCTCTACTGGTTAGATGGGTTATGTTTGTTGTTTTGGCCTTTGTCCCCTCTTGAAACCTTGGGATCCTCCCACATTTATAAAATAAACTTGTTTTTGATATTGAGTTGATTTTGGTCATTGTGAAAGCACTGGGGTTGGGAACTGGACCTTGCTGCCTCCACACATCACACCATTTTATTCTGTTACATGTTCCACCGTCAACAGACTACAATGGGAACGTAACAAAATTTGGGGCTCATTTATCAGTAACAAAATGTGATTTATCTATCTTTGTTATTTGCAGCAGGATGTAATCTGCTCCATTGTTGGACAATCAAATGCCCTTTTTCTCTCGTTTTGTATATTTTGCCTGAAAGTTTTTGCTATTTTTGGAAGGAGAAGTTGGTGCTTGAGATATGGAATTTGTCTTAGTCTCGTTTACATTACTTCCTACTTTGGAAGTATATATTAACATTAACAACCTGGAGCTTAACAAGCTCAAAACAGTGGAGATGATCGTGAACTTCAGGAGAAACCCCTCTGCTCTCCCCCCACTCACCAACATGAACAGCACTGTGACTGCAGTGGAGTCATTCAGGTCATTCTGAAGTGGGACAATTACATAGACTCCATTGTGAGAAAGGCCCAGCAGAGGTTGTACTTCCTTCGCCAGCTGAGGAAGTTTAACCTGCCACAGGAGCTGCTGAAACAGTTCTACTCTGCCATCATTGAATCCGTCCTCTGCACATCAATAACTGTCTGGGTCAGCTCAGCTACCAAATCTGACCTCAGAAGACTACGGAGTGTAGTCCGGACTGCTGAGAGAATCATTTGTACAACCCTCCCTACTCTCCAAGAACTGTACTTATCCAGAGTGAGCAAAAGGGCTGGCAAAATCACTCTGGACCCCTCACATCCAGCACACTCCCTCTTTGAACTGTTGCCATCTGGTCGATGCTACAGAGCTCTGAGCACCAGAATGACCAGACACAGGAACAGTTTCTTCCCTCAGGCAATCCATCTCATGAAAACTTGACATTAAACATGGAACACACAACACTATTATACAATTATTTATTCACCACACATACATATATAATATTTTTTATTTTATTTTTTTCCATTTCAAATTTGCACGTCAGACCTGTACACACATGGTTGTCTGTATTGCATAGTGTTTTTGATATTTTGTACATTGCCTATTTGTATATTGTTCGTTTGTTGTCTGTGTCCTGTCCTGTTGCTGTCATTCTGTTGCACTGTGGAGCTTTGTCACTATAACAAATTCCTTGTATGTGTAAACATACCTGGCCAATAAAGCTCATTCTGATTCTGATTCTGATTCTGATATAATCATTGTCCTGAAAGGGCTTTAACTTCCATAGCAGACATCTTTAATAAGAGCTTATCTAAAGAGGTTTAGGGGAAATTACAATTAAACCCCATAGAAAGACAAGGAGTCAAAATCGAAGTTCCATTACACATCACCAAAATTACACAACAATTTCCTTTATGAGGGTCATTTCAAGGGTGCAACAGAAACAAGAGCTTATGAGATCCATCACTTCTGTAGCTTATTGTAATTTTGTTTATGTTAATTATGTTACAGACATGTATTTATACGAATAGCTCTTAATATTTTCTTAATATTTACTCACCCTCAGACTATCTAAAATGGAGTTTGTTTCTTCAATGGAACAGATTTGGAGAAATGTATCATTACATCACTTGCTCACCAATGGATCCTTTGCAGTGAATGGGTGCCGTCACAATAAAAAACATCACAATAAACCGCAAGTAATCAGGACTCCAGTCCATCAGTTAACGCCTTGTGACGTGAAAAACCATAAGAAACAAACCCATCATTTATGCTTGCGCTTCTGGCCATAATCCAAAAGTCCATCCTCTGTTGTCCTCTCACATCAAAATCCACCCACATATTTGTTTAGAACTGTTTCGGACTGTTTTGACCTGTAAACAGTCCTTGAGCTGTGTATATTTCTCTCCTGATTTCAGACGAGATGGCATTTCATTGGAGAAAATTATATTATGCATAGAAGACTAGCAATAGTTTAAGTCAAAACATCTTAATGATGGATTTGTTTCTGACATACACAGTGGACTGCCGATGATCCATTGGTGGAATTTTCATTTTTGGGTGAGCCAGATCAGTTTAAATGTCATTCTGTGCAAATATGATAAAATAAAATGGCTAATGAGTGAAAATGAATCTGTATCTTTTGGGGATTATACCAGCAACCTTCAGCAAACATATCTGGAACTGATTCTTCTGCTCAACTGATGTTGGTCTAATTTTACTCTGTGGGTCGGATGGTAATGTCTAGTCTCTTGCATCCTGTTCAGCTCACTTCTTGTAGATGTGAAGTCATAAACCAGAAAAGCAACAGCAGCCACGCTTACCAGAGCAGAAACAGCCAATCGTATCACAGTTTCAGTAAAACCACAACAGTGGGCATGGTCTGAAAAAAAAGAGAAAAACACTGAGTTAGAATAATGCATTTAACTCTCTTTCAAACAGACTCATAGGTGCCAGTTTTATAGGTTGTTATTATTAGGAATTCAAGATTTCACTGTGAAGGCAGAACATCCACAAGCTTTACTGAGTGTTTAAATATGTTTGCATGCACATTTTCTTTGCCTGGCCAAATAACATTAGCTAGGATCTTTAGAGGAAGTAATTCTAGACTCTTTTAAGGGCTTCAGCCACATCTTTAATCTAAGCTCTCATAGAAACCTGTGTGATTCTTTCTCCAATATCTCTTGTTATTGCTTCCGAGTACTTATGGAATTTTTTTTAAAAAACACCCACACCCACACATGGCCCTCATACACACGATTCACGCCTCTGTTGCTCATCTGCGGTCTATTCTTTGTTCCAGTGAAATCACAAAAGAAAAGGCAAATGCAAACAGGTTATTCTTTCTCCACGAATGCATGTGCTGATCAGATGTACATCTTGAATGCAATGTAAGCCACATTAGATAAAAGCATCTGTTGAATGAATAAATATAATGTAAATGAAAATATTGCAATTTTAATGGGTTTATATGGTTGATTATTTCACACCCATCTGCAATAAGATGAAGCAACACCTATGAATATGTGCTGCATTGGCATTGTGGTTGTCACAATTGCATAAACATGGCCTCAATTCTGACATTAAGCCACTATGAACTAACACTGGATTTCAGAATCAAAAAATCTTAAAGTTTTAGAAAAACTCATGTCAAATTAACTGAACACATTTAACAGTTCTGTTCTCAAACTAACATCACGAGTGACGTACCTGAACTTGGCAGCTGGAGTTCAGTAATGTTAACATATTCAGTCTTGTTGAGGGTTAAATTGGACGGCACAAAATTTGAGCTTGTTGAACTTTCTGGAGATGTAGAACTTTGTGGAGTCTCTGAAAATGACAGATGTTAGTGTGACATTGGTCTCATCACACACAGTTCTGATCTTTATAATAGATTTAAATTTTATATGAAATTAAATGGATATTTCACCCAAAAATGAAAAATGTGTAATAATTTACTCACTCTCAAGCTATTCCAAGACAAAGAAGAAACTCATACAGATTTGGAACAACTTGTGGGTTAGTAAATGATGACAGAAGTTTCATTTTTGGGCAAACTGTCCCTTTAATACAATTAATACCATAAAATGTGCATGTAAGGAACATTGAAAAGAACAGAAAAGCATAATGTTTAAATATTACAGTGACAACAATATAATTCAAATGAAGAACAGTCATGGTAAATTACACTGCTATTCTCTACTTACCATTGACTGTAATATTGAAACTCATGTAGCTGGTCTCACTGCTGATAGCCGTTACTTTATAAAGTCCAGAGTCTGTGGTTCTGGTGTTTGTGATGATCAGAGATCCAGTCTGATCCAGTTGTAGTCTGTCTCTGAATCTCCCATCAGGACCATCATATGTTGAGTTGGTTTGCGTGAGTCTGCCGACTTCAGCTATTCAAGTGTTTCCGAACGTCCACTGTATTAACAAATATTTCTGTACTTCAGTAACATCAGCCCATAGAGTAATGGAATCTCCCTCCATCACTGATATTGTCTTCATTTTATCTGTCACATCTAGAAAACAAACAGGGAAATGTTTCTTAAGAAATATTTATTTCTTAAAAACAAAAATCATGAAAGTAATAAAAAATACTTATAACTTACCAACCAGACGCCACAAACACACACAGAACAAAATAAAACGTTAACCATAATTATTGGAGGCTATTTGTCTTTCACACTAATGAAGCTGTATCCACACCGCCAGCGACTGTCGCTGCATGTCGCAATGTCTACCGACTCGCTATAGGCGTTCCTACTGTTGGTTGCCTCGTAAGCTTTGAGAGCGAACGACATTGTGTTATACCAAGTTGTTGACATAGAAAACATTTTCTTACCGCTTAAAATAAGAGGGAGAGGGAACATTACGTAAAAATGGAATAAGAATGAACATGTCCATGAAACGGACATGTTAAACGAACTATAGGAAAAAACGTGTCTGTGAGACTGTCGACTTAGCCTATACTTGTATATGCGCCGTTTTGCTGACAATACACTACCTTGGCTGTGTTCCAGTTCTTAGCAGTGTTCACTGCTCCCTACTCATTGAGCCTGAGGTATCACACTAAAACGTTCACTTCACTTTCATTTGGAAACGCCTATTACGAAACAGAACACCCTTGCTGCGTCCCAATTCTTATATCCGTCCTGAATAGTATTCGAAAATAGAATTAGTATGTCCCAAATCGTAGTATGTTGAAAATAGTATGCCTATGATGTTAACTGTGACAAGATCAGGGCAGTTTAAACGGTGACAGAATGCATTAAGCAACAGATCGGTCCGTTAAAGAGGCAGTTATGATGAAGTATCCCAAAGCTTGCACATTATTCTACATAGCCTACTCAAAAGTATAGCCTACTTTTTCTTCACAAAAAGAGTACATACCTTTAGGGCAGGGGTCTTCAACTCTGGACCTCGAGATCCATTTTCCTGCAGAGATTAGCTCCAACCTGGATTAAACACAGCTGCCTGCAATTTTGTATTGATCCTGAAGACCTTGATTAGCTTGTTCAGGTGTGTTTGATTAGGGTTGGAGCTAAACTCTGCAGGAAAGTGGACCTCGAGGTCCAGAGTTAAGGAACCCTGCTTTAGGGCATAGTAGGGCGATATATCTCATGTGATATGCATGCGCATCTCGTCAGTAAAGCCGGTTCCTTGATTAGCGGTAAATCTCCATCACCTGTTTTCAAATGGAGCGGCATTTAATACACAGAGCCGTAGATCACTGACAAGCAACACAATATCGCGTTCATATCGAAGGCGATATATCAGTCGATATATGCGTAGCTTGTCTGTGAACTACCAGACAGATTTTTTTTAATGACCGGTAAATTTGTTTATTTACAAAGTTTGGAACTTTCGGTTTCGATTTATGTTTTAAAGTTTCTAAATCAAATGCACAGAAGTTGACACAGAAGAAACAGCGCGGTTATAAATACTGATACTAACATTAATAATGTGCCAAACAGTTGTTTTATAGATATGGTGTGTGGTAAATTGTCGCACTTCCCAGAGAAGACTGGAGATCTCATTATCAGTAACATCAGGACCATTCACTCTGGACTCTACAAACTCAGCAGCAGCAGAAAAAACAAATACAAGAGATTCTTTCTTAACATCAAATATAAGTATCATGTCTTCCCGTGGGATCATGCAGTAAGTTTAGATTATCTAAAACGAATACATTCTCAAAGTGCTCAAATTGTAATTACTTACAGATTTCAGTTATAGTGCCACGTTATGAATTCACATTGTTATGAAAATAACATACAATTAGGAGATCATAATATAGCATGAAAAAAAAAATATATATATATATATTTTGCACAATGCCATTAAAAATATACTATCCACGTGTTCCTTACGCTGGGATCCTTCTGATATCTGTACAAAGATGCGAACAAGCTGTTTAAACCAAATGCGTCAAAGCGAATGTTCTTTCACTCCATTTGTTCTACTGACAACAAGCGCATGGACTGTATCAGAAATTGAACGTGCATCTACTGTATCCAGTTTAGACAAGATTTTGGCAGTGACTGTAATTTCTATTTGCTTTTTGATTCAAGCAATCAGCTGTTAAGCGCCTGGATGCCAGTGGGCGGGGCCTATGGTAAGAAGATGACTATTCGTCCATATCTTGCTCTGGAGGCAGTGTTTATGCAAATGTTTCAACCTAGGTGACATCACTTTGTACCTCATATGCAAACGAGCCATTTTTGGAGCTTGATTAAATAAATGTTTTGTTTATAATAAGGAGGACGTTTTAAGCTATGAAACTTGCAGGATATTTTAATGGTACAAAGACATCTTAAATGCCAAAAGATCAAGGCAAATTTGATTTCTCATGTCACGACCCCTTTAAATGTTAGGTAATGTCATCCTCTGCTGTGCTATGGACTAGCCTGACTACGTCAGACGTCGTATTTCCGCTCAACTTCAGTTCGCTTCTGTACTCAGTCTGATATAGCAAACCAGCTCCCAGATTATCTCCGGCTCCGCACCAGCCGTCCAACCAGCGAACAGAGGGCGGGCTGAGAGCCGTGATGTAGATGCTAAGCGCCGAATTTAAGATTGTAGTTTAGGTTACGGAAATCTAAAACGACAGCGGACATGGAGACACGGGATGCTATTCGCTCTGTTGTGGAGAATATTCCCGGCATTTGCCAACTGAAGCCCAAACAAGAAGAGTGTTTGGTTCACATTTTGAATGGAGGTGATTTTGTGGCCCTACTCCCGACAGGTTTTGGGAAAAGTTTAATTTATCAACTGTTACCGATCGTCAGCGAGAAACTGGAGAGCCAAAGTCCGGCGAGGTGATAATTGTGATTGTGTTGCCCTCATGGACGATCAGGTTGAGGAGGCAGCAAAACTCGGTCTGTGTGCTGCACAACCATCTTCACTCCGGTATTTCGCTCGATGGTTTTGTTTCCACTGCATACCTGTGTTTACAGCGGAAGTTCGAGGCGGCTGAGCCGGTGTTGTGTAATATTCGGTTCCTGTGAAAAACTGTTCCAGTGGGTGGAGTTTACTTGAATAGTAATTAGTTCCCCTGTTGTGGGCGTGTCCTTGAAACAACGCGCAAACGAATGGAACTGAAAATATTAGTACATGCTCCTCAAATTGCTACGTGTTTAATGGATTATTTCGAAAAGGTAATGAAGTATCAATGTTCAGCATTAAAGCATTAACTGCAACAGTGTCAAAATAATACATAGTTTGTGTAATAATATGACAAATCGTCTATAAGCTGTTTTGCCTGATTGATTACAGGAACACAGCAAAACAAACAATAAGTGAATAACTTATGCTAACCTAGGCTAATATAGTTTTTCTTTTTGACGTGTTTAGCTTTTATATATTTCATTTGTGGGGCTTTAATTAATGTATTTATTTATTTCAATAGATTAGCTTATACCTAGTTGTCATTGGTGACTAGTACTGCAGTGTGTATACAACAATGCCTGAAACAAACTTTTACAAATGTATCTGTGGCCTAATAAAATGTATATAAGCTAGTCTGGTGTGAGTATACTGTGCCATTCTTTCTTTCTTTCATCATATTCTTCTTTTATTTTTATTTTTAATAGCCAGTATTTCCCAGCCTCCACAGCCGCATTAGTATCTTTATCAACACCAAACTACAAATATTCCTTTTTCTCATATTATATCCTGTATCATGTAAATTATAATTAAAGTCACACAGGTAAATGCATGTTTACTTCTATCTGTCACATATTTTCTTCTATTATTATTTTATTTTAAGTAAAAAAAAAAAAAAAATCTTTCCACATACCTGTTTGGGAATAACCAATCTCCAAGTAGCCTATAATAGATTATAATATAAAGGTATACGTCCACCCAAAATGAAAACTCTGTCATCATTTACTCACCTGTTTGAAACCAGTGTGAACAAAACAGCATTGACACATTTTTCAAAGTATCTTCTACAGAAGAATGAGTCATACAACATTGAAACAAATGAGAGTGAGTTCATTTTTATTTTTGAATGAATTGTCCCTTTAAAATGGACCTACAAAAGCATGTCATGTTTCCCTTAATTGTATTTAGTTAACAGTCAAATACAGAGCATTGCTTAACGGTTTAGAGCAGGGGTCATCAAACTTGATCCTGGAGGGCCTGTGTCCTGCAGAGTTTAGCTCCAACTTGCCTCAACACACCTGCCTGGAAGTTTCAAGTATACCTAGTAAGACCTTGATTAGCTGCTTCAGGTGTGTTTGATTAGGGTTGGAGCTAAACTCTGCAGGGACACCGGCCCTCCAGGACCGAACTTGGTGACCCCTGGTTTAGAGAATCTGAGAAATTACTACTAATAATATTATAATAATAAATATCATATATAATCATACATTGTATCTGTTCTTTGACCATACAGTATGTTGCACAGAAAAACAATCTCTTTCATGTCATATGTTTAAAAATGGTGTGTGAAAACATTCACAATTTCATGGCACAGTCTTCTTGGACATCAAGACACCTCTAGGTCAGCAGCTACTCCAAGAATATTATTTTATAGCTGGGACCGCTCCATCTTTCAGTATTAAACGATGTGCAAATCCAGCGTCGAATTGGGCCTTGTTTATAAAACGTTTGTCAACAAAACACTTGAGAAACTCCATTGCTGCCCCGGAAAAACAAACTATATCCACTGTTCACGTAACGGTGGGTTGTTTTGGGAAGCTGGACAAGGTTATCTTTCCCTCACAACCAAAAACACACTTCTTTAGAGACATTCTTCCCGAGCGAGGCCCGTGCTGCCAGCCTGCCGATTGAAGCGCGTTGATGGGCGCGCTCTCGCTCTCACTCCGGTCGATGCGTGCACGGACGCGTTCTTTCCGGGAGAAATGCCCATATAAGGAGTTCCATCGTCGTTTACGTCATAAAGAACAACGATCGAAAAAAACTCTCCGAAACTTGTACGAATCCGGAAGTGAGATTTTTGGCACAGAAATACTCTGTTATACGTCCAAATTTTTTTTTGAAACTTTGTCCATGCTTAGCATGAGAATCAAACTTTTTACCAGTGTAAACAACTCTGAATGCATGAAACAGCATTGTACCCCCCCTTTAAACATGTAGCAATTTGAGGAGCATGCACTAATATTTTCAGTTCCATTCGTTTGCGCGTTGTTTCAAGGACACGCCCACAACAGGGGAACTAATGACTATTCAAGTAAACTCCACCCACTGGAACAGTTTTTCACAGGAACCGAATATTACACAACACCGGCGCATAACATACGTCATAACCAAACGTTATGTGATTGGCTTACGGGTACACCAATGATTTTAAACTTCAGACAAGCGTCCCCCCACGAGAAAGTAAACACTTGTCAATTATGCCCTTCCAGACTCTGTCTACGAAGCAAAGCGAAGTAGCAGAGTTTGGTATTACCAGGCTATTGACTGCTTTGTTGGTATTTTACTTGTGACTGTATAAAAAGGTATTTATTAGGGAAATGTAATTAAGGAATTAATTTATTATTGTTTTTCAATATCAAAATGTGACTTCAGTCTCTTGTACTTACTACAACAACATTACTATAATATATTTATCTGGTTTGATGTTGTATTTTCTGCACCAACTCATGTTTAACAAAAAATGCCTTCTAATTTTATGCGATATTGAAATGGCAGACAAAATTCATTTAATCACTTGTTTTTTTTTATTTAATTTCTCTGTTTCTATGTGCTGCTGTGACATGAAGTGAAGTCAGAGCCATGCATGGTGGGAGGTTCTGTCATTCTCCAGACTAAGACTGAAATACAAAGCGATGATCTGATACTGTGGACGTTTGGAGCTGAAAACTGTCTCGTTGTTAAAGTTGATTCAGGAACAACTAGTATTAGTGAGAAATTCAGAGGCAGACTGGAGCTGGACAAGACGAGTGGATCTCTGACCATCACAAACACCAAACCACAGACTCGGGACATTTTAAACTTCAGATCATCAACAGAGAACAGACCACTTTCAGGAGATTCAATGTGACTGTCAAGAGTGAGTATAACATCATTTATTATAACTATATATTTATTTAACAACAGTTCCGTTCCTTGAATCTGATTGGTCAGCATTTCAAGAATGTTCTCCGCTTGTCTGTGCTTGTGCGTTCCAGATTATGACAAATTGAAAATTTAGTTTTTTTTTTTTTGTATTTCAAGTATTAAAAATTCTAAAACATATTTCAGTGACCATGTCTGTAAAATTTTGTAAAAATTTAGTATTAGTTTTTAATCAATATATATATTTAATTTAAAGTTGTAGTGATTTTGTTGTGTTCTTGTCATTTTTTATTAGTTTAGGGTTTTTTAAATGTTTATATAGGTTTTATTAAGTTTTATTTCTGTTTAATTTTATTACTTCTACTTAAACTAAATGAAAGTTAGAAATGTTGCCTTGGCAGAAATAAAATAAATTTAGGGTTTCTTTATTTCAGTTAATTTTATTTCAAGAAACGATTTTTTTTTTCTAGTTTTAGTTTTACGTAAGGATAAAAACCCTAATTCACTGATAATCTTCCTCTCCATGTACCACATCTTCTAAAGTCAACAGGAAGATGAATTAAGTCTCAGTATTTTAAGGCTTTCAAGGAAAAAAATGTCTGTAACAGTTCATATTGTCAAAATATTTTCTAAAGCGTCCAGACTCTTGATTTTTATCTTTCATTTTCTGTTGTTTTTAATTTCTATGATTGTCACTGTATTTTCTTCCAGGCTCCACAGGAAAGCAAGAGAATGAATCAGTGACTGTAGTGATGCCGCTGTTGAGTGGAGACGTTCCTGATGGAGTGAATGAGCAGGAAGAGATGAGTTCACTTTAATGCGATAAGACATGCCATTGCCCACCAGTGCCAATCACTGAGACATCGTCAACATATAACTGTGACCTTTTTCTGCCTTTATCTGACCCGGTTTGTCCCACCCTTCATCAGCACTCACACTCTGGACATGGATGATGTTAGAATTTATTTGATGCCTGCACACAGAGCAGTAGGAGACAAATGGAAAGTTCAGTCACGTTATAGTTCCACCTATTCAGAATACCACAGCAGTTCTCCATAGCTCTGCTGCACTTAATATTACAGTAAACAGTATGGTGTTCTAAACAAAACAGACAACAATAATACAGGAATCTGAAATATGTAAATTTCTCCATGACAATTAAACATTTTTTCTAAACAATTCAGTGTTGTCTTTTCCTTCTGTCTTTTTCTTATTAAACTTATTGCTTTGTGATCGTATAGACATTTTAAATCAAGCATGAATAACATGAATAGAAAAACTAAATATAAAGTAATGGATAATATGAGTTACATAAATTACACTGCTTACATCATCCATTTTATGGAAACTCTGTATGTATGAGAAGTTAATGAAATACAAAATTTCTTAGTAAAACCACAAATTAAGTGCTTTACAAAACACAATTAGCATAAAACATTTACTTAAAAATACAGAAAATGCACAACTGAATAAGCTCGTAACCACTATATAATAAAGAAATAATTACCTGCACACAGAGCAGTAGGAGACAAATGGAAAGTTCAGTCACGTTATAGTTCCACCTATTCAGAATACGTTTCACTTCATTAGCACATGGCAAAATGGCGCACGTGGAAAAGAGTACATCAAAACGGAAATAAAAGTATCAAAATAACACGTATATAAAAAGAAAACACACTCCACAAATCAATCAATGTCTATGATGTTCAATACTTTTCAACCAGTGTCTAACATTTCACATGAAACGATATTTTTAACTTTTAGTGTGGAGCTACAACAAAATCGACTCACCCACAGCAGTTCTCCATAGCTCTGCTGCAGACTCTTCGAACTCATTGGGCAATAGCGCCCTCAATAGGAAGCGCGATCTCATTAACGCAGGATTTACTTAAAGAACCTAAGAACTAATATTTATATAACATTTATCTCGTTACATAACCTCTACAACACATTTCTGCTTTTATGAAAGTAATAAACAAACCTGTATGCTGGAGAAAGTTGGAATGAAGCCTTGTGTGGTGAGCATGTAACTAACAACAGCTTACAAAACTAAATACAGTAGCGTGTTGACTCTTACATCGCTGTAGAAGGACTACTGAAAACTGATCAAGCACGAGCCGAGTGCGCTGAACCTCAAAGTTAACTATTCACTGTCCACACACAGGGTGCGTGACACTTTCCAATGATCTGTGGTGTTACAATTACCAAACATCAGTATTGGACAAGCTGTACTACACTCTTAAAAATATGTTCAAAAAGAGTGTTTTCACAGTGATGTTATTGAAGAAACATTTTTTTGGTTTCCTAAAGAACCTTTTAATGAACACTTCTTAGAAAAACTTTTTTTTAATGTAAAGAACATTTTAAAATTTCAAAAAGGCTTTTTTTCAATATAAAGGACTTCTTGTGAAATAGAACGTTTCCATGGACGTCAAAGGTTTTTCATAGAACCATTAATGCCAATAAAGAACCTGTTTTTTTTTTTCTACAAAACCTAACATTGTTCAGTATTCTGCTACTAATTTCAGATGGTCAGTGTGGTTTCAGGAGTGTTTTATCTTGTACATTACAATGAGATTGTTGATTTTCTGTCATATCAATACTGTTTACTTTATATTATTTACTTAAAGTATTATTATTTTTCTGTTACTGTTAATGTTGTCTTAAGTCAAATAGAGATAAAGCAATGTCTCCATCTCAATGTTTTTCTCATCACAGGATGATGCTGAGAAGCAGTAATTTTCCATTACTTTTGCTTTGGCGTAATAACACTTAATGGAATTTTTGATGGTCAGATGAAGTCTGAGGATTGAGAAGATACAATAAACATCTGCTTCCTGCTTTTCCCCTGCCTATATCTGCACCTTTTGACAGGCAGAAGAATTTAAGGTCCAGAAAAGCTGGCTCTGGGTAATAGCTATTTGATAAATATCATCTATATAACTACCAGTAAAGACAAACAGTGTTTTATATTTATTAGTAGGTTAAATCTTTTATGTAAAAATCAGCTGAAATCCACCACATCGCCGAAAAAAAGAATGCTTTTGAGATCATTCTATGCCATCATTTGTGTTGCTAATTATTATTTTGTTTATAGTAATTATGTTTACACCCATGTATTTAATAGATTGATCAAAGTCATATTCTGTGCAGATACAATCAATAAATGGCCAATGAGTGCAACAATAATATGTTAATAAACAGCTGTGCAAGGAACAGTAAAGGTGCAGAGCATTAATGCGTGTTTTGCTTTACATCTGGACATATCTGGAACTCAACCTTCTGCTCCGTTCAAACTGTATGTCTGATTTTACTCCATGGGTCTGATACAGATATCCAGTCTCTTCTGTCCTGTTCAGCTCACTTGTTATGGATCTGATGTCATAAACCAGCACAGCAACAGCAGCCACGCCCACCAGAGCAGAGAGAGCCAATCGAATTACAGCTTCAGTAAAACCACAACAGTGGATGTGGTCTGAAAAGAAAAAAGAACACTTAATCACAATTGTGCATTTGCTTCTCTTTCAAACAGACTTACAGGTGTGGATTTTGTGGGTTATTAAGAGCTCAAGCATCATGGAGAAGAAAAAATCCACAAGCTTAATGTGTGAATGTTTGTCTGCACTCTTTCCCTGCTTAGCCAAATGACATTAGCTACAATTGCATGGCTCACAGAAGCGATTCTAGACTCTTTTAAGGGCCCCTGAGGAATCTGTCTAACTGTGATTGCTTCTCCATGATGTTTTTTGCCTTGAGCGCTAATGTTCTCTAGAGCAGCATTAGATGAGTGATTCACTTCTCAGTTGCTTCTCTGCCATCTGTCTTCTGTTCCTGTGAAATCACAGAAGCAGATGCAAGCAAATATTCCCCATATAAACCCAGTGACTTACCTGAACTCGGCTGATAGAGTTCAGTAACGCTGGCATCCTCATTTCGGTTTACGGTTGAACTGTTCACTGCACAGCTGGAAGACACACAATTTGTGCTTGAGGATCTTTCTGAAAATGAATAATTTGTAATTAAAGCAGTCAATATCATAAAATGTGTGTTTAAGAAATTTTGAAAATAGAAAAGAACAATTTTAAAATATGATACAGATATATTTCAAACCATACCATAGACTATAACATTATAATCCATATAGCTGGTTTCTCTGTTGACGATTGCTAGTTGATAAAGTCCAGAGTCTGTGGTTCTGGTGTTTGTGATGGTTAGAGATCCGGTCTGATCCAGCTTGAGTCTGTCTCTGAATCTCCCATCAGCATCATATGTAGAGTTAGTTTGCGTGAGTCTGTTGACTTCAGCTATTCGAGTGCTACCAAACATCCACTGTATGAACAAATATTTCTGTGTTTCAGTAACATCAGTGTTTAGAGTGACAGAATCTCCCTCCATCACTGATACTGACTTCACTTCATCTGTCACATCTAGAGAACAAACACAAACATTCTTGTTATGGACTAATGGCTTTATGTTGGTTATAAATGACTAAATTATTATTTAAAGCTGTATTATGCAGACATTTTCCTATTATGAATGTTGAATGATGTGTAAACCAATAACAATTAAAGTTTAGGAGTTCAATGTGAGTTAGTGTTACTTAAGCACTTTCATATGCAAACAGAAGTGAAACAAAACACTCATCTGTGGATCTGACTGCTTTAAAGGGATAGTTCACCCAAAATATTACAATTTTGCCATATTTTCCTCCCCTCACATTATTCCAAACCTGTGTGAATTTCTTTCTTTCTTCTGTTGAAAACAAAAAAGCTAGTTGCTGATTTCTGGTAGCCATTGACTTCCATAGTATGTTTTTTTTTTTTTTTTTCATTGAAGTCAGTGGCTACCAGCAACTGTTTGGTTGCCAATATTCTTGAAAATATCTTCTTTTATGTTCCACACAAGAAAGAAACTTTCACATTCTTAACTGTGTCATTTGTTCAAATGGAAATGTAGCCATTAATATCATAAGGAATACTGAAATTAATAGAAAATAACAATTTAAAAATATTACAATGACAAAGATATAATCCAAATGAAGGGCAGATTATGCTGTAACTCTCTTACCAAAGACTGTAACATTGTAATTGATGTAAATGGTCTCTTTGCTGACAACTGCTAGTTGATAAAGTCCAGAGTCTGTGGTTCTGGTGTTTGTGATGATCAGAGATCCGGTCTGATCCAGCTTTAATCTGTCACTGAATCTTCCATCAGCATCATATGTTGAGTTAGTTTGTGTGAGTCTGTTGACTTCAGCTATTCGGGTGCTTCCAAACATCCACTGTATTAACAAATATTTCTGTGTTTCAGTAACATCAGTGTGTAAAATGACAGAATCTCCTTCCATCACCGATATTGACTTCACTTCATCTGTCATATCTAGAGAACAAACACAAACATTCTTGTTACAGACTAATGGCATTATGTTGGTTATTAATGACCAAATTACTATTCACATATTTAAATATGTATTATGTAAATGTTTACCTAATATGAAATGTTGAATGATATGTAAACCAATAACAATTAAAGTTTAGGAGTTCAGTGTGAGTTGGTGTTACTTAAGCACTTTCACATGCAAACAGAAGTGAAACAAAACACTCAAAACGCAAACAAAGCACTCATCTGTGGATCTGACTGTTTTAAAGGGATAGGTCACCCAAAATATTACAATTTTGCCATCTTTTACTCCCCTTACATTGTTCCAAAAGCTAGTTGCTGATTCCTGGTAGCCATTGACTACCATAGTATGTTTTTCCCTACTATAGAAGTCAGTGGCTACCAGCAACTGTTTGGTTGCCAGTATTCTTCAAAATATCTTCTTTTATGTTCCACACAAGAAAAAAACTCATACATGCTTAGAATAACTTTGTAAATCATGACATAATTTTCATTTTTGGGTGAATTATCCCTTTAACTTTAACATTCTTAACTGTGTCATTTGTTCAAATGGAATGAAATATCATAAGGAATACTGAAATGAATATATAAGAACCATTTTAAAATATTACAATGACAAAGACATAATTCAAATGAAGGGCAAATTATGCTGTAACTCTCTTACCAAAGACTGTAACATTGTAACTGACGTAAATGGTTTCTCTGCTGACAGCTGTGAGTTGATAAAGTCCAGAGTCTGTGGTTGTGATGTTTGTGATGGTCAGAGATCCAGTCTGATCTAGCTTTAATCTGTCTCTGAATCTCTCATCAGGACCATCATATATCGAGTTTGTTTGTGTGAGTCTGCTGACTTCAGCTATTCGAGTGCTTCCAAACTTCCACTGTATGAACAAATATTTCTGTACTTCAGTAACATCAGTGTTTAGAGTCACAGACTCTCCCGTCATCACTGATACTGACTTCATTTCATCTGTATCAACACCAAACACACCTGGAGAACAATCAGGAACATGTTTTGTCACAGACTTTGAGCTTTGGCCCCAATCCATAATACATTGTTGTGTACAATAAATATCTTATTTAAACCATGTCTATGCCACTGTTGATTATTATAGGAGAAAAAAACTGCACATTCTCAGTCAGCTTGCTGAACAAAATGAAAAAAACAAAAAACGCTGATGAGCATTACTGAACTGCTTTGTTCCTCCTCAGAGTTGTTTCTTCTGCACTCATTTTAGTGTGTAAACAGAAGTGAAACATAAAACATGATCTGTGAATCAGACTAGCTTATTCATTGAACTAGTTACAGTTACTGATTGGCTCGTGGACTACATTAAATGCTATAGGCCTAAATGAACTAAATGCATGACTGAAACATGTTGAATATTACAACAATGATGTCAATTTGTGTTAATGATCAATGTTTAAAAGAAGACCAATTTTATTTTGTTAACGCAACATCTTGTAGAACTCCTTCAAAATGTCTACAAAGGTATAACTAGCATTAGTTTTGTAAAAACAAACATTGCCTGATAAACTTTTTTTTTGTTGAAATAACAGTGAAACTGTGCAGTTGTAAATCCTGTTTGATTTCAACCTGAAGGTTATTACTCTTAACTTAAACTGCAGGACGTGAAGCCAAACAAATTTATAACTTACCAACCAGATGCAAGCACAACGAGAACAAAACAAATGGATGAATCATATTCTCTGGCCGTTTTCCCACCATTCTAATAACTAAACGTCCCGTTCACACCTCAAGCAACTCTGTGGTGCATGTCGCGACTCTCAGAGCCTAGAATATTTGTGTCACTAGTAGGCGTTCCCACTGGTTGCCTAGTAACGGTTATGAGTGACAGTAGAGGATGCTACATGTTGTTAACAGTGCATTCATTTTCTTACCGCTTAAAATAAATATTTCATGGAATAAGCCCCTGGAATGGAATAAAATGCAAATATATATTAAGCAGAAAATATTAAAAAATATTTTTTCCCCCCAAAAAAATAATAATAAAGTTTGCAGATCAGTGACTCAGGACATGTAACTGGAGGCCTATTTCTCAAATGCATATTCTTTCTTATTTCTTTAATGCTTAATTACAAACGTGCTTTCAAGGAAACACAGCGCGTTGTGATCATTGTGAGTTGGAAAAGATAGGCCTACATGCATAAAAGAAATTAAGGCATAGCTACTTAATTGTGACATAAAAAAGTCTAAATTATGATTTACTAAATCGAAATTATGACTTTAAAAGTCAGAATTATAAGGAATAAAGTAAAAACTACGATTTAAAAATCGAAATTATATGTAATCCCATTTCCGCAACACACACACACACACACACACACACACACACAAATCATACATAAAAGTCTTTTGCCAAACGTATTGGCTAAATTCGACATAGTACCTCATAATTATTACTTAGTCATAATTTCTACTTTTTAAATGTCATAATTGTGACGTTGTAATTTCGACTTTTTATGTCACATATGGCTATGTCATAATGCATTTTGTTCTAATGCGATGGAAATGGGCTTCCATACGTTGCCGCGTTTGAGAATGTCAAATAGTACGAAAAACGCGTGAATTGGAATAAAAAAAGAAACCGTTCCATTTTTACATAGTCCCTGCTGGTGAGGAAAAAAAAATGGTGAGAAAAAAATAGAAACCATCACAGAATTTGTAATGCTTTTACTTGTTATAATAGAAATTGTATTGGTTTTAATGGAAACTGTAATGGTCCCTGTGGTAACTGGTAGCTTGTTAAAACCACTAAATTAATGGAATATCCCAATACAGGAAACCATGTTTTACAATGATTAATAGTTGATTTTGGCGTTGTAAGGTTTGTAATGGTATTTGTAGGCTAGTGGAAAGTTCTCTGAAGGTTCATTAGCAGGGGTCCGAAAAATCCATTCTGGGAAACTTGATCGGTAATATGATGCGCAACGCTAGATCCTTGCTAGTAACATATGCCACCTCATTGTAATCAGTCTTTGAAAATGCTTATGCGTTCAGAGAACAACCCTTTCGCTAATTGATTAGTAAGCTACTCCCATCAAAGCGTCACAAGCTGGATAGCTGTGCTCGACCTGATGCGACGCTGATCGATCCGCGTTTGACTGGACGCAGTGCATACCGCTGTTCAGACACACAACAGAACAGATCTAAATCTCCTTCACACCTCCACAACAACGTGTAGAACATGTCACTGCTCTTTCTGCTGTTATTGTTCACGGACTGTAAGTGATGGATTTCGTTTCTTTCGGTTTCTTTTTAGACAATGCAGTATTATTACTCAGCTCTGCTTTAAATAGCCTACATGTAACGAAAAACAAAACATTCATTAAAATCGGATTTGCTGAAATTCCTATAGGCTATTTCTGGAATTGGCTCATTTTTTTAATTGTAGGCTATAATCTGGACGATATTATTGACATCTGTGTTGAAGTTTAATCTGTAAAACTGATTAAATATTCTCTAGGTGTGTCTGGTGCAGGAACAGATGAGAAGATGTCAGTGATGGAGGGAGATTCTGTTATTCTACACACCGATCTTACTGAAATACAGAACGATGATACCATACTGTGGATGTTTGGACCTAAGGGCTTGGTCATATCCCAAATAACGAGAAAGAACGATTTTACCTCATTTTTTGTCACTGATGAGGCTGAATTTAGAGGCAGATTGCAACTAGACCAAAAAACTGTCTCTCTCACCATCAGAAACAGCAGAATCAGACACTCAGGACAATATAAACTGACCATCTCTAGAGAACAGACTACGACCAAGATATTTAGTGTTACTGTCTTCGGTGAGTATGAAGTCTTTCAATGTAATAATGATCTTGTTTGGATTAGCACTGTGTTAATAATTATATCATTATAGTACACTATCTCAGACACCAAGTTGTGCTTGAAATAATTGTATTTGCTGTTAAATTAATGAAACTTACATGTATTATACGTAAAACATCACTTAGAGTGATTTCTTTTCCAGAGGCAGTTGGTGAGACAGATGGAGTGAAGTCAGTATCAGTGACGGAGGGAAATTCTGTCACTTTACACACTGATACTGAAATACACACAGATGATCTGATCCTATGGAGGTTTGGAGATAAAGGCATTCTCCTGGCTAAAATCGATGTGGAGACAAAAGAGACCTCATTAAACGATGCTGATGAGAGATTCAAAGGCAGACTGCAGCTGGATCAGACTGGATCTCTGACCATCAAGAACAGCAGAACTGAACACGCTGGACTTTATGAAGTACAGATCAAAGGTCATGAGAGCTCACAGCGATTCCTTCTTTTTGTCAGTGGTGAGTTACTCTAATCTTTCAATGTAATGACATACAGTATAATCTGACAAATATTAGATTATATGAACATGATGAACAAGAAATATGATAGCACACATACATCTGGGAGACGTCTATTTGATGTCTGCATTTACATCTGCAAGACGTATTTTTTAGGGTGTTTGCTCATCTGCAATACGTCTATAGGACGTTTCCATTTAGATGTCAAATAGACGTCTATTAGATGTCTTTAAGATGTTTATGATTTAGAATGTATGTAAAACTGACATCTGAAAGACGTCTGCCAGACGTTTGTAGACAGCAGATGCTTTCCAGATCAAGAGATCTTTAACAGACATCTTGCAGACGTACGTGTGCTATCTGGGATGTCCGAAAATCATAATTAATTGTGGGAAGTGAAGTCTTCTCTAATGATAAACACTTTCATTCACACTAACTGTCTAACTGTCTCTCTATAGCTGTTTCAGAATTGACCCTGTCTTCTGGAGAAATAGCAGTGATAGTTGCTGCTGTTCTGCTGGTGGTGGCTGCAGTTTTATCTGTCGTGGTGATTTACTATCGCCGAAAGATTGCTGAACTGCAAACAGGTAAGTATTACAGCAGGGCCGACCCTGACCAATTGGGTGCCAGAGGCAAGATTTTAGCTAGTGGCACTTGAATCAGAGCCAATTCTGCCACCAATCATTCACACAGAAATGGCATAGCTTTACAACATAAAACAAATTCTACGTATAAATGAGTACTGCACAAAAAAGACATTAAGATTTATTTAGATTAAAGAACTAGTATCGTCCAAAGGTTGCTATAGTACATGTGTGATATTTTGTGATATAAATACAATATGTAGTTTTTCTGCAATGTATACTGTGGTATGAAAAATACAGGACTTTTCACCAACAGATGTTGTTCAAGTAGTTTTGGAATTTGGGAAAAACTTGAAAAAAGAATGGGTTTCACTCTTTTCAAGAACCAACTCAAACCTCTTTCAGTAACCATAAAATGCACAGAATTAAAAAAAAAAAAAAAATCTCTTTCCACATGAATTTTCATAGGTGACATTCCCACTGTTTAAATTCTTAACAAATTTAATTTATTTTTAAAAAATCACTAATTTGGGCGCCGGGTGCCCCTAACATTTACATTTACATTTACATTTAGTCATTTGGCAGACACTTTTATCCAAAGCGACTTACAATTGGGGAGTACATAAAGCGATTCATCTTGAAGAGGCAATCAGACAGAGGAAGTGCTCGTAACACCAAGTCTCAGTCATTGTTCAAATAAGTACAAGCTAGCAAGGGAAGGAGAGAAAGATAAAGGGAAAGGTGTTTTTTTTTTTTTTTTTTAAGAACAAGTTTAGGATGAAGTCAAGTAGTGCCGAAAGAGATGAGTCTTCAGTTGTTGCTTGAAGATTGACAGGGATCCAGCATTCCGGATAGGGGTGGGAAGATTATTCCACCATCCAGGAATGGTGAATGAGAATGTTCTGGAGAGTGATTTTGAGCCTCTCTGTGATGGTACCACAAGGCGTCACTCACTAGCAGATCTCAGACTTCTGGTGGGGATGTAGATTCGTAATAGTGAGTGGAAGTAGGAGGGTGCTGAGCCTGTGGTCGTTCTGTATGCAAGCATCAGTGTCTTGAACTTGATGCGAGCTGCCACTGGTAGCCAGTGCAGTGAGATGAAGAGAGGTGTAACATGGGTTCTTTTGGGCTCATTGAAGACCAGTCGTGCCGCTGCATTCTGAATCATTTGTAGAGGTTTGATTGTGTTTGATGGAAGACCAGCCAGAAGAGCATTGCAGTAGTCCAGCCTAGAAACGACAAGGGCCTGGACAAGAAGTTGCGCAGCATGCTCTGTCAGGAAGGGCCTGATTTTTCTGATGTTGTGTAGCGCAAACCTGCAAGATCGAGCAGTCTTTGCAATGTGCTCTTTGAAGGTCAGCTGGTCATCAAAGATTACACCAAGATTTCTGACCGAAGTTGATGGGGTGATTATTGATGTGCCTAATTGAATCGAGAAGTCATGCTGTAGAGTCGGAGTGGCAGGGACGACAAGAAGCTCAGTCTTTGCCAGGTTGAGCTGTAGGTGATGTTCTTTCATCCATGCCGAGATGTCCGCCAGGCAGCCTGAGATCCGTGCAGCTACCGTTGGATCATCTGGTTGAAAAGAGAGATAGAGCTGTGTGTCATCGGCGTAGCAATGGTAGGAGAAGCTATGTGCCTGTATGATGGGTCCCAGTGATGTAGTGTATGTGGAGAAGAGGAGGGGTCCAAGAACCGATCCCTGAGGAACTCCAGTGACCAGTTGATGTGCTTTGGATACCTCCCCACCCCAGGCCACCCTGAAGGACCTACCGGTGAGATAGGATTCAAACCAGCGAAGTGGAATCCCAGTGATGCCCAGCGATGAGAGGGTGGACAGGAGGATCTGATGATTGACAGTGTCAAAAGCAGCAGAAAGATCGAGCAGAATGAGGACTGATGATTTGGAATCGGCCTTTGCGACTCGCAGGGCTTCAGTGACTGAGAGTAGCGCAGTCTCTGTTGAATGGCCACTCCTGAAACCTGACTGTTTAGCATCCAGTTTGTTGTACTGTGAAAGAAACAGTGAGAGCTGGTTGAAGACAACTCGTTCGAGTGTTTTCGCTACGAATGGAAGGAGAGAGACAGGTCTGTAGTTTTCTAAAAGAGAAGTGTTTAATGTAGATTTTTTGAGCAGTGGGGTTACCCGGGCCTGCTTGAACGCTGTGGGGAAGATGCCAGTGTGGAGAGATGTGTTGATAATGTGTGTGAGTGCCGGTAAGAGTGTGGGAGAGATTGCTTGGAGAAGGTGAGAGGGGATTGGGTCAAGAGGACATGTTGTAGGACGGCTGGAGAGGAGAAGTTTGGATACTTCCGCCTCGGTGAGGGGACAGAAGGAGAAGATGGGAGTTTGAGCAGTGGATGTGGTTGGTTGGAGGTCCTGTGTGTGTGGAGGTGAGAACTGGTTACCGATTGTTCTAGTTTTGTCTGTGAAAAAAGTGGCAAAGTCGTCAGCTGTTATAGAAGTGGTGGGCGGTGGTGGAGGGGGACAGAGGAGAGAATTAAATGTTCTGAAGAGATCACGCATGTCTGGAGCGCTGTTGATCTTGTTGTGGAAGTGTGATGATTTGGCAGTGTGGACTTCAGTAGAGAAAGACGAAAGCAAAGACTGATACCTAGTCAGGTCCGACGGATCGTTTGATTTGCGCCATTTTCTCTCTGCCGCTCTGAGTTTGGTCCGATGCTCACGAAGAACATCGGATAACCAGGGGTTAGAAGGGGCAGCCCGTGCTGGCCTGGAGGAGAGAGGACAAATGTCGTCTAGACAAGAGGTTAAGGTAGAGCATAAAGTGTCAGTAGCTGCATTCACATCCAGAGATGTGGAATGGGTAGGTGAGGGAAGAGAGGAGGATACTACAGAGGAAAGAAGGGTGGGGGAAAGGGAGCGTAGGTTACATCTGAAAGTAACCGGTAAGGGAGCTGGTGGTACCTGGGTAGTAAAATGTAAGGTAAATGTAATGAAGAAGTAATTTCCCTATTCCACCTATGCCACGGATCAGCCGGTTAAGACAGTGAGCTGTATTATGCTACAATGGCATCATTTTCTGGCATCATTTACTCACAACATGTTGTTTAAAGCATATTCTGTTGTTTTTCCTGTGAAACACAAAAGGAGATGTTTAGCAAAATGTTCAGGCTGCTCTTTTCCATAAAACAATTCATAGTGACCACAACAATCAAGCTTTAAAAAGTATTATAAATGAACCATAATGTAGTCCAAACAATTCATCTACTGTATTCCAAGATTTCCGACATCATCATATGATGACTGTGTGTAATGAACAGAATGAAATGGCTATTCTCTGATAATCTGAACCTTCACCAAAGCTCTGAAAGAGACTGCAAATGTTGTGTCAAAAGTGTTTACATTTTATAGAGCCATCCTAATTCTGAGTGAATTGATTAATTTGCCCTACAAATCTTTACAGATTTTCCAAGGTGTCTCACAAGTCATCTTTGTAACTGAGATGCTCACCTGCACGGTCACTTGATCTCATTAACACATTTCTGTTCTCTGTTTCTGTGTGATGCTTTGACGGGTGAAGAGAAGAAAGATCCAGTGACTGAGGGAGATTCTGTCACTCTACACACTAATGTTACTAAACTACATAAAGATGATGTGATACAGTGGTGGTATGAAGATGAAGATGAAAAGAATCTCATTGCTAAAATCGATAAAGCGAAGAAAACGAAGAAAACGAAACCTGATGTATATGATGGTGCTGATGAGAGATTCAGAAGCAAACTGGTGCTGGATGGTCAGACTGGAAATCTCAAAATCACAGACATCAGGACCATTCACTCTGGACTCTATAAACTCAAGATCAGCAGCAGCAGCAGCAAAATAACCAAATACAAGACGATTTTTGTTCCCGTGACTGGTGAGTACAGTATATCAAGTCTTTCAGTTTGTTAATGATCATGCATTGTGTGAACAGTTTAGATGATCAGAAATTAGTTACTCAAAATTAAACAAAATTGTATTACTTACAGATTTGAATGACTTCAATTAGTACCATGCTACAAAAAATAAAAATAAATAAATAAAAGATCTTTCAAGAAAAGTTATAATGTTATGAGAATAAAGTCATAAAATGAGAGATTAAGGGCATAATATTGCATGAATAAAGTAACCTACTATTTTGAGGGGGGAGGGGTCACAATATTATGAGAAAAAGCATGATCAGGAATCATTATGGAAGCATCATTATTCATGCCTTAAAAAGTTGAAATTATGACATAAAAATTTATAATTACGAGATAAAAGATGTGTACTGAACTTGGTCCTCCAAACTCTTTTAAGTCAAGTCATTGAGTCAATTTCAACTTAAGTCATAATTTCGACTTTTTTATCTCATAATTTCAACATCATAAATCATAATTTCGATTTATATCGTAATTTCAATTTTAAACTCATAATTTTGACTTTTTATCTCATAATGACTTATGTCATAGTTTCGACTTTTAAGTCATAATTTCAACTTTTTATTTTGTAATTATGACTTTTAAAAAATACATTTGTCATAATTTGTCTTTTTACGTTTTTTTTTTTTTTTCTTACATGTCGGAAATGGGCTTCCATAAATCATAGATAGTTTGTGGTTTGGAATTCACAGTTATTTTGCCATAAATTCATCATATGGCTTAAGCATGTAAATAATATAGCGCGATATACTTTATGATTTGGGAATTCAGGTAATGTCATCCTCCACCCTACTTCACTTTGATGTTTTTTTTGTTTGTTTTTCTTTATGATTGTAATCTCATAATGCTGTGATTTTAATCTCAAAACAGTATGACTTTTTTTTCTTATAATCTCACTGGCCTATGAGATTATTCTCATAACATATACTACAAAAACATTCCTACAGCTGCTTTATTGAATCAGTTTGACATGATAGTTTGCACATTAATTCAGTGAGTTTGGTTTGAGTAGTTCACATCTGTTTCTCTAAAAACAATCTCAGTGCTCTGTGTGCAGTACAAGTGAGCTGAAATGAACACGAGTTTACACTACAATACATAACTGTCAGACTATTTGTTGTAGTGTGTTGACAGCATATTTGAATTTTGTGGATAACAGCATAATGCTCATTAAATGAAGTTTAAAAAATGTCATGTAACTGTATCTGATGTTGAAATTCATCATTATTATTATTATTATTTATCTTGTGAATTTCCCTGTTTCTATGTGCTGTTGTGACGTAAAGTAAAGACAGAGGAAGTGATGCTAGGAGATTCTGTCACTCTCCAGACTGATACTATAATACAGGAGGATGATTTGTTGCTGTGGACGTTCGGAGCTGAAAAGAGTCTCATTGCTAAAATTGATTCGAGGACAAATAGAACTGATGAGAAATTCAGTGACAGACAGCACCTGGACGAGGAGACTGGAACTCTGACCATTACAAACATTACAGATAGAGACTCTGGACAGTATAAACTACAAATCATCAACAGTGAACAGACCACAATCAAGAGATTCAATGTGGTTGTCAACAGTGAGTAGAACATCACTTATTCTAATAACTGTATTCATTTATGCAACATTTCCAGTCCTCAAATCTGATTGGTTGAGAAAAATGTTGTGTTTTTCTCAGCAGTCAGCTGGTTATTATAACAAAATAAACCCCTACAGTTCATGTTCAGTAAGCATCTCTAGAATGGACAAAACACCATAATTCAGCAGTCCAGAAATATTATGATGCTTTTTGTGAGGAACAGACCAAGATTTTTTTCAGCATGTTTGTTTGTTGAACTCTTGCGTCCTCTTTGAGATTGTGTAACATCATCATATGTAGATGTATATGTAGCATCACTGTTTCTTCCACTAATTTTTACAATTTCTGTCATTGTCTCTGCATTTTCTGACAGATTCCACTGGAAACAGAGAGAATGAATCAGCGACTGTGTCTGAGCATTTGTTGTAGGGAAAGAATAAGCAGGTGGAAACAAGTTCATTATGATGAGATAAGACACGCCCACCAGAGTCATTCACTGTTACCTACATTTAAGTACAAAAACATATTTCTGCTTTTATTTTATATATCTGGATTTTTTTTTTTTGAGAACGTGTGAATCCTAGTTAATCTTGGGCCCGCTTAGAAGTTTGCAGAGTCCTTGAGAACCAATGCTCTAGAATCCTAGAATCTGCCCAGTGAAAGTGAGAAATAAAGCAGAATTCTTGAAGATCAATAAGCAGAACGGTAGTTGGGGTGGGCGATATTTGAAAAAATGCATCAAAAATCATATTTATTCGATCTGTCCTTCTATCAGTTTGCCCTGTCCTCTTGCCAGTGTAATTCAATTTACAAACAAATGACTCAACAGAGCAGCTTCTCTTAATGATTTATTTTCACTCACACTGCTGGTTTAAATCATAGTATTTATTTATTTATTCAGCTTCATCACTTATTTAACATAAAAAAATTTAAATTTATCACATTTTTTAAAGATCATTACATTACTCCATGAACTATTGATCATTGCAAAAGACGAGCAGCACAAGCAGAGAAATCCAAGAGTTAACAGTTCTCACTCTGTACATGCATCCAGAAGTCTAAAACGTACCTGAAAAACATACTTGAGTAAAGGTACATTTACCTTAGAATGGAAATGTCTCGTCACCAATTCCAATACGATCTGATTTTAACAGTACGTAAGTATTTTACTCGTACTGAATATAGGCTCAAACATGCAGTCCTCAACACCTCATCAAGAGAAATGCCAGTAGAAAAACACGAAAGGAGAGCAAGCGCATGTTTATTTTCTACAATCAAAATAAAACTGAACACCTCAAAATTGAAATAAATCAAGGTTGACACAATAGTCTCTTAAACATCTATACAAACACTCAAGTCTCATGTAAGCTCATGTGCTCAAAATGGACATAAATAAAACACTATCCAAAAAGGTATCTTAAATAGAATAGATTAATAAAATGTCATGGAATAAAATGAAATAGTCGAATACAGACTCGAGATACAGACACGTAATTGTGAAGAAAGTGTCAGAATTGCGAGTCTATATTCTGATTCTGAAATGTAAACTCGAAATTGTGAGAAATAGTCAGAATTGTGAGATAAGTCGCAATTACTTTTTAAAAAATGTTTTATTCAACCGTGGAAACAGGCTTCCATACATTTGCATAAAGTAACCTTGTTGACAGGTTTGGGTGAGTAAGGGCAAAACGCACAAAATATAGTACCTTCAATGTCCAGATATCACTTCTTTTGTAGCAGAAATAAACTGCTGCAGAAAAAGTTAAATATAACACATTGCATTACTCATCACAAATGTATGAGTAAAGAGTACATTGTATATACTTATTCAAAAATGTAGTCAAGTAGAGTGTAAATGTTGCTAATATACTGACAAAGTTACCAAAAATATATTCAAGAACAGTAACGGATTACATTTACTCAAATATTAACACCGCTGCATGCGTTGCATTATTGTCCGTAGAGCAGCAGAACGTGTTGTGATGCTTTCAAATTATAGACCGTGCTAGTATTACAAAACGTCATTATTTGGAAAGCTGTATTATCAAATCTAGCAATACTGTTTGACACATCTGAAGTAATTCTGAACAGTCATGATGGTGCAGTGATTTTAGTACAGAACATAAACACTATAAGTACTAGAAATGAGACTTTCAAATGACAGATTTGCTATCAGACAGTATACAGTTTCTTAACCAAGGATGAGGAAATGATTATCCATCAAGAAACAAACTGTGTTCTGTTTGATCTCACATTGGTGTGTTTTGGTCCAATAATGTGTGTTTTTCTGAATTAGGCAGTAGGAAATGAATAGTCCTAAAGTTTTTACAGTCCATTAATTTGGAGGACTGGTAGATTTCATGGGGATCGAAGAAACAAAGCTGAGTATCATCAGTGTAACAATGAAAGCTCACTCCATGTGTCCTTATGTCTCCCAGTGGAAGTCTACATTACATTACTTGGTAGATTACATTACGTTACTTGGTGCATCACTTGAGCTTTTCAAAATGTGTTTGTGATAACGATTATGAAGGTTTGCTTGAATTTTAATCAATGTGTGTAATCAAATGTTTCCATATTTAGTATAATATGGGGGGGGGGGTGTAGAGGTCATCTTTGACTTAGCAACCTGTGTGTGTGCGTGCGTGTGTGTGCGTGTGTGTGTGTGTGTTTGTCTTGGTATAATAACACTTGTTGGATTTGTGCTACTCAGATAAAGTTAGACGGAGCATTGAGAAAATAAGATTATTAAATAAACTCATGTTACCATCACTTTGTTTCCTGCTTCCTGCTCTTTCCTTGCCTCTGTCTGATTAATTAATTTACTTTAATATTCAAAGAAGCAGAGTGATTATTAATGTTTCCCCACTGACAGCATATGAACTAAAATATCACAATGAAAGAGCTGCTTGTGTTTTCATATTCAGACAGAAGGGGGAGCTACAGCAGTATCATCTGCATTAGGAGAGTCATGAATTGCTGAACAACATCATCCTGAAAGCATTCAAGAAAGAATCAGTTACTGGTGAAATAATAATATACTGACAGAGGTTTTGACAGGAGCTTCTGATGAAGGATGATCAGGTCAAATGAACAACAAACTGGGAATTCACCTGACTGACCTGATTCTCACATTCCGGGCCTGATTTCCATAATGTGCCAAAACAAGCGTGATGAGAGAATCAAATTAAGAGCAGAGTGGAATATAAACTGAAGAACTGACGTGACTAAAGTCCACACATTTATTTTTATGATTGCGTGACTGTGGTCAGCTTTTTGTTGACAAGTCATTTCACAGCTAATGCTTTTTCATCACTCCAGTGGTCAACATCTTTCTAGAACTGTTTAACAGTGTGTTTTCAACAGAAACACCCGCAGATTAACACATAAGATTAATGTTTCTAAAATATATAAACATTTGCAAGGTTCTCAGTGTTATTCTTTTCAGTTGTATCCAAGTAACACTCTTTTTTTTCCCATATTCTAATTAACTAGTTATATAAAAATGCATGCTGTTGTAACCCCAACACTGTCAGTAGACACAAATCTTCCTAAGCTTTTAATCAGATACACTACAGGTATAGAGATGAGATGTGTAGGGAGTATTTGAGCCTGCAACTTATCTTACAATTATACAGCAGAATACAAAATAATATATTAAATGATATTTACTCAAAGGACTGTGATATAATGTCTCCAGTGGTTCAAAATCATCTCTACCTTCCTGCAAATATGATTAATCGTTGTCTGATGGTGACGTCTGCTCTCTCTTCTGTTGACTTCTGGATCTGATGTCACAAACCAGCACAGCAACAGCAGCCACGCCCACCAGAGCCGAGAGAGCCAATCGGATCACAGCTTCAGTAGAACCACAACAGCCACAGTCTTATGAGAGAAGAAATGAACAACGTTAGAAAACAGAACGTTGATTTTTCTAGTTTGTGAGAAAGAGAAAAAGAAAATAGAACCAATTAAAAACCTGAACATGTGATTTGGCTGAGGTCCAGATGTTGAGTCTGGTTGCTGATGGGATTGCTCACCACACAGCTGTAAGAATCATCCAGACACTCCAGATGTAAAGAAAGGCTTCTGTTGAGATCAGACACACTGATTCTGGACAATAAACTGTTTCCTTTGTACCAGGAGAGAGTCACATGACTCACATTCACCACTGAACACAGAAATGCACATTTGGACACTGATGATCCTGATAATGATGATGAAGGATTTTTTGGACAGTAAATGCTGATTACAGGAACAGGCAGATGAGCTGACAAGAGATATTAGAGAAATATAATTCACATTATGTAAACAGGCAATTGGTCCATATTTAATGTGTTGAGTGTAGATTCATTGTGGTATCAGTCAGTGAAAGTCTGATACAGTCTTGATCTCTCTCATCATTTATAAAGGAATTGACACTGTATTGAACATTGACACTGTATTGAACTGAATCAACACTGAATGAACTGTAATGAAATTGCTGCCTTCTGTACAGCTGCTTATGGCTGAATTGAACTTCTTTCAAACTGGTGAACTTCACACTGGTATTGAACTGAACTGAACCAGCACTGAACTGACTGGAGTTGAATGTTGACACTGATCGCTTCTAGAGCTTTACATCAAAATCTGAATTGTCCCCATAGTTGAGTTTCCATGATTGTTATTTTCCTGTTTATCTCTGTGAATCTGCTTTAGCACAGTCTGTGTTGTATAACGTGCTATACAAATAAAGGTGATTCATATCTACACTGGAGTATCAGTGTCATGCGCATAACTTTACACATAAATGTATAGCAAAAAAACATCTACAATGTAAGTTCCACCACAAGCAATACATACATAAACAATACATGTGCTGGAAATGTTCATTGCTTTTTTTAGGGAAATTACATAAATGACATTTCTCATGTGATGTTGTACACACAAAGCTGGACATTAGTAGATAAATTAAAGAAAACAGAAATAGCAAGACTTTTAAAGTAGGTGAAAAAAAAACCCAAAACAAATAGTGAGACTGTTGGAAAAGCGTAAAAAACTCACCATAGACAGTAAGATTGAATGTGTTGAGCGGTGTGTCTGTTCTGCTGCTGGTGACTTTATAAAGTCCAGAGTCTGTGGTTCTGGTGTTTGTGATGGTCAGAGATCCAGTCTGATCCAGCTGCAGTCTGTCTCTGAATCTCCCATCAGCACTATCATTAAATATTGTGTTCTTGTTGTCATTTCTGTTGATGTGGGCTATAGGGATGTCTTTATGTCCAAACATCCACAGTATCAGATCATCTTTCTGTACTTTAGTAACATCAGTGAGTAGAGAGACAGAATCTCCCTCAGTCACTGATACAGACTTCATTACATCTGTATCTGTACCAAACACACCTGCAGAAGAAGAAGAAAAAAGAAACGTTACCCTATAAGCGTATTTGTTAATTGCAAAAAGATTGAAACTATTTTATTTAAAGTAAATTATTAACTTTTTTGTCAGTGCAAAACAAATTTGTCACTGTTAAACTCTTCACTAATTTGAGTTTATAATTCACAAACTAAACCTTTCATGCTGGAAGGGGAAATGGCAACATTTAGAACAGCAGCATGAACACAGAAGTACTTGAGTATTTCAGTCTGATAAAACTTGTAAATATTAGAGGGAAAATGAAAGATGGAAATAATAAATACCAGTGTACAAAGATAATTGATCAAATAAGCAGAAATGAAGCCATAAAAATATTTACCAGCCCAACATCACAAGCACAAACAGAAAATAAACATCTCAAACCTTTTCTGAAGAGTTTCACAAGAGAAACATTATAATAATGGTGTCCTGACACTTTTGAAAAGTTTTCGTAACAAAGAGAATGAAAAAAAACCTCCTCCAGTAGCTCCTCCCTTCACAGACTGAATATGACTTCTCAGAATGACACTGTATGATCTACAGACAGAAAAACAGAGTGTGAATCTTTCTAAAGGCATGACTCAAACCATCCCATGTTCTATTATTAAAACAAATGTGATCTTTTAGACTAGTGGTTCAGTTCAGTTCAAGACTCATTAACCAAACCGATACCGAGACCTACAGAAATGCAGTGTATGCATATGTAGATCCATTAAGCCACTGCTCTAGGCAAATAACACTGAGATAAATATCACAACCTGCTGAAATTAGAAGAGTGAACTGAATGTGCTGCTCTATAGACATTAACTATGGCTAAGGGAACCCACAAAACACAAAAAGACCTATGAGAATTAATAATTATTTTATGATCACTGCTTGATTTGCAGGAAAAAAATCAGGAGGTGACTGATTCACTGATTCAAATGAATCATTCTCAAAAACAAAATACACATAATACACATATTCAAAACAAAAGGGATTATCAACGTTTCTTCACTTCAGTTTTTTCAGGCCTCTGAGAGACATGGAAAAGATTGTTTCCATATTCGGTTACAAGGGGGAGCTAAAGCAGCATCACATTGATGTACATCAAGTAATTGTTCATGTATTCTTAATGGGTTACGGAAATATTGAATAATTAGAGGTACACAATGTAACTTTTTTTTTTTTCAAAATTTATACAATGAGCGAGTAGATCATGAATTCATCCCCCAAACAGTGTTTTTGTTTATCCTGAATCACTACAGTACACCTTTATCAAGTGTTTATATTCAGACTATTTAGACAGAGCAAGATCAAAACTGCTGCGGGGTAGCCCAGTAGCAACCTGTGACTCGTCATAAACAGAGAGAAGTAGCTCCGGCTACAATGCTCTTCCACAAGACACATGCTGTCTAGAGCAGGGGTGGCCATCGTCGGTCATGGAGAGCCACAGGCCTGAAGAGTTTTGCTTCAACCTTGTTTAAAAACTCACCTGCCTGTAGATTTTTAGTAACCCTTAGACCTTGATTAGCTTGTTCAGGTGTGTTTGATTAGGGCTGGAGCTTAAGTCTGCAGGACTGTAGCTCTCCAAAACCGAAGTTGGCCACCCTTGCTCTAGAATGTAGTCTAGAGCGCCAAAAGTTAGTATACCTTTAATATACTGGTTAAAATGACTGAATCTGAAGTTTTACAAAGATTCTCACATGTAGATGGTTAAAAATACGAACATCAGTGAATCACACAGTAACAGTCAGGACACAGTATCAAAAATGAATTTTAAATTGTACATAATGCACATAAATTCATATAACTTAAATGTAGAGTCCTACTTAAAACAATAATACTGCAGATGTGTGTTATATTCATTAATCCGAATTCTTTCATCTCTTCAGTCTTCACCAGCAAGAAAACTCACACACATATGTATATAAATAGGAAATATAAATATTTTTATTTAATTTACAAAGTTTGTACAGATCCGTTTTTAAGGCCTTGTTTGGTCACTAGTTGGCGCTCTAGCAGCATCTTCTCTATAAGAAGTACAGTCTGTACACCATTATGACTGAATCTGAAGTTTACCATTCTGATTTGTAGATGGATCATAAACACCTGATAAGAATTAATTTCATATCCCATGATGATCAGCTGTCTGTGTGTGATGTTTGACCTTTTGACCTTTAGTCTAAATGTATCACACACTGAGACTCAGGATCAAAATAAACATATCAAAAGTCACTTAGAAGAATTTGAAATAGTACAAAATGAACAAAGTCATATTTAAAACAGTAATAATGCAGAAGAGAGTCATATTCAATTTATGAGCAGCCCAGTAGGGATTCTCCTGATTTACCCGAAAGCCACTCCAGGCCTGATTTCCAAAATGTGTCAAAACAGACACTACAAGAACCAAACTAAGAGCAGAGTGGGGAAATTTAGAGCCAATTTCGTGTGACTGTGGTCAGCTTTTTCTTCATAGACATAGTTCAATTAGGACATTTAAGTAATTTTTATAAACATGCCTTATAAAAAAACATTACTGGTGTGCATCTTGAGACAAAATAAAGGCATTGATATATTTTAAGATCAATCAGAGCAAATTTCTTTCTGTTGAAACAGCTCAGAATTAAGTTTAAGTCTGGGACTAGGCTTAAGCCTTGTCTGTTAAACCGGGGGATAATGTTTTAGATTTCGTTTTGACTCGTGTGTGTGTGTGTGTCTAAACATCTCTGTTCACAGATGACTCAGTGTTCTTCTTTATCTGGTAGGCTATGTTTTAACTGCTTTTTTGTTTCTGTTACACAGGTGTAAGGTCAACGCGATCAGACCAATGAAGGTATCCAATGGTGGATGAAGGTTTTCTTCATGTTCAATCTTTTCGGTGCGCAAAGTTACTTAATTTAAATTAAATTCTAATCTGACTCCATTTTATGACCTTGAATTTAGATTGAAATACAAATAGGTTGTTTGTTCATTTCTAATTATTATCAGGTTAGTCTGACATTTGAGTATTCTAGTTAACACTTTGCGTTATAATTACTCATTCATTTTGAAACTCAGAGTGTTTTACGTCGGCCGTTTTATGTGGACCTCACGATCACAAACTCGCCAGTCTGATCATTAGCCAGAGGTTATTACTAATATTTAATAGGTCACCCGTGCTTACCATTCTTTGAATAGTGGTTCTGTTTAGCCCCCTATATAAAATGTAGTTAAAGCTCAAACAATAATCAGAGGTTATGCCTGTACTATGAAATAATATAGAGAAAACAAAACACACAATAAGCCACTGAAAGTACATATACTGTGAAATTTGAAAAGTCATCACTATGATAGACATTGAAATCATATAATCAGAGTTCAGTGAGGAACCTGAGCTGCTACATAAAATCAGTTGATGTTTCATGATCAGACACATTATAGATCGCTGAATAATATACTGAGGTTTTCATAGGAACATCTAGTGACCCAGTTAGCAGGGAATGTTCTCAGAATGAGAGAATGTTGATAGAACATCAAAGTATTCTGTTCCTAAAACATTTGCACAAAAACTTTCTTTATACAAAGAAAACCCATAAAAGTAAAAAATATATATATAATTATACTATAACCAAGAAAAATGTTTTTAAAACATTTGCAAAACTGGCCGTTCAGAAAACATTCATAAATATTTTTTTTCATAATTAGCATACTGTTAGAAAACATGTTAACTAGGGATGATCAGATATAAAACAGATGTAAATGTCATTTTTCAGTTTTCAAAGCAACCTTTTCCAATGCAGTAGTGAGTTTCTGCTCCTGTAGCTCAGATGGTAGAGCATGGCACTAGCAACGCCAAGATCATGGGTTCGATTCCCAGGGAAAGCAAGAGCTGATAAAATGTAAAAACTGTAACTTGAATGCAATGTAAGTCACTTTGGATAAAAGCGTCTGCTAAATGTAAATGTAATGTAAATGGTTTTCACATTTCATCCCTCCCACCACCTTTGCATACAAAAAAGCAGAAAAAAGTCATGATGTTTGTCACCTTTGGCTCCTGAGACCTTCAGTTTACTGCAGAACTGCTAACAAGCATTTATTTTTATCAGCAGTGCATTAAACCGCAACGTGTTTATATTAAAGTTCACTTGTAGGTCTTCTCTGTCATCCGGTCTCAACTGATCATTTGCTTACATCTGTACAAACACATTTTACATTGGTTTATTGATACAGCTGATGTTGGCAGTTTAGTTGGTCTGTGGGGTTATATTTTAGTTTTACGTGTGAAAAGAATTAAAAGAGAACAAAAAATAATTGTATTTATTAATTGTCAAATGAATCACAGTGGGCACTATTTTTTGTAAAGCTGCTTTAAAATCATTTGTACTGTGAAAAGTAGGCTACTGTGAAAAGTAGGCTACTGTGAAAAGCGTATGTCCACCTCCCTGAGTATCAGATTAATCAGTTTGATAGCAGTGTCTGCTGTCTTCTCTTTTGTTGAAGACTGGATCTGAATTCATAAACCAGCACAGCAACAGCAGCCACGCCCACCAGAGCAGAGAGAGCCAATCGGATCACAGCTTCAGTTGAACCTCAACAGTGGATGCAGTCTTGTGAGAGAAGAAATGAACGTTAGAAAACAGAATTATGACAGAATTACATACAAATTTTATGTAAAGAAATTAGTTCAATACAACAATCTGAATGATTCACATTAACAAAACATCATTTTGTGCAAAAATAGTAGTGAAGATCAAATGATAGCAGATGAGAGAGAAGAACTTTAAGTGTAGAGATACTTTAACCTTTAAACACTCTGTGGTTTAATGCGCTTCTGCTCAAACAAACATTGGTAAACATCTCAGTCTCGTGGGAATGGAAGCACCCAAGAGCCAAAATATAAAAAGGTGCAGATATTTCTGCTTATTCCCTTACCAAAAAGTAGTATACTTCAAGTTTATTTTGTTAAGTATACTTAAGTAAAGTTCAAGTATATTTTTAAGTATACTTTATGTAGTAAGTATACAAATATGACTGAACCAAACAAGGATTTTATCAGCTGAACACAATGGAGATACTTGATCAGACCAAATATCTGTAGATCAGTATAATAAGTCCAATGGAAACCAATGGGGTTCAACAGCCATGAATACAACAATGTGCTAAAACAATCTTAATGAGAGTCAAATATAAACTGAAGAACGAACTAACAGTCATGCATTTACGCATTTATTTTTATGACTGCGCTGATCAGTTCTTTTTTGTCTTCTCATTTCACACTTAGCATTTAATTCTGAAACTTCTCGGAAGGGTGTGTTTTTAATGGAAAACCCACATCCATGATGCATTTAAGTTATGCTACTTTTTAAAAGATATATATTTTTGTCTAGTTTTTTTTTCTTTTAGATGTATTTTCTGGATAAAAAGTGATTTAGTTGTAAAATAGTAATGTGATTAATGATAGCCAGTGAGATATTGTGTGTAGATCAGTTATTGTCAATGGTTGTATTCTGTATTCTCAATGCTTGTTTGGTGCAACAAATTGAAAATGCAAAAATGTTCATGGATTATTTTAACTTGGAATTATTGAGACTAACAGACTACAGATTTTACTATAAACAGTGAACAGAGATGAATGATGGTGTTGTGTTTGCAAACGTGGTACATTTTTCCAGTGGTCAGAAATAAGGCAAAATAATTTGATTATATGAAAGCATGTTTATTTAATATTGTAAAAAAAAAAAAGAAAGCATAAAGTTGCATAAAGGCATAAAGTAATAAAAACAATATGAAATATAGCTGCAAGCAGCAATTATGGGGCCATGAAGCATCAGACCAAATGCAACAATGAGTACTAAAAGCAATTTTAGGATGATTTCAATTGAAATGGCTGAAAAATCATGAATACAACCTCTAGTAACATGATTAAATGGCTTATCACTTTTGACTAACAGGTGGTGCTGCAATCAAATTATTTTGGTGTGTTCTGTGTTAGGTGACAATGGCACACAAAGTTTGTTGTCATTATGTCAAAGCTTTACAGAGATATAGCCTCAGAGTCATTTTGGCACCATGCCTAAAATTTGTAGTGGCGCTGTACGAAAACAGTTTTGTCTATCGACATGAAATCCATAACATTTTGTCAGAACGGCCTGAAGATGATCTGACTCAATTTTGGTGAAAAGGTAGGTTTTCAAGATGAATCAAAATGGCGGACAGGAAGTGCAACCAATTATGGCAAAATTGGTATTAATGTTCTCGGCATGAACCAAGGAATCTATCAACATCAGTTTGATTACAATAGGTTAATGTAAGCAAAAGTCATTAGCATTTTAAGAAATTTCATTATAACTTTTTCATTATAACTGCCCCCAAACTTTTTGAGTACCATCAGGGCATGGTGCCGAAGAAGCATACCGAGTTTCGTAACGATATGTCTATGCGTTTGTAAAATATTTTACGACAAAATTCAAAATGGCCGACGCCCAAAATGGCTGACATGGGAAAATTGGTTGGACTCGGCATGCTGCACCGAATCTAAAGAGACCAGTTTTGTGATTTTTGGCCAAACTATTTACAAGTTATAATCAAAAATAGCCAGTTTTCATATCTCCTGACCCCTAGGTGGCACAGCGCTGAAACACTGCAGGTAGTCTCAGGTCATGCTTGTTATCCAGAAGTTTCTGGGGGGCGCTACTGTAAAAAAGAACATGGGTAAAACTTCCGGTGAGGCGGTGGAAGTAGTATACCAATGGTATTTTGTGTGCTAATTAGCGAAGAGGTTACGTGTTTTTCGGGTCTTTTCCACTGTTGGGCCAGTGCGAGTCAGTGCTTTCAGTAGGCTGGGTGGGGCTAATAGCCTTGGACCTGTAGCACAGAGCCCAAAATCACGCTGCGTTTCCACCGTCAGGCCAAAAGCTCCGCTGCACTTCACTAAAACCCGCCTTTACACACCTCGCTGGAACAACGACATGCAACCCCATCTTTTCACCAACAAAGAGAAGTTATCAGAAATAAATCACTGGAACTAGCGAGAACTGGTATATGAACATCGGGTATAAAGATAGGAGACTTATTGACAGATAAAACATAAGTAAATAAAAACATCACTTGTCTGAATTTTTCAAGTGGTCGTATTTTCTATGTTTACCATGGTAATGCGTGCATCGCTTATTTCTGCTTTGTTGATCATAATCTACATCGGATCTCAAACAGAAGTTATTTCAAACACTCACTGCATCTGAAAGTGAGTTTTGAGCTAAAATTATTTTACAAGTCTTTAATGTTTATGTTAGCTGGTAACTATATGAAATGATCCGCGGTGCTGACGCTCTCCAGACACGGAGAAACTCAGACAGTCCCACTTGTTTACTTCGAACTGGAAGACACTCCTACTTTTGACGCAAGGCCTCATGGGGCGTAGGAAACTTGTCGATAACACACACCAAGTTTGGTCTCAATACGCCATACCGTTGCAGAGATGTAGCCTCAGATACATTTTTGTGTGTTTTTTGTAGAATTCGTTCGCGAGTTATTCGAGAACGGTTGGACGAATCAACTTGAATTCCATAACTTTTTTGCCAGCATGGTCTGATGATGATCTGAGCCAATTTTGGTGAAAATCGGACAAATTGTCTAGGATGAGTTTGAAAAAGTAGGTTTTACGAACAATTAAAAATAGCAAAAAACTAAACCTTACGATTTTTGACTTCAATCGACTCGGCTTGAGCTGAGGATTCAGAGGGAAAAAAGAATTTTCGTTTTGTGGCTTACGGTTCAAAAGTTATTAGCATAAACATGAGTGAAACTTTGGACAAGTGGTGGCGCTAGAGAGTTTGAGTTAGAGACTCCAAACTTGCTGTGGTTAGTATTGTGACTGTCCTCTATCAGTGTGCCAAATTTCACAACTTTCCCGCAAGCGGTTCTATGGGCTGCCATAGACACAAGGGCGGAAGAAGAAACGGAAGAAGAAGAAGAATAAGAACAATGGTGCTTGGCCCCTAAATATACTGCATATCATTTTTTTCATATCAGATATATCTTGCATAGCAAACTTTAAGAATTTTTACACTAGGCAATCACATCGAGAGACATTACAAGTGAAAGAGATGTTCATTTCACATATTCATTATCATTTAGCATTTTAATCTAATAGTGATTGCAATGGGTTTGCAAGGCACTATTCTTTTCAAAGGGAAAAAAGTAAAGAGCGGATACTTTATGAATGTGTACAGAAGCTGTACAAAAACACTCCGTTATGCTGCTTGTTATTACAAACTTGCATATTTCTAACCATTTTTTTAATTGTATTCATAAACAGACTGGTTTGTTTACTGCATCTTGATAATTGGTTAGTTATTTACCTATCGGCTAATGAATCGGAAGTCTCGCACAGAAAATAGGCTTAGCTTTTTTTCCTTCCAAACTTGTATTTTTATAAATACAAACTGCTTGAAATTATATTTTCTCAAAGGATTTCTTGTCAGATAATGGCTCCAGTCATTCAAGGACATCTACATCTGATGGATCGGTGTTCGTTGCTCTTATCCACATGCTCCTCTTCTCTTGAAGATTTCTGTTTCTGAATTCATAAATCAGAATGACCACCCCGACCACAACCACCAGAGCACAGAGGAACGATAGGATCACAGCTTCAGTAGAACCACAGCAGCGACAGTCTTATGAGAGAAGAGTTAAAAGAACGTTAGAAAAACAAAAATACGATTCATATAGTTTGGGGAAAATACAGCAAGGGACAGTAGTGTTTGAGTTCAGTAGGAGAGTACAATGTTTGTATTGATTTATTGTGGAAACACTCAAAATAAATCGCAGCACCAGCACAGAAGATTGATGATTAATGGACCATAGACTGGCTAAACCATCGCTAATCACTTAGTCACTTTCACTTTTCACATTAATATCACAGCTAATGTACAGTACCTGAATAGATTTGAGTGATGTCCAGATGTCTGGTCTGGTTGCTGATGGGATTGTTGAGCACATGTTGCACGCTAGAGATATGTTACGGTTAACATTTTTGAAACAGATGTGGATATGAGTTTTATAAGGAGAATATATTAAAATTACATTCTAATTTTATTCTGTAATATTATTTTGACCAATTGTGCTGCCGAGAGGTCAGGGGTGAGCAGAGGAGTGATGTCATCAGCGAACGACCTGGAGAAAAAAAAGAAGAAGGGCGAACGTAAACTGTTGACTGTGTGTAACGAAATACTCGTGTGTAAAAATAAACTCAACCTCCGAACTGGGAAGAATAAAGTTGTAAAAAAAGGGAAGACGGAGTCTTGTCTGTCCAGGAGTGCAATATAAACTTGGTGTTTCCGCCCGGTTTTGAGTTTTTATCGCGAGGAAGCAGGACAAGCGATCGGTGACTGGCTGTCACGCAGCGAGAGCTGGCTGCTAGTGAGGCCGACGATAACGTTACCGATCTGGTCAATACTGCAGTGCTACAAACAAGTAAAACCTTTCTGTCTTGTCTAAAACACCACAGATGTCGTCTGAGTGGGAAAATGTCGTGTCGGAGATAGAAGAAAAGTTGCTAACACTTTCAGCATCGGAGTTGAATGAAATATGCGAAGCACTGAACCTAATTGTGGATGAGAGTGAGAGAGACTTACCACGTAAGCTGAGGAGGCGTATTCTTCAGTTTTTAGAAGGAGAAGATGTAACTTCACAAGAGGATGAAGGCATGTCTGTGTTACTGCAACTAAGGGATAACATTGACGAACTAAAAAAGAAAAATGATGATGATGAACTCCCGCTTCAACAAATAGGACAAGAGCGCCACCCTGTGGACGAAATCGGCATGACACACAGTAACTTAAATGAACAAAGGGAGAATGCTTCTGCCGCAAATACAATGGGAGCTGCATCTGTTGCGAATCAGAGTGCAATATTTGTCCATCCACTGTACAGAAGAGATTTTAAAATAATAGGACAAATTGGAGAACCAAATCAAAGAGATAAATTGGCATACACTAGTTTGGAAAGACAAATTCAGAGGGCGTTGAAAAAAAGGATATGATGAAGGAGAAGTAGTGGAGGCTGTAATTCAAGCCATAGCCCCAGGAACAAGACTGAAGAGTTATCTTGAAAGCAGGGTTGATCTAACACTACCAGCCCTCAGACAGATTTTACGGACTCATTACATTGAGAAGGATGCTACTGAGTTGTACCACTCCCTCACGTGTGCTGTCCAAGAGCCGAAAGAAACACCCATACAGTTTGTGGTACGAGCTATGGACCTGAGACAACAAATTACCTTTGCGTCAGAAAGAGTTAGGTCTGGATTGAAGTACAGTGCAGAGCTAATTCAAAATCAGTTTCTCCAAACAGTACTCACTGGTCTCCATGACGACACTATCCGTGCAGATGTGAAGCCATACTTACAAGATCCAGAAGTAAAGGATGAGATCCTTTTGGAGAAAGTGACGATGGCATACAACCTAGAGACAGAAAGAAAGAATAAATTGTTATCTACATCAAAAGCAAAAATGATTAGAGTTGCTGCGATTAGTGAGGAAAAGGAGGATGTGGATAAAGAGCTCCAAGCACACAAACTGGATGGGAAGAACAAACACGGTGAACAGAATAAACGCGACACACTGATGGAAAAGGTGGACCAGGGCAATAAAGCGATATGCGAGGCCATTCAGAATCTCACCACCCAAATAGCAAGCCTTCAACAAACGCCCAGGTTTCAACCAGTGAGAATGAGTGAACAGCCAAACAGGAAGTATAAGCCGCAATCAAAGACCCCAAACAGCAAACGGTGTCAGACGTGTCAGTTGTCTAATGCTGAGGGAAGGTGTGATCACTGTTATAAGTGCGGTAGTACCGAACATTGGGCCTCGGGTTGTCGGAAGAAAAATGCCCCCGTCAGCATAAATCAAATTGATATCCAGTTCCAGCACAGAGAAGACAGAGACAAAGAGGATCTGTTCAGCTTAAATACTCCACTCACTGGCAAGCAGCGACAAACAGCCAAGCTGGTAGGAAAAAGGTGTCTAGTTAGAGCCTCTTTGGGAGGAGTAGACACTACAATACTGTGGGACACTGGTTCGCAGGTATCAATAGTGGGAGCGAACTGGAAGAAGAAGTACCTGCCAGATATTAAAGTGCGACCAGTGAAGGAGTTGCTTGAAGAAGGAGCATTGGAACTTTCAGCTGCAAATGGAACTGATATTCCATACGAAGGGTGGATGGAGATTGAATTCACCTTGTTCAAGAATGCGGTAGCTGGAATGAGTGACAAACCCGTGCTGGTTCCGATCCTGGTTGCGAGCAGTGACATTGATCGGCCTATAATCGGCTTTAATGTGGTTGAAGAATTAGCGTTGACAAATGACTCCTCAGGAGACTGCACACTCTCAGATTACATGGTAAAGAGGCTGTGTTCAGCAATGGAGGTAGGACGCAAAACTGCAAGGGCTGTTCTATCTGTCTTAAAGAAACAAAAACCTGAGGAGCAACCACACACAGTCAGGGTAGGTAGGCAGCCAGTGACCATCCCCAAGAATATAGTGATGGCAGTGCAGTGCAGTCGGCTGAATAAGAGGATGCTAGGTGCATCACAGGCAGTGATGGAGCCAAACCATGAAGCACCCTGGCCAGTAGGCCTAGTGGTCAGAGAACAGTTCATCTATATACCTGCAAACGATGAGGGTAAAATTGAAGTCACTGTCGAAAACGTAACAGATAATGATATCACCCTAGGCAGTCGCACTACACTTGGCTGGTTACACAGTGTGGATGCTGTCTACCCACTGCAGATAAAGTCTACCAAGGATCAGAACCAGAGGACGTCAGAAAATAATGTCGCCTTGCCTGGTCTTGTGCCGCAAGCTGAGCCCTGGGATCCACCTGTGGATCTGAGCCATTTGCCGGATGGCCAGCGAGAACAGGTACAGCAAATGCTCAGAGAGGAATGTGATGTCTTTGCAAAGGATGATTGGGACACTGGATGCATTAGAGATTTGGAAATAGACATACAGTTAAAGGACAATGTACCTGTACAGAGAACATACAATGCAATTCCTAGGCATCTTTACCAAGAAGTGAAGACACACATTCAGGACCTACTCAACCGTGGTTGGATCCAGAAGTCCTGTTCTTCATATTCCTCACCTGTCGTATGTGTCAGGAAGAGAGATGGGAGCCTTCGTCTGTGCGTAGACTACAGGCTGCTAAACGGAAAGACGCTGCCTGACCGGCATCCAATTCCGAGGATACAGGAGATCCTGGAAAACCTGGGAGGTAACTCCTGGTTCACGGTGTTGGATCAGGGGAAGGCTTATCACCAGGGCTTCATGAGCGAGAAAAGTAGACCCTGTACCGCATTCATCACGCCCTGGGGACTGCATGAATGGGTGAGGATCCCATTTGGGCTCACCAACGCCCCAGCATCTTTTCAACGTTACATGGAGGGATGCCTGGGAGACCTCCGAGATGAAATCTGTGTCCCGTATTTGGATGATGTCTTAGTGTTTAGCCCCAGTTTTGAGCAGCACGTCCAGAATGTGAGGCAAGTCCTGCAAAGACAACGGGAGTGTGGTATAAAACTAAGGCCAAAGAAATGTGATTTCTTTAAAGGTGAAGTCTGCTATGTCGGTCGGGTAATCTCCGCAGAGGGGTACAAAATGAATCCCAAAGAGGTGGAAGCAGTCCAACAGCTGAAGCATGAGGTACCAACCACGGTGCGAGGGGTTAGAAAGTTGATGGGATTCCTCAGCTATTACAGAGCTTATATACCAGACTTCTCCAGGGTGGCTAAACCCCTTTATGAACTCTTAGCTAAGCCCAGGCCTGAATTGAAGCAAAGCCAAAAGAAAAAGGGGACTGGCCGAAAGTCTGTTCAGCTGCCACCGTCCCACCCCATCCAGTGGACAATGATCCATCAAGAGATATTGAACAGAATTGTGGATCAGCTGACAAACCCACCAGTGATGGCGTACCCAGACCTGGAGAAGCCGCTTATTCTCCATGTAGATGCTTCAGAAGAGGGCCTTGGTGCAGTTCTGTACCAGCGTCAGAAAGGTGTTCTGAGAGTGTTAGCATATGGTTCACGGACATTGACCGCAGCGGAACGCAACTATAAACTACACTCAGGAAAGTTGGAATTCCTTGCACTAAAATGGGCCGTAACAGAACGCTTTCGCGATTATCTGTTCCACGCACCTCACTTTACTGTTTATAGTGATAATAATCCTCTGACATATGTCACCAAGTCGGCGAAGCTTAATGCCACTGGACATCGCTGGGTGTCAGAGCTGGCGGATTATAGATTCACACTTAAATACAGACCGGGAACAGCGAACAGAGATGCGGATTTCTTGTCACGAAGATCGAAGCCCATTGATGAGATCATGCGAGAATGCACCGAGGAATGCCAACAGGAGGCTATGGAATGTATTGGGAAAGCTCTGGAGAGAAATCAAGCAGGAGAGTTTAACTGGATCTCTGCCGTCACCTGTCATGTAGATGCCTTGCCAGAGGGGTGTAACATCTCAGAACCAATTCAGCCTCTTGCATCAGAGGACATCAGAGTTGCTCAAAGTGCAGACTTAACCATTAGTAGAGTCCTGGCGCTGAAAAGAACACATGTACACTTGAAACATAAGGACAAACTGACAGAGGGTGGAGCTGTCAGACAGCTTCTCAGGGAGTGGCCCCGTCTGCAGATCGATAGGGAAGGCATCCTCAGAAGAGAGACGGTTACAAGAAGCCAGTTAGTTGTTCCTGAATCCCTGAAGCCCCTTGTCTACAAGTACTTACATGAGGAAATGGGACACTTAGGCGCAGAAAGAATGGTGACTCTTGCTAGGGAACGCTTCTTTTGGCCTAAGATGAGACAAGAAATGGAACACTACGTTACTCAAGTGTGTCACTGTATAAAGAGGAAAAAGCCAAACAGGATAACCAGGACACCTATCCAGAGCATTGAGACCTCTGCACCATTCGAAATGATCTCCATTGACTACCTACACGTGGATAAGTGTAAGGGAGGTGAGGAGTACATACTGGTAGTCGTGGATCATTTTACAAAATATGCACAGGCGTATGCGACAAAAGATAAATCTGGAAAAACTGCAGCCAGAAAGCTTTTCGATGACTTTATCTTGCGCTTTGGTTTCCCGTCTAAGATCCATCATGACCAGGGGAAGGAGTTTGAAAATACTCTCTTCCGCAAGCTCCAAGACTACTGTGGTATTCACCATTCACGCACCTCCCCATACCACCCGCAAGCTAACCCTGCAGAGCGCTTCAACAGAACGCTGCTGGGTATGTTGCGCACTCTGGGGGAGTCTCAGAAGTCACGATGGAAGGAACACTTGAATAAGGTGGTACATGCATATAACTCCACTATGCACGAAGCGACAGGATTTTCCCCGTTTTTCCTTCTCTTTGGTCGTGAGCCAACATTACCTGTGGATCTGATGTTTCCGAAGAGAGGTGACAAAGGGAGCCAGTCACCAACTGGCTATGCAGAAAAGTGGAGGGACGTCATGCGAGAAGCTTATGCTATTGCTATGAAAAATCTGAAGAAAAGTGCAAGGAGAGGGCAGAAAAATTACAATCGACGGACATGGAGTTCTGCTCTTGAGCCAGGTGACCATGTCTTGGTGAGAAACCTCACACCCAGAGGTGGTCCCGGTAAATTGCGTAGCTATTGGGAGGAAGCAATCCATGTAATCAAAGAACGAAAAGGCACTGAGAGTCCCGTGTATGTGGTAGAGCCATTGCAAGGAACAGGGAGAAGACGTGTGTTACATCGTAACTTACTTCTGCCATGTCCTTACCTGGTCGAAGAGCCAGACGTTCACGAGCCCATCCTGAAAGAGAAAAGCAATAGCAGTAAAGCAGAACAGACGGCCAGAAGGAATCATAAACACAGCCGTGGTACTTACCTAACAGATCCAGACAGTTCCAGTGAAGAAGAATATCACCTGTGGACAACAGTAAAACATGCAGATCCATCCCTCAATGTCGAAGCAGAGGAGTTCCGCCCAAGAATGGAAACAGTTATACATGTGACTGAGGAGACAATGGAATCAGAAGAACCCCTTGGAGAAGGGGACATGGAGGAGAAACAGAGCATGGAGAGAGAAGTGGAAGTTCCAGCCACTGAATCTGAGGATGAACAGAATGAGTCTGAGACATGGAGGGACAGGCCCAAGAGAGTTAGACAGCCACGGCGTGTCTACACCTATGACCAGTTAGGCAAGCCAACATTTCAGCAGTTGAAGATCTGCCCTGTCGGAGCGAAGTGGTCCCTAGGAACCAGTCATGACCTCTCTACCGGCTCACCGCTCATGTATCCTTTCTATCATTGCTAGTGGTAAAAAGAAAAACAGATAGACACACGAATTCGCCAGTAATTTAGTTCATAATTAATAACTAATTTAGTTTAATCTTTAACAAGTTACAGTTCATGACAGAGGTTACAAAATTAGTTATCTGTATAAGTAATAAGTACATAAAGTGCTACTATTTGAGTATATGGGAGTAGGGCAGTAGTGTGGTAAACAAACAGTAATGACAAGAACACGTGTACACTTACCGCATAGAATGACTAGATTCATAGCTTTAAAATATGTAGGCATATAAGAACGGGTGTAAATGGTATTTTCCTTGTCCCTGAGTGAAGATTTGGGGGGCCCACCATTACTTCTATGGACGATGCACCCTTTAATACTAATGGACTATGAACTCTTAGTCTTGTATTGATGCTATGAGATACTTGTGTTAAGTATAGAGAGATAGTACAGCCCAATCACCCTATAATGTATAGTGTTTAAAAATACTTATTTGTTAACTCTCTTTTCATCAAGTTTATATTGTTGACATTGTTAAATATGGTTAAGGGGGAAATGTTTGGTAACATTTTTTTTTTAGTGGGGGAGAGTGTTGCACGCTAGAGATATGTTACGGTTAACATTTTTGAAACAGATGTGGATATGAGTTTTATAAGGAGAATATATTAAAATTACATTCTAATTTTATTCTGTAATATTATTTTGACCAATTGTGCTGCCGAGAGGTCAGGGGTGAGCAGAGGAGTGATGTCATCAGCGAACGACCTGGAGAAAAAAAAGAAGAAGGGCGAACGTAAACTGTTGACTGTGTGTAACGAAATACTCGTGTGTAAAAATAAACTCAACCTCCGAACTGGGAAGAATAAAGTTGTAAAAAAAGGGAAGACGGAGTCTTGTCTGTCCAGGAGTGCAACACACACAGCTGTAGGTGTTTCTATCCTGATATTCCACCTCCAGAGGTAGAGAGAGACTGATGCTGAGATCAGACACACTGATGCTGGACAATAAACTGTTTCCTTTGTACCAGGAGAGAGTCACGCGACTCACATTGAACACTGAACACAGCAGCAAACATTTTGATGACCTTTCTGATGATGATGAACACTGTGGAGAGTCTCTTGTGATGACAGGAACAGGCAGATGAGCTGGAAAACATTACAGAGAAAGTACTTTGGCATGAGCGACTGCTAGCGATATGATGTAGCTGTACAGCGATGCTTTTTCTGCTTAAAAGTATGCAATTCTATTCACAAAATGAGTATATACATTTAGGGCATAGTAAAAGTAGGCGTATTGGGACAATGTGAAGGTTGAGAAATCTTTATAGAAATGAAGTAAGTGTGAAAGGTGTGCAGCTCGAGTGCAGACAATTAAAACAGTGAATTGTTTTATTTGTGTGTAATATACATGTATAGGCCTACATTAAAATGATGCATGGAAAATAATCTGTTGGAAGTCTTAGAGAGTTTGATTTATATACATTCATAGTTCATCTGGTTTATTAGCAATATGATACAAAGAGCAGCTGACATTTGTTTCTGCACAAATTAATCTATATTACCATTGTCAGACTAATTTTGACCTTGATTGACAATGTTAAAAGGTGAATATACACCAAACAGCTTATACTCACCATAGACAACAAGATTGAATCTGTTGAGTAAGGTCCTTGTTTCAGTGCTGGCTACTTTATAATCTCCAGAGTCTGTGGTTCTGGTGTTTGTGATGGTCAGCGATCCAGTCTGATTGTCCAGTTTAAGTCTGTCTCTGAATCTCCCATCAGCACTATCATCATAAAATGTGATCTTATTGTTCTGTTTGATTTCAGCTAAGAGAATTTCGTTTTGTCCAAACCGCCACTCGATCTCATCGTCTCTCTGTATGTTTAGAGTGACTGAATCTCCCTCCGTCGCTGACACTGACTTCACTGTGTTAACACCAGACACACCTGGAGCACAAACAGAAATAATTGTTGTAAACAAATTATTATTATTTTTTTAATAATTGCAACAACCCTTTGACATGAATTTCAATGCATAATCGAAATAAGTTAACATTTTTAGTAAGATTAGACAAGATTAAGGTAAACATTTGTTTTTCTTTTTCGAGTTGTTAATCACATTGATTGATTTACAGTCATCATTATACAACATTAACAGTGCATGCAAACTCTTCTCATTCATTTTGTATGTACTGACACCACAAAACATTTATAACTTACCAACTAGACACCACAAGCACAACTGGAACAAAATCAGGTGAATCATATTCTTCAGCAGTTTGAACATCAGAACAGTTTCGTATAATCAGTCCTGACAATAAGATTTTTATATCAATAAGAAATGTTATATCAAATGGGTCTTGGCATGACTGAAAATGTCACGCTGAAGATGAGAGTGATGCCTGTCTGTGGTTTGGTGTGAATAAATACCTCTGTGCACTTCCCTTCAGAGTGTGTATGGTTTCTCATAAAGACTTATTTGGAAATGAGGTCTAATAAAAGTTTCTGCATTGTTCCTCCCGTGTGATATTTTAAGACTGGTTTGCATTCCCCTTATGGTAGTAGGGCACATAATGTATGATAAATACCTTGATATCTTGGTTTGAAATTACTAACCTTTGCAATCTTTGAAAAAAAAATGTTTTGTGTAGCAGGAGGAGAAAAAAACACCTTTAATACAAACTCCAACCTGAAAACTACTTTAGGGGGAAGTCGTGGCCTAATGTTGCGAGTTCGAGTCTCAGGTCCGGCAGGGATTGTAGGTGGGGGGAGTGAATATACAACGCTCTCTTCCACCCTCAATACCACGACTGAGGTGCCCTTGAGCAAGGCACCGAACCCCCAACTGCTCCCCGGGTGCCGCAGCAAAAATGGCTGCCCACTGCTCCGGGTGTGTGTTCACGGTGTGTGTGTGTTCACGGTGTGTGTGTGCACACTTTGGATGGGTTACTGGATAGATACTTTCGTGGGCCCTGTGTCTCACCTCACTTTCACTTTCACTTTCACTTTAGATACTTTCGTGGGCCCTGTGTCTCACCTGATTGCCCGTTGACAGCATTGCTCTCAACGTTATGTATCACCTTGTCATCAGCCTAAAAGGCGAGGCGGGGCGATGATACATGGTGCAACTTTTTTCAATGTTGCCGTTCAACTTTAGGCAATTTAGATGTCAACGGCCAACTTGGTGAGACACAGGGCCCATCTAAAGTATCAAGTTAGAAATTTGTTACCCATTCTCAATGGGAAAGTGCCAAAAGAAATATTGCTTTAAAAAAGTTGTCCCGTGTATCATCAGGCCTAGTTCACTTTTCAAGGGTACCTGCACATACTGGAGTTTCAGGGAACGAGAAAGCAGATAAATTAGCATGTATGACAAAGGAAAACATAGATTTGCAGATACAGTACAGTAGATCAGAACTCAAAACAGTAATAAATCAAAAATGGCAACATTTCATTTTCATTTACACAATTTTAATTATGCATAATTCCATGCAAGTAACCGTAAACCAAACCCTAATCCTAATCCTAACCACATAGTAGGCCTAAATACATGTAGTTAATTAATATTACTCAGTAATTAAATGTATAATTACACTGTAACAAGGACACAGTAAAATAAAGTGTAACCGGCAAATTTATTGGGATAATGAACAAAAAGGTAAGCATTTGCATTTAATAAAACCATTAGTAAGAAAAGAAAGGAATTCAGGTGAGTTAGCGATACTGTGGAACATGCAGTGTCATAGATACAGAGTACATAAATTGATTAATTTCAAAAGAAAGGAAGACAGCAAATCACTGCAATTCACAATCCTGATGGATGAGTATTTTTTAAGAGATTAAGAGAAAGAAAAGAAATAGGATACATTAAAGGCGTCATATGATGCGATTTCAAGTTTTGCTTTCTCTTTGGAGTGTGCATAGATAAGATTCCTGAAGTTGCAAAGACTAAAGTCTCAAAACCAAAGAGAGATTCTTTATAAAGTTTAAGACTTGTCCACGCCCCCTAAAACGGCTCATTCAAACACACCCCCACATGTCTACATCGCGATGTGGGGAGATTTTCATAACACAGCCCAAATGAACATGCAAAGAAAGGGGGCGTCTCACGCTTGAGGTATTCGGCCAATCACAACACACGGGATAGCTGGCCAATCAGAGCACACCTTGCTTCTCAGAATGATGAGCTTTGTAAAAATCAACGAGTTTCAGACAGGTGGGGCATAGAGGAGCTTATTAAGGAATTTATTAATAATTGTGGATTAAATGTCTTCCAGTGAATATAGAAAACGAATTCATTGTATTTCCCCAAAACTACTTTACCTTATTAAAAATGCGAAAAAAAAATAAAAAAATCCTGTAACTGGTTCTCTTCCAGATTTTACAGTCGGGGGTCTTTCTATCAGGGATAAAAAAATCAATAACCTTTATATTAGGAAACTTTTAATTAAAGAAAACAGTATTCTTCCTAAGGCAATGGTGAAGTGGAAACATATCCCTCGCTTCTACTTCAGAATCTGTGGTTAGATATAAATAAATATGTAATTGCTAATAAAGAAACTCATTTCAAAATAATTCAAAGATATTATCCATGTAATGATTTTATTAGTAAGTTCAAAGAAGGGTTCTCGCCCTTATGTTGTTTTTGTAAAGAGGAGTCGGAAATTATTTTTCATTTATTTTTTCAGTTGTAATACTAAACTATTTTGGTCCCAAATTTCTTTGTTTCTTTTTGAATTGTTTTATAAATGTGTCAATATAAATGATGTAATGGTCTTGTTTTTGGATTGTGATACTGGTCTAGTAGAAATGGATCACATCATTAAAATTCTTGTTTAATTTGGGAAATATCATATAGGCCTACACAAAGCAAAATGTATGTTAACTGTACCAAATGGTAGACTATTTTCCATTGATTTAAAGATTTTTTTATGAATCTTCAACTTCAATACAGAACAATTGTAAAGCTGTTAAGACATCTCAGCTACTAAAGAGGATACTTGATGTATTAGATTGAATTGAATTGGAATTTTTTGGATTGTATTTGTTTACAGACTCGTGTATTTTTATACAGTTGTCGTATTGTACTTTGACTCAATCCCCTGTTGTTACTGCAAATAAAAAATAATAAATAAAAAGTGGACAGCAGGCCGCCATTAAAACAGAAGAAGAGGAAGAGTCTCTGATTCATTCCCCACAGCAGATGGCGGTAATGGTTCATTTAAGAATGTGAGCCGCCAATAAAAAGAAGAAGAAAAAGTATTCTCGTGAATAGCGGTCTGTTGCGTTTTGCAACAGAAACTTTGTAAAGAAACTCAGTGCCTTTTTTAGCATATAAATCACCAATAAATTCATCAGTCAGTCAGTCGATATAAAAATATCGTAGTTTAGTGGCTTTGTTAACAGTTGTCGCTGGCCATCGGGTGAGTGCGAATAACATTAATCGAAATTATATTCAGTCATCGAAATTTCTCTGGAATCTGCAACAATGAAGAGCACTTTCAGTACCGAGCTGTTTTTATTACTGATGTGCGGTAAGTGTACGATTTCTGGTTATTCTTTAACATGTTTAGTTTCACTTTTACGCCAGAAATGTAAGAGTTTTAAATCCTGGAGTTTCTTATCATATTCACAGCGATCACATTTGTCATATAAACAATGCTAGCCTATTTTTTTCAGCGAATCTAATCTTTATTTTTAAAACAACATGCCACTCAGTTGGGGCCTTCTATGCCAGTTCTGGGTGGGGCATCTTACCCCAAGGGTCTGATTTGATCTTTGTACTAAATAAAAACTATCATTTTCACTTCACAAATCCAATCCTGTTGACCTCATCCCTTCATTCTGTTTGTCCATAATTAGAGTCAGCAATTAATTAATATAAAACAAACAAACAAAAAACCTCACGGCGGTAAAGTTAGTTTTACGTTTGACATTCATTAGACATTCGGTTTCATTTCAATTAAACTCTTAACGCCTGTTATGTTTTGAGCCGTAACTAACTCAGATAGACATAAATATATGCCCTTTACCTTGCTCAAGGCTTAATTTTTAGAAAAAAAAATATATAAAAAATTAACCATAAAAATTAATTAAACAATTTAACTACATTACATTATACTATAAAACCAATACTAAGATGTTCAGAAAAACATCCCTGTTATTGCACAAGGCCCTGTTTTAGGAATTAGCATTTTATAATAATTTTACAACTTTTAATGTATGCAATAATACCAATCCATTAAACAACAACACCATTTGATTTGAAGGTATCTGACCAACTGTAAACATATCTAAATATTATTCCCTATGATGCACAATGCTTTTTTTTATGATTAAGTCTTTATTGATTTTATATACAGTACTGAAACCATAATTTTTATGTTTAATATAATGTACCCACTTAAATTCATTAAACTCTGACACCGTTTGAGATAAAGGCATCAAAACAACTGTAAAAATCTCTAAATATTATTTATATTTATAATATTGATTTCTATGATTGTGCCTTTATTGTTTTTTATATACAGTACTGAAACCATATTATTCAGGCTCATGCACAAGGAATTTGTCCTGATTATCCATTAAACTTAAAAGAAATTAAACAAACTGTACATTTATGAGAATACTATTCTGCATGAGGCACAAGGCTTGTTATATGGAGTGCACATTTGATATACAAGTATACAATATTACACCCATTTATATCCACATTTTTTATGATTTTCTAAAGGAACAGTACTTAAAAGAGACAATTTTAGTAGAAAAAGAAACCCAGTCAGTTCTACAACAGAAAATAGTGCAAAACAATCATATAATGTACAAAATACGCATTCAAGTATAAAACCCAAAGTAGTGCAATTGTAAAAATACTAAGATTGTCTTTTGTGTGAATTATTCTTTTTGCATTATTTTCTATAGTAGAACTGATTGTTTTTTTTTTTCTTTCCAAATTGTCTCTTTTAAAAACTGATCCTTTAGAAAATCATAAAAAATTGGATATAAATGGGTGTAATATTGTATACTTGTATATCAAATGTGCACTCCATATAACAAGCCTTGTGCCTCATGCAGAATAGTATTCTCATAAATGTACAGTTTGTTTAATTTCTTTTAAGTTTAATGGATTTATAAGAGTTCTGTATATAAAATAACTCCAGAGTCAGGATGTATAAGATTAATAATCAATAAAAAACAATAAAGGAATATTATGAAAAACAAGCCTTGTGCATTACAGATAATAATATTTGGAGATTTTTACAGTTGTTTTGATGCCTTTATCTCAAACGGTGTCAGAGTTTAATGAATTTTAGTGGGTACAGTATATAAAACATATCACAAATATGGTTTCAGTTCTGTATATAAAAACAATAAAGGAATATTCTGAACAAACCTTGTGCATTACAGGTAATAATATTTAGAGATTTTTACAGTTGATTTCATACCTTTATCTCAAACGGTGTCAGAGTTTATTGACCGCAAGTAGGTACAGTATATAAAACATATCAAAAATAAGGTTTCAGTACTGTATTTAAAAACAGTAAAGGCATAATAATAAAAAACAAAACCTTGTGCATTATAGGGAATAATATTCTGAATATTTTACAGTTGGTTTGATGCCTTTATCTCAAACGGTGTCAGAGTTTAATGAATTTAAGTGGGTACATTATATTAAACAAAAAATTATGGTTTCAGTACTGTATATAAAATCAATAAAGACATAATCATAAAAAAACAAGCCTTGTGCATCATAGGGAATAATATTTAGATATTTTTACAGTTGGTTAGATACCTTCAAATCAAATGGTGTTGTTGTTTAATGGATTTGTATTATTGCATACATTAAAATTATTATAAAATGCTAATTCCTAAAACAGGGCCTTGTGCAATAACAGGGATGTTTTTCTGAACATTTTAGTATTGGTTTTATAGTATAATGTAATGTAGTTAAATTGTTTAATTAATTTTTAAGGTTAATTTTTTATATTTTTTTTTCTAAAAATTAAGCCTTGAGCAAGGTAAAGGGCATATATTTATGTCTATCTGAGTTAGTTACGGCTCAAAACATAACAGGCGTTAAGAGTTTAATTGAAATGAAACCGAATGTCTAATGAATGTCAAACGTAAAACTAACTTTACCGCGGTAAAAAAATCTCTGCTTGTAACCTCTAACCTTTGTACATTTTGAAACCACTCTGGAACATTATATCACAGATGTCTCATGTTACTGTAGGATGAATTGCTTATGCTGCATGTTGTATTTCTCATTTATAAGTAGCTTTGTATAAAGGTTTCTGCTAAATAAGTAAATGTAATCCATAGATTTTAGATAAATTAATGAGATTTTCTCATTAATTTGTTGGACTGCACCAATCGTTATTTGTAGCTCGTGTTTATAAGACAAAACTAAATGATCTGTGAAATTTGTTCAATGTTCTATAAGTTTAGTCTCTGAGAAACTGTTTCTGTTTGTTCTTCAGGTGTGTTTGGTGATGAAACGGATGAAGTGAAGTCTGTGTCAGTGTCGGTGATGGAGGGAGATTCTGTCACTCTAAACCCTGAGCTCACTCAAATACAGGACATTATTAAGATAGTGTGGAGGTTTGGAGATAAAGATCCAATCATTGCTGAAACGTCTAAACATGGGGTCAGTGAAACTAGTAAAACTAATGAAATGTTTAGAGACAGACTGGAGCTGAATCAGACTGGATCTCTGACCATCAAGAACATGACAACCGAACACTCTGGACTTTATGAACTACAGATCGACCACAGCATCACTGGACCCTCATATAAGAAGTTCAATGTTACTGTTTATGGTGAGGATACTATTATTCAAGTGTGTATTACTTAATAAATTAAGTTGAATTAATACATTATACTTCAACAGAGCTCAAAACTTCTTTACCAGAAGAATTCTTAGCTTAATATGTGATAAGTACAATGTTCTCGGATTTCTGATAATAATGTTACAATATTTTAATTGTTTAATCTTCACTACTGTTTTAATGTTAAAATGAAATTAACGATCATTAACAGAGATGTATTATCAGATCTTCACTCAGGTTATACAGTACTGATGTTTAAAGTGTTTGTTCCTGTCTCTCTTTATCATTACAGTACCAGGTCTGTCTACAGGTGCTATTGCAGGAATATGTGCTATTGTTTTGCTGGTAGCTGCAGCTGCAGCTGCTGGTGTTTTTTACTATCGCCACAGAATCTGTGATCTAAAGCATGTAATGGGTAAATATTACAGTTCATACAGCAAGTGTAAAATGAGCTTTATTATGCCACAGTAGAGTTTAAATGTATAATATGATTTTCCATAGTCAATAGTTATTTTTGTTACCACAAGATCTGCTAATGATTATTTTACTGCAGTATTTAATAACATCCGTGACCTAAAATCATAATCCTGCTCTGTTTTGGCCATTTTGAATGTTAGCTGGTCTGCCTGGGCTCTTCATATCGCCTCACAGATGTATTTCTTATCTGCTCATTAGTTTTAGTTGTTTATGCTTACTTGAAGGGATGAAAAAAAACAACAACTAAAAAGTCAAATGCCATACTAATGAGCTCTCTCTCTTTTTTTTTTTAATGCCACAATTGTTCATAGAAACATTTCTGTTAAAGGACCGTAATAGTATTGTAATTGACTGATAAGCAAAGAGAAATTATTTTGAAAAATTATTTTCACCAAATAACCACTTAACTGCACATAAAGTTGTCAAAAAAGTGAGAAAAAAATGCTGTTGATCCTCTCTAATGATCTCCTATTTTCTCCATTTCTGTGTGCTGATATGACAAGAACCAGAGATCTCTGAACAACAGTTAGAGAGTAAGTATTATAGCTGAAACGGCAAATTTAGTTTGTCTGACAGTAGAGTTCTTATGTATGAGTGTTCATATTCAGTATTTCTATTTTTTTTTCTTACAAGTTCTGTTTGTGATTTAATTAATATAATGTGTGATTGTCCAATACTGAGTTGCATGACATTAATATACTAATTTCTAAATTTCTGTTCAAAATGCAGAATTGACCACAACTACATCTTAGTTCACAGAACTAATGGCAAGGTTGAGAAATGTAGCATGAAGTCATAAGCTTGCTGTGGCTGTTTTGAGGTTTGTGTGGGCTGTCTGACTCACAAGTGTATGTGTGTGTCACTGTTTATGGCTTCATTCAGCTGCTTCTTTCAGACACTATTACAGAAACTCTGAGGACGGAGCTACACGGGTGTTTTTCTTTGCTTTAATGCTCGTTTCCTACAACTGTTAGTGAGTTCATCTATCACTTCATATGTGGTATTACTTTATTTATAGGAAGCATATAAAGAAAATATAAAGATATATTATATGTAGAAAATAGGGATGTAACGATTCACTCAACTCACGATTCAATTCACAATTATTATTTTTTTTTTACAAAATGAGATTTAAGACAAATTATAAATGAAATGTGTCCTTTTATTATTGCTTGGACAAAATGCTGCACGTTTCTTTGTGAAATTGAAATATAACATATCTATAATATACTAATATAGCACTTGCATGTTATTGCTCTTTTGTTGGTTTTGATTGCTTCTATTCTCCTCATTTGTAAGTTGCTTTGGATAAAAGCCTCTGCTAAATAACACAATTTTAATATAATGTAAATTATAAATAATCATTAAATTGAAATTTTAAAAGAAGCTCCAAATCAAATAAATAAGTAACACTATTCATTACAGCGAGGTGGTCTTTCTGCTGGACCTTAGGCCTGTCGCACCTCCTACGGTGCCTGTGGTGGACTGTGCATGGCAGGGGCGTCCTCTTCCCTGAGGCAGGCCTAAACCTGACTGCATACCACATGGTTTTGCTGCAGGGTCTTCAGCTGGAGACCACCGCTCATTGACGTTTCGCCCCTTAACCCAGAACGTCTCCTGGTGGCGGGGCAGTGAACAGGGACGTCTCCCTGACACCCCCTGCAGCAAAATCTATTTAGGTGTTACTCCCCAAGCCTTGTCTCGTCGTTTTAGCCAGAGCCAGTGGCTTGCTTTCTCCGCTTCCTCAGAGAGCTCTTTGGTGGATCTGCTCAGTGTGGCTCCCCGTAGTCCCAGGTCCTTGAGCAGGCATGATGCTGATCTGCCCACAAAGCCTCTGGCTCCCACCTCCACCGGGTACAGCCTCACACTCCATCCACTTTCTCTGCACTCCGCAACCAGGTCTGCATACTTCGCCTACTTTCTCTCGTAGGCAGCTTCCAGTCCCTCCTCCCATGGCACTGTCAGCTCGATCAGTATCACTGACTTCACAGCTGCAGACCACAGCACCATGTCTGGTCTTAAGGTGGTGCTGCATATCTCCTGTGGGAACTGGAGCTGCCTTCCCAGGTCTACTTCCATCTTCCACGCCGCCCCTGGTGTTAATATCTTGGCGGGTGGTCTCTTGCTGGTATGCATTGCGGGTTCCCCCTGCCTGAGGAAGTGGATCCTGCATCGGCTCTCTAATAGACTCTGGTTGTTTGCCTCCTGCCGACTTTTCTCCAGCACCTCTGCCAGCTTCCTGAGCACTTGGTCATGCCGCCATCTGAGCCGACCCTGTGTCAGTGCTGTTTTGCAGCCCGATAGAACATGCTGGAGTGAGGCATTGATGGTCCCGCAGAGGTCACAGAATTGCTCTGTTCCAAGCCATTGGTGGAGGTTTTTAGGGCTCGGGAGGGTGTCGTATGTTGCCCTAATGAGGAAACTGAGCCGAGCCTGTGGCAGTTTCCAGAACTCTGCCCAGCTGATTGCTCGGCTCGCGACACCCTCCCAAGTTGTCCACCGCCCCTGCTGCCCCTGTGCCACAGACCTCACCCTGAGCTCCTCCTGCTCAATCCTGGTGACCTCTGCAACAACAAGGTCCTTCCTCTCCTTCCTGCTTGCCTTGGACCATAGGATGGGTGGCTCGCTCCATCCGAGGCCTGCCCGCCCTATCTGGACCATGCCCACGATTTGTTGATGTTGCAGTCTTCCCATCACCTTCTGCACCTCCTCCTTAGCCCTCCATTTCCTTCCAGTCTCGACTCTGGCATCTGCATCAGCTACTGCCCTGTCGGAGGAGTCCCTTATTTCCATCACCAACCTTGCCTTCTCCTGCCTATAGCCCAAGGTGATGGATTTCAGGGGTAGCTGGAGTGAGTTCCATCCATACAGACCAGCAGCTGAGAAGCACCGTGGTAGGCCGAGCCATTTGCGGATGAAGGAGTTGGCTTTTGCCTTCATCTGACTTACTGCTGATGAGGTGACTTCGCACAGCTTCAGAGGCCACATCACCCTTGGGTACAAGGTGAAGTGATAACACCACACCTTGTACTTTCCAGGTAGCTGGCTTGCGTCGATCTTGGACAGGCCTTCTGACAGCTGCCGAAGGATGATTTTCCCCATATCCTTGTCAGAGAGACCAGATGTATAAAGTCTTCCCAGGCTTCGGATGGGCTGATCCACGATGCAGGGGATGTCTTCTCCGCTGATGGTGAAGGTGACTCGTATCATTCCTCTCCCCCTTTCGCAATGAGAGGCTCCTTGACTTCTGTGGCTTAAACTTCATCCTGGCCCAGGTAATCAGCTCATCCAGCCTCTTAAGCAGCCTGGATGTGCATGGGGCAGTTCGTAGCAGGCAGGTGATGTCGTCCATATAGCTCCTTAGGGGCGGGAGCCTCTGACCTGCAGGCAGCCGGACCCCACCCACCACCTGCCTTGCCCCGATCAGGATGACCTCAAACGCTGCCACGAAGAGGATGGGGGAAATGGAGCATCCCATTGCGATCCCTACTTCCAGTTGTTGCCAGCCAGTGTTGACTTTCTTCAGTGCAAAGCACATGTGCATGTCTTGGTAGTAATTCATGATCATGGTCCTGATGTTGTCTGGGATGTAGAAGAATTCCAAAGCGTAGGCTATGAGCAGGTGTGGCACTGACCCATAGGCATTGGCTAGGTCTAGCCATATGACGTGCAGATCTTTCTTCTCCTTCTTAGTGGTCTGGATCTGTTCCCAAATCATGGAAGCATGCTCTACACAGCCAGGGAAACCTGGAATCCCGGCTTTCTGACAGCTGGTATTGATGTAGTTGTTCTCCGTGAGGTAGGTGGTCATTCTTCTTGCCATCACGGAGAAGAAGATTTTCCCCTCCACATTCAGTAGAGCTATGCTCCTGAACTGCTCAATGGACTTGGCGTTCTGTTGTTTGGGAATAGAAACTGCCACTGCCCTCTGCCACTCAGATGGTATGGTCTGCTTAGTCCAGGTGATTCTCATCAGGGTCCATAGCAGCTTCAGCACTACTGGGCAGCTCTTATACAGCTTGTACGGTATTCCATTTGGGCCTGGTGCTGAAGCAGATCTTGCCCGCTGGATCACCTGCCTGACCTCACTGAACTTTGGTGGTGATGCGTCAAACAGGGCTGATGGTTCTGAGGGTCTAGGCACATACCCTGGTGAGTCTAGGGGTGTATTCTTTGCTGGTCACTGTACTGAGTGCGGATGTGCTCCTGCAGTTCTTCTTTGGAGACATCCAGGATTCCACTTGTCTTCTCCTCAAGGAGCCCGCGTGCATACCGGAATGGATTCCTGAAGAAACTTGATCTTTCCTTCTCCTTCCTTTTTCTCCGTCTTCTGATGCGTTCTGCCCTCCGGAGGTTAGTAAGGCGTCTTTTGATCTCATCCCAGAGAGCTTTCAGGCCCTCCTTCTCAGACTCCTCTGCCTTCCTCCAACGCTTGCGGAGCTGCCTTCTGCTTGCCACCAGGTCATCGATCTCTTTCTCCCTCCTGCCTTTTGATCTTATTAAGGCTTCTCTGATGGTCACCTCGCCATACCTGTTGCTGCATTCTTCATACAGGATTTCCCCAAACATGTTTAGCTTGGCTACCACTGACCCGCGCAGAGCTTTTTTCAGCAGCCCGCTCAGATGTTCGTCCAACTTTCTCCACTCCTCAGCCTCGTTGGCCTTTGGCCACTTGATCTTGTTCCTTCGGAGTGGGTTCTTCAGGTTCCTGGCCCTTTGGTTCGACTCCGTTCTTAGGGGTGCTACTGAGTTCACCTCTTGGGGTTCATCAGCATCCCTTTCTTCCTCCTCCTTCCTTTCCTCCTGCTCTGCCTCTGCAACATTGGGCCCATTGGCACTGTGGTTGTCAACCCGGCCTTGGATCCCATTTGTCTGACCTGCCCATACCGGGGCAGTGCAAGGTTGCATCAGGCTACCACCACCACACTACTTCTTTCCCATGTGGATGTGAAGTCCCCTCAAAGTTGTTGTTTTTTCCCAGCCACACCCACACTTCCTTTATCCACAAATAAAAGAAAGCTCTTCATATAAACAAAATAAGGCTTTGTCTGCTCTTTCCATTTAAAATTAGAGGCAACCACTGTATTTTAATCATGATCCAAAAAAAAGATGCTGCATACATGCAACACGAGCAATTTTTAATCTAAATTAGATTGTATGATTTCGAAATATGAAGCAAAAACAGAATGGTCTGACTTCAGTTTTATGACGACTAGACATGATTATATGATTATATCCAACATCTAAACGCCTCAATCGCTTAGAAGACATTCTCACTCTCGCGAGACAAATAAGCAACCTCGGCTTCAAAAACAAGCCCAATATTTTTTTTATGATTTATCATCAATATTATTTGTTATCAATTATTTATTACCAATAAATGAGCCTGCAACATATTAAACTGAAAGCACTCTTATCTGAAAAGCATGAAGCTATTTTACAAAAATCAGCAAACTGCAACAAAAGCGGGAACAAAACAACATTGTAAAAATTAAAAATTAGGCTAAAAGAAAGTCATCCCACTCCTCTGTCTACTTCTATCATCGCTTGGATTACAGCGTCACGACTCACGCGCCTTCCTTTTGAACGTGATTTTTCTCCAATGAGGGGGAGGGGGCGGAACATTTGGCAAATTACTCTACGGCTCTTATATTATTGCACTGGTTGGCTATCAACTGCGAGCAGACAGAGTTGTCAATAAGTGCATTGGAGAATACGGCGAACATAAAGAAACAAGCAACAATTTTTTTTTTTTTAAATAAGCCCAAAAAACCACGACCTGGCCTGTGTGATGTCCATTTGCCAAGAATCTGTGGATGGCTTGATCTGAGAAAGTGATTATGATTTTTGGGGATTTAAAAAAATTACTGGGTGGATTTTTATCATTATAGGGTGGTTGTGTACATGCACTGCCAACACACATTTATGTTCAAACAGCATGTAAAAGGGAATTTTGCATCTGATGTCCCCTTAACAACTACCTTACTAACTACTAATGAGCAGTAAATTAGGAGTTTGAGGCTAAAGTCGTAGTTAATGGTTTGTTAATAGTGAGAATTGGACCTTAAAAATGAAGTGTGACCAAATATTATTTGATTTATTATTTATTCTCCCTCAAGTCATTTGAAACCTGCATGCTGTTCTTTCTTTCTTTCTTTCTTTATCTTTCTTTCTCTTAAACATTTCTGTGGAAATATCCTTTACTGCCTGAGTGTATATTAAATATACATGAACATTAAATGAGTAATACATGCGGTGTTAAGTATTGTTTATTCTTAATTCACATTAATGACCGCTAATGTTAACACAACATTATTGCAAAATACCTTTTATTAGAAGCTTGTTAAGAGCCATACATCTTTATCTACATACTCACAATCTCCTTTTGTTTTTTTTAGGTGCTGATGAAGACATGATCTCCGAACAACTATACAAAACATGTAAGTATTTCAACTCGTATAGCAAGAGGTTAACTAATTTAAGTTGTATTGTTAAGACAATATTATGTAAATGGTTATCGATTATTAGATCACGGTATCTTCTCAGTGTTACTGACATGTCAATTTGCTCATTCATTGACTGTACAATCTCCACATTTCTGTTTGTATGTGCTGCTGTGACAGATGACGAGAAGATGGTATCAGTAAAGGAGGGAGATTCTGTCATTCTAAAGACTGATGCTGAAATACGGAGAGATGATCAGATCCTGTGGACATTTGGACCTCAAGAGACTCTCATAGCTGAAATCAAAAGCGAAACCAGAGAGATCACTACATTTGATTGTGCTGAGGGGAGATTCAGAGACAAACTGAAACTAGACAAGACTGGATCACTGACCATCACAAACATCACAACTGAACACATTGGAGTCTATAAACTGCAGACCATCAGCAGCAGAGGGACCTCGTATCAAAGATTCATTGTTACTGTCAGACGTGAGTATCTCAGGTCTTTCAGTATAATAATGAGTTGTTCAATGGCAGTTATTTCACACGTTAAGCTCTATAAATTACCATAAAATTGGCATATTGAGTTTTCCACCTGTTGAGTTGATTGTCCACACAAATTTAACAACTTATTGACCAACACAATTATTTAAAAATGACAAAAGTGGGAAGAAAACTTTAGGGAATATGGAGGCTCTTTATTCGGCAGCATGAAGAATATTGCTGAATTAGAATTTACTCATTGTCTATCAATCATCTGGTCATGCATTGGCCAGACGGAAGAGCAACAATCACATACAAAAGTGTTCATGTTCAAAGTCTTCGGTTTTATTATAAAATATCCGGGTTTGCATCTCACACAACGAGAATGCACCTTCCCTGCACAGAATTGTATTTTCATACACTTAAGCATTTTCTGTTGGCAGACTGTCCTTCATTTATATCCTCTACACCTATCCTGTTTGTCTGAACTAGGGATGTCAACGATTAATCGACGATCGATTAATTGTCGATAAGAGATGTAATCGATAAAAGCTATCGATGGTCCATTAAGCAGTTTAATTTTGGGGTGCGTGCGGCTTGTGCGCAAAACACGTGCAAACGGCTGTGAGTGATGGTGAAGGGGCTGGATCTTACAAGAAAATAATTTACTAATGTACAAACTACGCTTTTAATGTGATCCAAACTTTAAAAGTACATTAAAACAGATACAGTACAAAGTTCTTTTGTATTGAAATGTAGTAATAAGTCATGTTCAATTATAATTTCCCTAGATAATTGTTGCATATCTGGCACTTCGCTTTGACAGGGCTGCGCACGCGAGCAGGACAGTCTATTCATTTATACAACTTGTTCATTCGTTCCTACGACATTATTAATTTGTGGCAGCTGTCCATGTTTCATTAATTTGTTCCCTAGAAAACCCATGATTTAACTTAAATGCGGGAACAATTTAAGTCATAGTAACGAATTCTTAATTCATGGCCACGAAATCTTTCATTTCCCCCCCCCCCCACACGTTTACCACAGTAAGAGATGCGAAAACAGTGATTAAAAGTGAACAACAATAAAATAAACCTGCGAATCTAGAGGGTGAGACAGTGAGGATTTGGGAAAAGAAACAATAAATAATATTAAATTCGTGACCATCCTGAAAAAGAGAACAATTAAAGCTGCATATGGCTTGATTTAAATGTATGCGCTCGAACAGTATGAATCAAAAAGCATGGTCTCGATGTAACATTTGCCTGCTAACCAGTTATTTCTCTTATTAACAAAGCTTTGTACCTCACTTGTGTCATAATACTCACATTAAAATGTTTCAAATGGGTAACAGTGTGTTTTGCTGTAGCACCGCCGGTGGTTCTGGAAGCGGATCACTGACCGCACGTCACAGCCCCACGCGCCGTACTTGCGTTAGGGTGACCACCTGGCAATAGATCTGGTGCGGGACAGTAGATATGATTTTGCGGGACACGTGTGAGACCGATACATTTACTACTGTTATGCAATTTAAATACTGATTTAAATTACATCCGTTGTCTTGTGCGCCGATTTATGTTTCTGCCGGTTGATGCCCATTGCCCACACTCGAGGTCGCGCTTCTGGTAGCATTAAATCCAGGAGAGAGTATAAGGTTTGAGCACACACACTTAGGCCTAATGTCTGAGAGAGAGAGAGAGACAGCGCATCTGTTTTGTGTGAGAGTGAAGAGAATACTGCGAGCGGAGACACTACTGCGCTCTCGCATGCGCTCTGGACACTTGTCATCAAAATAACGCCATAGAAACCGCCTGAAACAAACTATTAAAATTAGAAGAAAGTCGTGTCTGAAAGGTGCAAGCTTTTTTTTTTATTATTGAAAGGAGAATATCGTGTTAATCCGTGTGCGCTCGACCATTTCCATTGGTGGTGCTCGAGCACTTGATGAGCTCCGCACATACTTTGCGCCGTCCACGCAGTCGTCATCAGCGGAAAAAAACCCTCTCTACCACTGCGTCGGTTGGTTATTTTCACAGCTAGAACATGACGACTGCGCAAATGGATTTTTAAATGCCAGTCACAGTTTTAATGTATTTCTTATTTTGGTATTTCAATTTCTGGGATGAAAAAAAAAAATACAGAATACATGATTGAAATGCGGGACGCAGCTTACATCTTGCGGGATGCGGGACTAAGCTCCCAATTTCGGGACTGTCACCCTAACTTGCGTTTGGGATCATTTTATTTTAAATCCGGATAATGTCAATTGCAAACATTGCTATGATTGCTATTGCTATGAAACAGCTCACAATAATGATCCCGTGCGTAACTACGGCGCGCGCTCTTCCTTTTATCAAATGATCATAATCACATCCATTCATTTTACCATCCTGCCACTAGCCTTTTATTTAGACTAAAAACCCTTTTCATTCGGGTGAGGAAGCTGGCGTTTTGAGTGGCATTTGCACATCCTGTCATGCCGGTGACTATATGCCACTGCAATAGATGCATTTTGCAGTAGTTAAGGTTAACGATTAATCGATTAATTGATCGTTAATTTAAACGACGATCGATTATGGAAATTATTGAAAATTGACATCCCTAGTCTGAACAGGATGCAAGCAGGCAAAAATCATGAGACTAAAATGTCATACATAAGCAGGGTTCATAAAGCGCATGAGCATAATGCAGTACCTTCAATGTTATTTTACAGGGTTCCTACGGGGTTTGGAAAAGTATGGAATTTGATTTAAGTATTTGCCAGGTCTGGAAAAGTATGGAAAAAAGAAAGCAGAGTATGGAAAAATATTTGTGTTTCCAGACTTTTGCCCCTATTTCGTTTTTTTTTATAATAGACAATTCAGAATTTAATTAAAATAAATGTATCGTACAAGAAGTGAGGTTTTATGGAAGCTGTTTACTGATTCGTCAGTGATCGCCAAATATGACTGGATGAATTCAAGGTGCACTTTTTCAATATGCAAAATGCAGGTTAGAAGCATTTTGGGTTTCTTCTCACTATATTCTTAGCACTGTACTACAACCCCAAATCAGAAAAAGTTGGGACAGTATGGAAAACGCAAATAAAAAAAGAAAGTAGTGATTTCTAAATTTACTTTGACTTGTATTTCATTGCAGACAATATGAACACAAAATATTTCATGTTTTGTCTGGTCAACTCCATGTCATTTGTAAATATACATCCTTTCCTGTCATTCAGACCTGCAACACATTCCAAAAAAAGTTGGGACAGGAGCAATTTAGGGCTAGTAATGAGGTAAATTGGTTAAATAATGATGTGATTTGAAACAGTTGATGTCAACAGGTGATTGTAATTATGATTTGGTACAAAAGCAGCATCCAAGAAAGGTCTAGTCCTTTAGGAGCAAAGATGGGCCAAGGATCGCCAGTTTGCCAACAAATACATGAGAAAATTATTGAAATGTTTAAAAACAATGTTCCTCAAAGAAAGATAGGAAGAGATTTGGATATTTCACCTTCAACAGTGCATAACATAATTAAAATATTCAAGGAATCTGGAGGAATTTCAGTGCGTAAAGGACAAGGGCGCAAGCCTAAGCTGAACAACCGTGATCTCCGATCCCTCAGGCGGCACTGCATCAAGAATCGTCATTCATCTATAAGCGATATCACCACATGGGCTCAGGACTACTTTGGCAAACCTTTGTCAAGTACCACAATACATAGTTACATCCACAAATGCCAGTTAAAACTGTACTGTGCCAAAAGGAAGCCCTATGTTAACAGTGTCCAGAAGCGCCGTCGACTTCTCTGGGCTCGGAGGCATCTGGGATGGACCATCACACAGTGGAAACGTGTACTGTGGTCAGATGAATCAGTATTTCAGGTATTTTTTGGGAGGAATGGAAGCCGTGTGCTCCGGACCAAAGAAGAAAAGGATCATCCAGACTGTTACCAGCAACAAGTCCAAAAGCCAGGGTCTGTCATGGTATGGGGTTGTGTCAGTGCCCTTGGCAAAGGTAACTTGCACTTCTGTGATGGCACCATTAATGCTGAAAAGTACATAGAGATTTTGGAGCACAATATGCTGCCTTCAAGAAGACATCTTTTCCAGGGACGTCCATGCATATTTCAACAAGACAATGCAAAACCACATTCTGCACACATTACAAAGTCCTGGCTGCGGAGGAAGAGGGTATGGGTACTTGACTGGCCTGCCTGCAGTCCCGACCTGTCTCCAATAGAGAATGTGTGGCGCATTTTGAAGCGCAAAATCCGACAACGAAGACCCCGTACTGTTGCCCACCTTAAGACTTGTTTGCAGGAAGAATGGGACAAAATTACACCTGAAACACTTCATCACTTGGTGTCTTCAGTCCCTAAACGTCTTTTAAGTGTTGTGAAAAGGAATGGCAACATTACAAAGTGGTAAATGCTTTACTGTCCCAACTTTTTTTGGAATGTGTTGCAGGTCTGAATGACAGGAAAGGATGTATATTTACAAATGACATGAAGTTGACCAGACAAAACATGAAATATTTTGTGTTCATATTGTGTGCAATGAAATACAAGTCAAAGTAAATTTAGAAATCACTACTTTCTTTTTTTATTTGCGTTTTCCATACTGTCCCAACTTTTTCTGATTTGGGGTTGTACATAACTCAAGGACCTTTTCAAAAATAAAAAAATACATACTTTTATGTGCGCACAAGAAACCATTAAATTTAGCATATAGGACAATGCACACTGAGCCACCTGTTGTGCCATCAGCCCATTTCGTGGTGTGGTTTCTTGGTCGCCACAGACTATGCATTAAAGAGACCTAAGGCCTTGAAATATGGCATACTGCTCCAATGAACACTTTTTTTACAGTACCAGTCTTTTTTATAGACCCTTGAACTTGGCAAATGTTATGCCATCAGCCCATTTCGTGTCATAGTTTCTCCACCACCACAGAGGATGTGTTAAATTGGACATTAGTCCTTGGTATTAGAGGTACTACCGTAAGAAAAGCAAAATTTTGAGCAGGTAGATCTCTGTTAATTCATATGCATCCATGCTATCTTTTTATTCATAGTAAGATGGCAGTGATACACAAAGGAAATAGGTAAAAAAAAACTAGAAATTGTAATGCGTAACATTCCCATGCACATGTGAATAGTTTCTCGAAGGCACAAAAAAAGTTTCTTGTGTGTATGTAAAAGTCTGTATTTTTTATTTATTTATTTTTTATATTAGGGACTTTGTATGTTGTCACTTCGAGAAAATCAATGAAAAAACCCCCCTGAGAAAATAAAAATGCTTTATGAACCATTTACGTTAAATATGGTCTGAAAATCTACCGAGAGGTTTGGAAATTTGTGTCTGGAAAAGTATGGAATTTTGAAATGGAAAATGTGTAGGAACCCTGATTTTATCACTGATAAAAGAGCATCCACACTTGATCTAATGGCAACATTTTTCTCTTTTTATGCGCTGCTGTCACAGTCGTGATGATATCAGTTATGGAGGGGCAATCAGTCACTTTATACCCTGATACAGAAGTACAGAAAGATGATCTGATCCTGTGGATGTTTGGAGATGAAAACAATCTCATTGCTCAAATGACTGGAAAGACCAGAGAAACGTATGAAGGTACTGATGGGATATTCAGAGACAGACTGAAGCTGGACAAGAGGACTGGATCACTGACCATCAGGAACATGAGAACCGAACTCTCTGGGCTTTACAAACTACAGACGAGCAGCAGCAGCAAAGGAACCACAAACAAGAGATTCAAAGTTGTAATAAATTGTGAGTAGCTCTCTTTCAGTTTATTTATTTTTTATGTACAGGTGCATCTCAATAAATTAGAATGTCGTGGAAAAGTTCATTTATTTCAGTAATTCAACTCAAATTGTGAAACTCGTGTATTAAATAAATTCAATGCACACAGACTGAAGTAGTTTAAGTCTTTGGTTCTTTTAATTGTGATGATTTAGGCTCACATTTAACAAAAACCCACCAATCTCAACAAATTAGAATATGGTGACATCTATGAAGGTAAATTAATGCCTAAAAGATTTGCATGTGAAGGGTAAGAGTTGTGCAAGTGTACATATGATTGCAAACGTAAATTAAATTTGCATGCGCAAGAAACGATTTGTAAAGGTGCAAATCGAGATTCAAGTGCAAGAAAAAAAGATTCGCAGCATTTTACTTTTTTTGCAAGTGTAATTCATGTATTGTGAAACTGCAGCTTCATGCTAACGCGAAATAAATATGATCTGTGTTCTTCCGTTTTCCATTTCTCCGCGCTTACACTTTTGGCACGTTTTTTTCGCCAAAATACGGTCAAAAGCACTGCAAGCCTGTGAACAGTGATTTGCAAGCGAAAACATCAGTTTAAAGAACTGCAAAACGGATTGACTGCGTAGAACCAATCTGTATGTGTAAAAAAACAAACTGTGTCAATTGTCTAAATGACTTGTGTATGTAGAGCAAACATTTCCCAAAATAATCCGATATGTACAGCTCCGTCTTTCTTTTCTCTGCGCTTGCAGTTTTGGCACGATTCTCTCACTAACTGAGTTTTGCAAGCGTGAGGGGAGGGCGGGACCTTCTTCTTGTAGCCAATCAAATGAGGCTCTCGCTGACTCTCCATTTACTCTTATCTGATTGGTTCAAATAAACACATTATACGCCAAGACAGTTTTCTTCATTTAGTTACGGGAACGATTCTCGCTGCCGGAATGGTACTTTTAACGTACACATACAGTAAAAAAATATATAATAAATAAATACCAACTTAATTAAAACATGATACTTTATAAGTAGTGTTCCTTTAGGCTAGACTGCTGGTGTTAACATTATTTGGTTTGGTTTGGCTTTACATTGAAATTTCCTAATCTGCTTACACCACTGATGTTAAATTAATGTGATGTTATGTGACAATGCTCAACGCTATGTTATCAGAGTGCTATACTTTATAAAACCTTTTTTTACTATGCCAATAAAGCTATTTAAATCTGAATTTGTCAATTTTCAGACCATGTCTCTGTTTATGGTATTGTATATTTTGAAATTTCAGTATTGATTCTTATTACTTTCATGTGACCGATCAAGCTATTTTATGAAGCAAGAATGAGTAACAAAATGCTTTCTTTGTGTTCAGATTTGACTAATGCAAAAATTTTGATAAACATGTATTTAATAATGTCTAAATATACTGTATATCCAAATTCAAGTCTCCTCATTTGTACGTCGCTTTGGATAAAAGCGTCTGCTAAATGATTAAATGTAAATGTAAGTAACTAATTGTTTATATATAGAGCTAAACAGCCATCTAGTGGTTACACGATGGTATTACAGATGATAAATGGTGAATAAGTCAGAGATAAATTAATAAATATTTAAGTAATATTTTGTAAAGTACCCTTAAATTACAACGTTAAAGAAAAAAAAATATTACTGTTGGTTCTGTTGGTTCAATTATTATTGAACCAAATTTTTGTAAAAAAAAAAAAAAAATGGAACCATCCCTGATCATGACAGGTGAAATTATGCATAGGCTAGTGCAGATACTAGTCCTTTAAGTATCAACAAAATTACAATATAATATTACAATAAACTAATATATCATATAGCCTGTTGAGGAGGAGAAGATACTACACAGCTCGGTACACAACTTATAAAATATCATGTTTTAATTAAGTTGGTATTTATTTATTATTTTTTACTGTATGTGTACGTTAAAAGTATCATTCCGGCAGCAAGAACGTTCCCGAAATAAATGAAGATGTCTTGGCGTATGATGTGTTTATTTGAACCAATCAGATAAGAGTAAATGGAGAGTCAGCGAGAGCCTCATTTGATTGGCTACAAGAAGAAGGTCCCGCCCTCCCCTCACGCTTGCAAAACTCAGTTAGTGAGAGAATCGTGCCAAAACTGCAAGCGCAGAGAAAAGAAAGACGGCGTACGCAACACGTTGTTTACACCTTTGCAAAAGCTTTATTTTACACACAGAGACATATTCTTCAGAGTGAATCCGTTTTGCAGTTCTTAACACCACTGTTTTTGCTTGCAAATTGCCGTTTACAGACTTGCAAGGCTTTTGGCCGCATTTCAGCGCAAAAAACGTGCCAAAAGTGTAAGCGCGGAAAAAACGTAGGTCAGAAGAATACAGATCATATTTATTTCAAATTAATATGAAGTTGCAGTTTTTCAACACATGATTTACACTTACAAAACATAGTACAATGATGCAAGTCCGGTTTTCTTGAGCTTATAACTTGATTTACACCTTTACAAAACTTATTTTGCGCATGCAAATTTATTTTACGCTTGCAATGTCACTTACACTTTCACAAATATTACCCTGCGCATGCAAATCTTTTTGACATCATTTTACCTTTATAGACATGCCAATCAGCTAATCAACTCAAAACACCTGCAAAGGTTTCCTGAGCCTTCAAAATGGTCTCTCAGTTTGGTTCACTAGGCTACACAATCATGGGGAAGACTGCTGATCTGACAGTTGTCCAGAAGACAATCATTAGCCACGTTTACATGTACACTTTTTTGTCATTCCGATTGAAAGATTCGGTGGACTGTTTACATGAGACGTTATCTAATCCTAATGAAAACAAATAGCCTACAAAATATCAGGCGCAGCTCGTCTATATGGGCAAAATATTCATCCACTGTTCATAGACCTCTATAAAACTGAAAAATTGGAAATGTGTTCAGCATTCTGCAACAAATATTTTTCAGATGTTCTATACTATTTTAAGTCGTAAAGTAAGCAGTATATATTAAAATCCTGCGCATGTCTTTAGAAGGCATGTAGACATGATATTAAGCGGGGCAGACCTCCCAAGCTCTACAGCACCCCACAATTTGCAATTAACTCTGTGGTGAAAAGGGGAACTGCAGTGCACTCTAATTGAGAGCCATTTGGGCAGTTTTGAAACTGCCCCGCTTACCTTACCTTACCTTACCTTACCTTACCTTACCTTACGTTACCTTACGTGAACCTTGCTCCAAGGCGATATCAGTCCGCTTCAGCTATGTGTCTGCATCACATCAGTAACTAGTTGGCATGTCTGTTTTTTTATGTGGAGTAGTGGATCAAATTAACAAAGTATAAATCCTTTAGTTTCAAATGTTCTCACATGAATAGCCTTTATATAGTTCTATTGTGTTTGTTTTATTATTATTCTGAGAATAGACATATGATCGTCTTTCCTCACCAGAATTGCTCCACAACTTGTAACATTCTAAATCAACATTTGGAGGTGATAAATACTATTAAGGCAATTGTAATACAGCATTTTATGCGTATTCTCCGAGCCTGTCAATCAACATTAGCGCGCCACCCACAGGATAATGCAAGGATATCTCTGCCAAAAATTTGTCCGCATGTGTTCAGAGATTAGCCTATAATATAAAGTTTTTACTAAATGTTTTTCATATATTAGTGCTACGACCTAGAATCTGCCCCACCTAAATTTACGGTCAGGAGCTGCTACTGCTTCAAATCGCCAGAGGAAAAAACAATATTTTTAATAGCTGCTTGTGCATGTTTAGAATAAACGGACAAATATTTGAATCCCTTGCGTTCATTCGAGCGCTCAGTCATGTGGCCAGAACACATACACATTCATAGAAATTGGCCATCTTTCGTCCCACACACAGAACCAAATTGATTTCTCTTTTGCAGTTTATAATGACCAAGTTGCACATATATACAGTATATCTATCAGATAAAATAATAAACACAATATAGCTTGATCTCAGCCAGGTGATCCACTCATCATATCGCCATAAATGTTTAATGTTAAAGCATTGAGGGATAAAATAACAGTGCCCTCTCTGTACTGCAGCTCTGAAATGAATTGTTGTGATTCTAAAAAGTGTTACTGTACTTAAATAGAACAAATAAACGATTTCTTACCAAGAGTTGCTGAACTTGAAGGAGTGTTGCTTGATGAACACGGAGAGTTATCGCAACGAGCTGTATTTCCAAGCGTGTAATTGTACATTATTCATGGCGTGAGCACTTATAAATTCAAGCAGATTGGAAATTATGAATCTGTAGTAAATAAATAAATTACAAAGGCAAATTTTGGTCAAGTTGTTTATTTTCATTCAGCTATACTGTGTTGTTTCTAAGATCAAAAGCTAAAAATTGCGCTTCATTTCAGATCCGTTTTCCACTCCGGTCATGAGAGCAGATATGGCAGTTCATTACACAGCAAGCATTCTCCATTCTAATGTGTTTATAACTGTTTAATTTAAATGTTAACTTCTACCTCCACTATTTCCCAGTCTCTATAGTGTATGTGTCCCCAAATTCCAGAATGCCGCAAAGTAATCGGTTTAACGCGTTTACATGGCAGGATTTAAATTTTGTTCGGTTTATAGAAGGGTTTATCCCACCCCTTTCAAACCGATTACAATTTCATTCGGTTTGGGCATTTTTATTCCGATTGAGGTGTTTACATGGAGCATTTTCATTCGGATTGGACTTTTAAACCGATTACAATGCTCCATGTAAACGCACCTAGTGACACCCTTCACAAGGAGGGTAAGCCACAAACATTCATTGCCAAAGAAGCTGGCTGTTCACAGAGTGCTGTATCCAAGCATGTGCTGTATCAAGCATCCAACTCACCAGACCTGAACCCCATAGAGAATCTATGGGGTATTGTCAAGAGGAAAATGAGAAAAAAGAGACCAAAAAATGCAGATGACCTGAAGGCCACTGTCAAAGAAACCTGGGCTTCCATACCACCTCAGCAGTGCCACAAACTGATCACCTCCATGCCACGCCGAATTGAGGCAGTAATTAAAGCAAAAGGATCCCCTACCAAGTATTGAGTACATATACAGTAAATGAACATACATTCTAGAAGGCCAACAGTTCACTAAACATGTTTTTTTATTGGTCTTATGAAGTATTCTAATTTGTTGAGATAGTGAACTGGTGGGTTTTTGTTAAATGTGAACCTAAATCATCACAATTAAAAGAACCAAAGACTTAAACTACTTCAGTCTGTGTGCATTGAATTTATTTAATCCACGAGTTTCACAATTTGAGTTGAATTACTGAAATAAATGAACTTTTCCACGACATTCTAATTTATTGAGATGCACCTGTATCTTTGTGTGATGATGCACAGAAAGGAACAGATTTTTTACAAAACTAAATTTTATTAGTTTAGGTGCATATTATGGTGTTTTATTGTCATTTGTTTCTTTACACGTTCCTCAATTTATTAAATTTTATAGTGTGCAAAATTGTGTATTGATACAGTACAGGAAATTACAGACCCAATTAAACAATGTACACATGATGCACACCATAGACTGTTGAATTATGTTATTTAGACCCAGAGTCTGATCGGAGGTTGAGCTGTGGTAAGTCCCGCCCAAACTCACGCAGATCCAATCGCAAGCTCACAATCGTGACATCACACCCTGTTTTTATAGCATCAAATAGCTAAAAAAAAAAAAAAAAGCAAACTTATTAGAAAGAAAGAAAAAAAAACGGACACTTCAACATACATTAGTGTGATAAGAACGATCTAATTGAAAGGAATCTAAGAACGAGGAATTGATGAAAACTTAAAAAAAAAATTGAAGTGTTATTTGATTAGTTTGGCTCACGTCCAATTCATTTACATGGAGAAGGCGGGGTTTATGACCTCTACTGCAGCCAGCCACCAGATGGCGATCAAAATGTTTTGCCCTCACTTTTCAGGTCATGTGTGGCACACTTAAAGGAAAACGCCACCGTTTTTACATATTCCAATATGTTCTTCCCTCAATTTAGACGAGTTGATACGTACCTCTCCAGTCTCAGTCCGTGCACTTAATCGCTCTAGCGCGCGGCGCCACTATGCTAGCGTTTAGCTTAGCACCATTCATTCCTTAGGATCCAAACAGGGATCATCTCTCCTGAGGTCGAAGTGCGGAGGGGGAGTTTTCAGGAGTGATGATATTACTGCGCCGAGGTCAAAGTGCTGCGAAGTGCTCTTCCGCCACACATTATAGTTATCATTTTTATCCACTTAGAATATCGCCACGTTTTATTTTGTGTCACCATGCTTACTCGTGTAACTACTCATGTAACCGTCTATAAATAGGGAAAACATGGAAGTGTTTGGTGGCTTCTAAATTCATCCCAGTTTGGATCCTAAGAAATGAATGGTGCTAAGCTAAATGCTAACATAGTGGCGCCGTGCGCTAGAGCGAGGAGAGGTACGTATCAACTCGTCTAAGTTGAGGGAAGAACATATTGGAATATGGAAAAACGGTGGCGTTTTCCTTTAATGCACACATATAGATACATTTTGTATTCATGTTAATGAATTATTATGTTTTATTCATGTTAAAAAAAATTGATAGTTATGCATGTTATTTTTACAGTTTATTACCAAATTACTAATACCAGTACACACACATGCTCAATGAAGCTTTACTAACTCGCAGGTAAAAATCTCTATTTTTTTTCTATGTGCTGCTGTGACATAAAGTGAAGAACGTGTCAGTGAAGGAGGGAGAGTCTTTAATTCTGAAGACTAATGCTGAAATACGGAAAAAAGATAAGATACTGTGGCTGTTTGGAGATGAAAACACACTCATAGCTGAAATCAAAGAAGGGAGTGGAAAGATCTCTACATTTGATGGCGTCGATGGGAGATTTGGAGGCAGTCTGGGGCTGGACATTAATACTGGATCCCTGACCATTAGAAACATCACAACTGAACACACTGGAGTTTATAAACAGAAGATCATCAGCAAAAAAGGGGCCACAATCAAGAGAATCAATGTTGTTGTGCGAGGTGAGTATCTGAAGTCTTTTGTTTTTTCTGCAGTTAATTCAGCACAAGGTTGTGTTCACAGTTGTAGTTCGGTTCTCTTAGTTCTTCTGGTCCAGATTAAAAAAGAAAATGATTTATGATACTGATGATACAGATGGTTCACTTAGCATTCACACTGTCACCAAACCTAAAACAACAACAACAATAAAAAACAGACTTTATGATGCACATTTTGCAACAGAACTTACTGGACATCCAATACAACGCTGCATTGCTGGGCTAAATGTGCTTGTATGTGTGTACATGTAATTGTATTTTTTACCAGTTGAGAACTCACAAAGAGCTTATAAAATGTGTAAAGGAGCCAAAACAGCAGAAGGAATTCCACTGTTACACATACATAAATGAAAATCTGCTGCAAGGAGGTGGCGATTCGGAAAGGCATGTAAAATGAGTAACTCATTCTATGGAGCCTGTAAAGGGACTTAGTTAGGATTGTTACGGAAGTCAGTCATATTACAGTACAGAACCAAACCTGCCAATTGTGAATACACCCTAATATCCCACTGAAATACATTGTCAAATAAACACTGTCCTCCACGAGTACTTCATTCAGCTTTTATTTCATTCAATAAATGTTCTTCTCATCTGGATTCATGGTCTTTGAGGCAGGAAACTGAGATGGTAATATAAAGTTTCTGCATGAGACAGTCAGTGTCCATAGGGCTGGGCGATATGGCCAAAAATATTAACACAATTTTTTTTTCCGTATCATACTATATCGATATTTATCGCAATATACATTTACCATTAATAAGTAGGAAACTCTTTTCCACATGTTTTATTAGACATCGAGAATAAATGTAAACCTAACTTTGTTTGTTCACAAATTAAACTCCACAGGGATAAAAGATACCTTTTAATTTAGGGCCCCATGAAATCCATTTTATATTCCCCTGAATAATTTTTTTCCATTTTTTTTTTTTCCTGGATTTTGTGTTTTATGATTCAATAAATTTTTCATAAAATAAATAAATTAATAAAACTTTCTGTTTTTAGTATTCAATAGTAATATATTTCAGTCATAATTTCTTCAAGTTAAACCAGACTTTTATTTTGAAGGGTTGTCGTAAAGGTCTTTCAGTTTTACTTTCAGTTTCAGTGTGTATTTGAGAGTACTTTTTCTCTAATGAAATGACTCTCAGAACAGCTCTGTAGATCAAAGTTCATATGTTTCTGTCGTCATATTTTGAAGCGTAGACATTGAAAACACTATGAGCGTCATGTGTTTGTGTGTAATAGACAAAACCGTGCCTTTTATACACAGAGACACACAGAACATGCAGACCAACAATATCTTGTGACCAATTCGTACATATTTTACGAGGTGGCTAATTTGTACGAATTCATACGACCACCTCGTAAAATACGAACGATTTTTCACAAAACGTACGAATTCTTATGAATTAGCCACCTCTTAAAATATGTACGAATTGCCATGAGATCGGGTTGTGCAGACTGCTGTCGCTTGTATTTCTGCTGTGTGATAGACTATTAGATTAATCCATATTGAGTAAAAGTGTCCAGAGCGTATCATCGTGACTGACATATTTTATTGTGATCTCGATAAATTATTTATCGCCCAGCCCTAAGTGTCCATTTCAAGTTGATTTTAAAACCGTACATGAATGGTCTTTGTGCAGTACTGTCAAACTGTGTTCACATGCAGACACACTTATTTATTGGAAAAAAAAAATTCTCTGTATTTCTCTTTTGCTGCCGTCACAGTGAAGATGATTTTAGCGGTGAAGGGCAAGGATGTGACTCTAAACCCGGATACCGAAACACAGAGAGATGATCTGATCCTGTGGATGTTTGGAGATGAAAACAATCTCATCGCTCAGCTGACTGGAGAGACCAAAGAGACCATATACGCTGATGCCGATGAGAGATTCAGAGACAGACTACAGCTGGACAAGAACACTGGATCTCTCACCATCAAGAACATCACAACCGGACCTTATAAACTAAAGATCGTCAGCAGCAGAAGGACCTCGTACAGGAAATTCAGAGTTTTCATTTGTTGTGAGTCTTTCAGTTTCACTTCAAAACTGTTTTCTTCCAGCAACATATTAAATTAAACTAAACTGCAAAAACTAATCCATAATAAATGATTATTTAATTTGGCCTGCATGCAGTGGATGGAGATCATTCGCACTTAAACGTAGCTTTGATATTCTACAGACAAGTAAATGAAAGCAGTAATAGTAATCAGAATAATTTATTATCAAAATAACAGTTAGTTGCAGTAATGATTAAACTGCTATTTACATTTCATTATTGGTGTGATTATTTCTGAATTTGGATTGCATAGAACATGGGTTTTCAAATTGGGGCCCAGGGACCAATTAAGCATATTTAATACTGGAAACTATATGTTAACTTAATATAGTGCTTTTAGACTATATTATGTGACATGATACCTCAGTTGAATTTGACAGAGTAATATCAAATTTATTTCAGTACGAGTAACTTTCTCTGTTTGTTCTTCAGGTGAGTCTGGTCCCAAGACAGTTTCAGCGATGGTGGGAGAATGTTTAATTCTAATCACTGACTTTAACATAAAACAAGGTGAGCGGGTACAGTGGAGCTTTCAAGATAAAACCCTAGCAACTGGAATGAATGGAGACATCAATAACACTTCATATGGTGATGATGAGAGATTCAGAGACAGACTGGAGCTGCATCATCAAACCGGATCTCTGACCATCAAGAACATCAGAACCAGTGACACTGGAAGTTTATCAACTAAAGTTCCTCAGCAGATGCGGAAAGAACATTTGCTGGGAATTCAATGTCTCTGTCTCTGGTGAGTAAATCAACTCTTCCAAAATGATACGATTTGCCTGTGGTCTGAACATCCATCTATATCAGGGGTAGGCAATGTCGGTCCTGGAGTGCCGCTGTCCTGTAGAGTTTAGCTCCAACCCTAATCAAACACACCTGAACAAGCTAATCAAGGTCTTCAGAATTACTAGGGCTACAGGCAGGTGAGGTTTTTTCAGGGTTGGAGCTAAACTCTGCAGGACATTGGCACTCCAGGACCGACGTTGCCTACCCCTGATCTATATCATCCAAGTAAACTTTCCACTTGCTTTTGTATGTTGTGGAGACTGAGTTCACACATATAATAATATCATCATTTGTGAGAAAAGAACAAGTTCTCAAATACTACTGAACTTAGTAATTGGTAATTTTATGGTAAATTCAACACAATTGATCTCAAGATCTTCCTTCGTTTTAACGTCTCTCATGCTCTTTGTATTTCAGATTCTACAATGAAAAAATCAGCAATTGTAATGATGAATGGAGAGGCTTCTGATTTAAGTGAATATGCAGCAGATGATAAGTTTATTTTGATTAAATAAGACACACTCACCAGTGTCAATCATTCTGAAATCAACAACTGATTTTTATGCACCTCTTGAATACATCCATTAAAAGTGAGAAATGAACCGGTGCGCTTCTTAAACATGTAAAATGTTTTTTCAGATGAATTAGAAAATGTTTTGATGAAGCTTTCTTAAAGGCACAGTATGCAATTTTTGGCGCATATTCAAAGTAAAGAAACAGGCTAGAAATCTAGGGTGCAAGACACTGGCAGGGTGATGCAATGACGGTCTTGTTAAACTAGTCAAATTTTTATTTCTCAATTTTCTTTGTTTCTCTAGATTTAAAAATTCTTGGAAACATTTGGGATAGGCCTAATATAAGTACACAACTAAACAAAATATATAATACTGTTCTAGTGTTTTTTTGGATATTTTAATTTAAAAAACAAAATTACATTGTGCCTTCAATTGATTTTATTAATGTTACACATAATACCTCTTACCTCTTAGACAGCTTTGATATTTGTGCTTGTAGACAATGAGTGTCGGAAATATCATATATCGAGGGGTGAGAACCAGAAGGGCGTAAGTGACATTTCACCAACTTTACAGGAGAGCCAAAACAAAACTTTTACCATAGTTTGATCTGACTTTTGTGTACTGATTTCAATTGTTTATAATACAAATTTGTACACTCATGGACACCAAAAATGTCACTTACGCCCTTCTGGTTCTCACCCCTCGATATGCACTTTAGAAGATATGTGAACCACAGCAGTATTTTAAAACTATGCATATGCTGTTTTAAATAATAATCAAATTATAGTTCACCCTGTATCTGGATCATGTTCAGATTGACGTTCTTTGTCCTGGGACCAAATGTGAATGTCAAATGGGGGGCCCACTTGCTCTGCACATTTTGTATTGTCTCTCTTATCTCACACACTTATGCTAGCCTACACATGGTTTTGGTATCAGAAACTTTCTGCTTTCCCAGTTCTGAAGTTGTAATTATGGGCTTATCATGTTCAAGTGCTTTAAATGTCGAAAAGTACAGAAGGTGGACAGCCTATTCATTCTTGCCTGATTCTTGGGGAAATGTTATTGAAGCCAAAATAAATTTAGTCAATATCTTACAGGTTTTGAATAAAATGTAGCATCACCTTCATCGGTAACCATATAAACATTAACAGCACTATCTAGATATTCAGCTGGCTGGCGATTCCTAAATTTCAGTCAAATAAATGCTATTTTCACTGTGTTCAATACATAGAATATGCATCAAATGGTTATTTATATATATGACTGTAATGGCAGGAGAAAGTAATGTAAATGTTGTGAGAAAAATTAATAAAACTTTACAATACTACTGCTATGTTTCTCTGCCGCAATATTTAAAGTTTATGGCTCGCCCAACTCGGAAACTCGGGTATCAAAATTATCTCAGCGTTTCCCAGTCGTATATACGACTAGCCCTTGTGCGACCTTTTGGACATTTTTGTCCTTTTCAGTTTTGTTTTTTTGATCATTTTGCCTGTGTTATTGCCAGATGCATACATTTTGGCACAGGTGTGCATTTTTATTGGAATTTTACTATTTCACCCATTTCCTTTAATAAATCTATTTTGAACTAGGTACAAATAAAAGTTACACTCAGGACCTTTTGGACAAAAATGTCTCCATTGAAACCCATTAAAACTGCTGTTTTTAATCGCAGTGCCATTTAACTGTAAAATGATGCAATTTTTGTTAATAGGCTTTCATTCTGTTGGCAAGGCTTCAAAATGTATTTTTTTTTACTAGTTTTTACTAGATGGTGCCATTTTTTCAGGTTTGGCCTATAAAGCAAATACTCGCTTTATTCCTGTTTTCTGCTTCTGCATATTATAGAGCCAATTGGATAAATAAAGCAGCTATAATTGTGTGGGTGTGTTGGTATGGATGTCAGAGTGTGGTTTGTATGCGTGTCATAAAAAAATGTGTGTGTTTGCGTGTGTGCTTGTAAAATTTGAGAGAGAAAAGCTCCACTACAAATCACAAATCCAACCACTGTGTGCACCAGCAGAGTTTTGCTGGCATCTAATGGGGAAAATTTGGTACTGCGCCCAAACAAAATCTCACTGAAAGCTCATTTTTTGAGATATCAACCTCAAATTTGGAACATAACTTGATTAGATTTATGGCTTTGATTTTCTAGCAGGTTTATAGTTCAACATGTTTTTACAGTTAAATGGCACTGCGATTAAAAATAGCAGGTTTTAATGGGTTTCAATGGGAACATTTTTGTCCAAAAGGTCCTGAGTGTAACTTTTTGTGTACCTAGTGCATAAAAATTTGAAACTTGGGAGCACAGAGTTAAGTTTAGTCTCATTTTAAAGAAGACCCATGGCAGATTATTTTTGAAGTAAAAAAAAAAAAAAAAGTTGAAAAAGTGAAACCAAAACAAAGTTATAGAAGTTTAAGTTTATGAAAATGCATTATGAACAATATTTTATATAAAATATATATTTTAAAAATCATGCGATTTTTGTTAATAGGCTTTCATTCTGTTGGCAAGGCTTCAAAATTAAATTTTTTACCAGATGGTGCCATTTTTTCAGGTTTGGCCTATAAAGCAAATACTCGCTTTATTCTGGTTTTCTGCTTATGCATATTATAGAGCCAATTGGATAAATATTGCATCTATAATTGTGTGGGTGTGTTGGTATAGATGTCAGAGTGTGGTTTGTATGCGTGTCATAAAAAAATTTGCGCGTGTGTGTTCTTGTAATATTTGAGAAAGAAAAACTCTACTGTAAATCACAAATCCAACCACTGTGTGCACCAGTAGAGTTTTGCTGGCATCTAATGGGGAAAATTTGGTACTGTGCCCAAACAAAATCTCACTGAAAGCTAATTTTTTGAGATATCAACCTCAAATTTGGAACATAACTTGTTTAGATTTATGGCTTTGATTTTCTAGCAGGTTTATAGTTTAACATGTTTTATATAAAATATAGTTCATAAATAATTTTCATAAACTTAAACCTCTATACATTTTTTTTTGGTTTCACTTTTTAAACTTCTTTTACTTCAACAATAATCTGCCATGGGTCTTTTTTAAAATGAGACCAAACTTAAGTCTGTGCTCGCAAGCTTCACATTTTTATGACAGTTTTTTAACATGGATGTTTTTTGGACCTATGTGTAACTTTTTTTTATTGACGCACAAAGGCTAGAGAGACCGTTCATGTTCAATTTAAGAGGAAACTCATATTTACGATAATTCCGATAGCACGTGATTAGTTAGGCAGCATTAGTTTAGCTCATGGAGCTCTTTCCTAATGAGCTGATGATCCGAATCAGGTGTGTTAAAGAAGGGAGACACAAAGGCCGTTTCTCAAACGGAAGGCTGCATCCTCCGGAGGTCGCATTTGTAAATTATTGTAATATGCTTATGAGTTGCGAATGTAATGCTCAGTTAACTGACATAAACCAGGCTTGATGACGTATGCAACCTGCAAATGCGACCTCCGGAGGATGCAGCCTTCCGTTTGAGAAACGGCCAAAATGTGCAAAGTGGTGGGTCCCCAGGACCAGGATTAAGAACCACTTATCAAAGCACCTGTGTATTTATTTATGCTGATGTACTCGCCTTACTGCACTAATAGAAAAAAATCTATATAAAAAAAAAAAGGATAGAAAAAGATTATTTGCACTTTTACCCAACTCTGTATTTAAAGAAATGTGGTGTGATACCACATTGTGTTGTGCCTTGGATTATTATTCACTGCTATTTGTATTATTCTCAATTGTAAATTATTTGAATAAATGTTCATATTAGGGCATGGTGAACGGTACAAATATATCCTTATTAAGTAGAAATTTGGGTATCTATACTTTATGGTATTATTTTTCAGCCGACTTTTTACTTCTATTTACATTTTCTCACAATTATCTGTTTTCTACTCCTTACTTTTTAAAATAGCCTCGTTACTCCCATTTCATTTCAGTTGTTTTCTTCCGGCTTGTCATCATCAAAAAAAAAAAAAACCTATCCAGTATCACGTTCCGGACGATATGATTGTGATTGGATGAGAAGAATAAACAATTTCGACACCCTATTGGTTTGTATGCATCCATCATGCACATACACAATCACGCACACTCCAGCAAGGACTAAAGCCAGTGTTGGGGTCGTTACTCAAAATAGTTATTTCTTAAAAGTTATTATTTCCCACTACTAGTTCATTTATCAAACGGGTGCTTTCTCTTCGTCCTCCGCAAATTAAGCTAGTGATTCGGTAAAGACGTTTGAATAAATTAGCGTTTGCGATTAACAACGCATGAATGTTGTGATAAGAGGCTAAATTTGTTGCTCGTTACCCCCAACACTGACATAGCAGACGTGGCCAAGACGAAGATGTGTGGCCACAGTTGCCAGTCCGCGTATTATACGTGACTTTGTGCTTCTTTTTTAAGTTGTGGGAAAAAATCCCTGGTCGCGGGTTGCGGTTTTTTGGGTTTATTTAAAAAAAATATGGTCAGGGAAATCTGACAAGCGACTTCATTTCTTTATTTATTTCGCCGTATTCTATACATTTTAACTCTGTCTGCTCGCAGATAGACAACCAGTGAATATTAAGAGCCATAGCGTAATTTGCCATGCCGCCATTTGGAGAAAAATCACATTCAAAAAGAAGGCTTTCTTTTAGCCTAATTTTTACAGTTTTTGTAATATTAATTATCACGGGCTTAATAAAAAAATCAAGACATATCCTAATACTAAGATTAAATACTTTGGTTTGAATGTTATGGCAAATGTCTAAAAATGTATTTCTTTTTTAACATTTAAACTTAGACCACATATTAGATTACCTTTTGATTATGAAGCTTAATGTTTTTTAAATAATATTATAATATATTTTATTATAATATTTAATATAATATTTTTTTATACATTTGTATAATATTTATTTGGAATTTTGTTTTTTTATGTAATTTATTTGATAGTTATGTATACATTATTTTATTTTAAATGGTAGAAAAACTGTTTTTGATCTAAAATAAAGCCATTCTGCATGGCTGTGGGGAGCAGGGGACGAGCAGTTTTGTGTTGCTTGGAATTCTTTAAAAATTAAAAACAAATATTGCCACATTGTGCCTCAAGAAGGTTAATTGTTCAAATAACACATCGTTTCATTTTAAAATATAAAAAATTGTAACCAAGTGTAATATTTCTGTAAAGGCTAGGGACAGAAAAATTGACTTCATAGAATGACCCCTATATATTTTAGGCTATAAATATGTGTTTATGTTACAGCTCTCCTTTGAGTCTTGCTTTTCTCCTTTTCCATCTCTCCAATCCTATTCTGTCACATGTGATTGGAGATGAGTTTTGTTCCCACTTTTGTTGCTGCTGATTTTTGTAAAATAGCCTGTTTTTGCTTTTCAGATAAAATAGTGGTTTCTTTAATATGTTGCACATTTATTAGTTATAAATAATTGTTAATAAATAATATTGATGATAATAAATCATCAAAAAAAAATTTTGAAGCTGCGGTTGCTTATTGTCTCGAGAGTTGGCAACAGTGTCTGTGGCAACAAGAAGAGAACTACAAAATGCACCAAGCACCAGCGAGGAGGTTTGTAGCGGAATCTTCCGCTCCATGAAGCACGTAACTCAGTTACACATATATGTTTTTTAATGTATTTGCATTGTACAAAATGTGTTCTTTTCAATGGGCATATTCGTGAAACAAGTAGCCTTCTCCCAAATTTTTCAACATTAACATTTTAATATAACATTATAGTATTATGGCCTAGAAAAATTTTTTTTTTTTTGAGGAGGTGGGGTAGTGCACAATACCTCTGTGGCGCGGCCTAAGCTTTTGCTAATGGCATTTTTTTCCTTACATTACTTTTATACTTTAAGAGTTTTGAACCTACTTTTACACTTTTACTTGTAAAAAGCTGAGTTGATACTTCAACTTCTACAGAAATTTTTAACCCTAGTATCTACTTTTACCTGAGTAATGAATGTGAATACTTTTGACACCAGTGGTAACGGTTATTTTACCATGTATGTCTATTGTGAAATTTGTAATTGATTTCACGATTGCAAATACATCCATTGCAGCACTAAAAAGTTATACCACCTAAGAGTTAAAGAAACATGCATAATAAAAATAAAGAGTGGGATGTGTTCTGTTAAAAGGTCAAATTCTATTTTTAAAGATATTATTTTGTGCATTTGGTGCAACAGAATATGTTGACAGCTTTAATTAAAAAACACATTCTTTTTCAAGCTGTACATTATTGTAGTACCTCTACCCCGCCTCTCTCATGCGTCATTTTCTATAAAGCCCCTCCTTCCGACAAGGAGTCTGCTCTGATTAGCCAGCTGACACAGTGCATTTAGGCGAACACTACAAGACGTGTCGGAAATGTAGTTTATAAATGTAACTTAATTATTCGTTTTCTTTAGTAGGCATTTCTACATGTAAATAAACCTACTGTAACAAAAACAGCTTATTTTATGATTTGTGTTCTGTTGTGTTTGTAATTGCTTTTTTGTTCCAAATTTGAATAACAAATTTAAGATAGACAGAATTAGCTGTTTGCTCATACGAGGAATTTGTTTTAGTGACAGTAGCTCCAAGTGCAAAAATGACAGCGACAGGACACAGATATAAAAAAAATATGTACAAATATAAAAAAATGGACAATATGCAAAATAGCACAAACACAATATACAAAATAGACAATTCCGTATGTGCAGGTATGTTAGGTGCAAATTTGAAATGTATTAAGTATGTGTGTTATATAAAAAATAAAAAGTATGATAGTTTGTGTGTTTCATGTTTATTGTTAAGAGTTAAATGTTCATGAGATGGATTGCCTGAGGGAAGAAACTGTTCCTGTGTCTGGTCGTTCTGGTGATCAGAGCTCTGTAGCGTCGACCAGACGGTAACAGTTCAAAGGGAGTGTGCTGGCTGTGAGGGGTCCAGAGTGATTTTACCAGCCCTTTTGCTCACTCTGGATCAGTACAGTTCTTGGAGAGTGGGGAGGGTTGTACCAATGATTCGCTCAGCAGTCCGGACCACCCTCCGTAGTCTTCTGTGGTCAGATTTTGTAGCTGAGCTGAACCAGACAGTTATTGAAGTGCAGAGGACAGATTCAATGATGGCAGAGTAGAACAGTTTCAGCAGCTCCTGTGGCAGGTTGAACTTCCTCAGCTGGCGAAGGAAGTATAACCTCTGCTGGGCCTTTTTGACAATAGAGTCAATGTGAATGTCCCACTTCAGGTCCTGAGAGATGGTGGTGCCCAGGAATCTGAATGACTCCACTGCAGTCACAGTGCTGTTCATGATGGTGAGTGGGGGGATTGCAGTGGGGTAGGGCTGCAACAAACGATTATTTTGATAATCTTAATCTAACTTATTAGACCGATTAATCGTGATCCATTATTTCACTGGTTATCATAGACTTTGATTGATTATTCCGTTTTTGCAATTAGTTAGAATATTAAGTTATACTATTCTAACAGAAATAAAGGTCACTTGCTTTAAAAAAGCATATTCTGTAATTATTACACAATTAATTGTAACACTTTACATTAAGGTTCATTAGTGAACTCCAGTTTTTATGTTAATCATTTTCTATTCGACTTTTAAATTCATTTTAAATACATTTTTATATAATTTCCTTGTTTTTATTGTTGAGATTATTATTTTTTTTAATTCCTTGTTTTTATTGTTGTGATTATTATTTTTAATGTCTATTTCACTTCCTTTTATGAAAGCACTTTTGTGTTTTTGAATTTTTTTTGTGTATGAAATGTGCTATATAAATAAACTTGCCTTGCCTAACTGAATTAATAATGAACAATACTTAACATTTGTTAATCTTAATGTTAATTTCCTTTACTAATGTTATTAAAATCACAAGATGTTTTTTTTAATTGATAAATGCAGATAACATGAACTGTTTTTATTAACACAATAACAAAATTAATACTTAAATGTAATAAATGTATTGTTCATTCTGTTAATTAATATATTAACTAATGAACAAATAACCTTATTGTAATGTTACCAATTCATTATAAAAATAGATCACACAAAATGAGATGACAGACAGAGACACTCTCACCATTTAATTAGCTACATGAAAAAGTAACTGTCATTTTGCACATTCTGCAAACTTTTTGTAAGTCATATAGATAAGAAACAAAATAAAGGTAAGTGATAAGATGCTTGATAAACATTTTATTCACAACATAATGTCTTAAAATACGTTATAGGGTTATGATAATCAAAACAGCCCTGAGCTAGATAGTTGTCTCTGCAAACCAAACTGTCACTTTAATGAAATTATTATTTTTTCCCACTAATACAAATATTTTATCATTAGCTAGTCACAATGGAGAGCTGCTTTAAAGAAAATCAAGGAATTCTAACTGAAGACACTGCTTTCAGTTTTTCATGTTTAATACCGTAAAGGCTTCAATTAAGGCTATCTATTGAAAAGTACTATATAAATAAACATGTGACAACTCTACTGGAGTAATGTTACGTTACTGAACTGGAGCTCATGCAAACATCCACATCGTGTAATCAGATGATTTTTAACGTTGCTTTCACACTGGTCAGTGTGTTGTTTATTTCTTACTGGAGGAAAGCGCGCAATATATATTTACATATTCATCCAAACGCCGCTCAAGTTTGGATGCATTTCCTGAAGTGCTGTGTGTGTTCTTCTTGATCTGCCCAGGAGGGCTGAACAGAGTCTTGCGCTACCGCCACACTGCAAACCGCAGTATTGCAGGCTCTTACATTAGTCATATGAGATCAAACGTCTCGACAACAACAATATTTGGAAATTTTTTATTGCGACGTGTCGATAATGTCGATAATCGTTGCACTACAGTGGGGTTTCTCCTAAAGGCAGACATCTCCACTGTTTTGAGGTGGGCTCCAGGTTGTTAAGACGCACCAGAGAACTCCTTAACCTCCTGCTGAAACAGTTAGTTGGATGGGCAGGTGGTGTCATCTGCAAACTTCAGAGTGACAGAGGGGCCTTTAGGGATGTTGGTGTAAAGGGAGAAGAGCAGTGGGGAGAGAACACAGCCCTGAGGAGCTCCAGTGCTGATCGTACGGGTGCTGGAGGTATTTTCAGCCTCACTACCTGCTGCCTGTCTGTCAAGTGTTGATCCACAAACAGGTGGGGACGGAGAGCTGAGTTAGTTTGGGCAGGAGGAGTGATGGGATGATCTGTTAAAGGCAAGCTGATAAAACAGTCCCAAATGTCCCTGTCTGTCCAGGTGTTGCAGTATGCAGTCCCATGTTGACTGCATCATCCACAGACCTGTTTGCTCTGTAGGCACCAGGGGGTCCATGGTCCAGTGATGTCTTGTAAGCCAAAACCAGTTTTTCAAATGACCATGTTTCCACAGTCTGTCATGCCATCTTAGGCCACAGGTCTTCGGTCCTGTTATCTTGGTTTCTTTGGGACGGGGATGATGGTGGAGCTTTGAAGCATGAGGGGACTTCACACAGCTCCAGATCTGTTGAGATCTTTGTGAAGATGGGGGCACTGGAAGATTTCAGAAGGCTTGTCACACCGTCTGGGCCTGGTGCCTTCTTTCTCTTGTTCTTTTTGAAGACCTCCACGTTCTTCTCTTATCAGCTTATATGAGGGAGAGGAGGGTTGCGGAGGTGTGATGGTGTTTTTTCTAATGCAGCAGAACTCATTCAGATCTTGCCAGTGTTGATTCCACTCTGGGGATGGTGTCTTGTAATTGGTGATGTCTTTCAGACCTTTCCACACTGAAGCTGTGTCAGGAAGAGAATGTCCTTAGTATCGGAATTTCCTCTTTGCCACTCTGCCTTTTCCAGTTTATTTGGCCTGTTTACAAGACTCTGTCCCCATTCCTGTAAGCATCTTCTTGGCCTGACGGAGCTGTCTGAGTTTGTCATAATAAAAATAAAAATAAAAATAGCTATATCGAAATACATATTTGTTAACATGAAATAAAATTTCTCATACTGATTTTGGTCATATCGTCCAGCCCTAATATATACAGTATATAAATTTGGGACATCGACACAATTATCTTTCTTGGCTCTGATCATTACTGTATTATAGTGGGCAAACACTGATTTAGTTGGTAACTGCAGACTGTTTGTTTTACAAATTCTAGGGTATTAAATATACATATGTATGTGAACGGTTTTTTTTATTTTCCAGGATTATTATGTTTATTTTAGTTTTTATTTATACAGGAACCCAATGCATTTGAGGTGCAAAAACAATAAAATATTGGTGAGGCAAAAATTCTCTTAGTTGTTCTTTTTTGCACAGACTGATATTTCTTGATGGAATAAAGTTTTGTTGACCAGAATCTGACCAGATAGCAGTAATTTATCTAGAGTTTGTAGTGAATCATTATATGGAAGCCCGTTTCTGCCACTGAAAAAAAAAAAAAAAAACAAGGTAATTGCGACTTTTTATCTCACAATTCGGATTTTTTTTCTCAGAATTCTGAGATATAAAGTCGCAATTCTGACATATAAACTCGCTTCAATTCTGACTTTTTTGGGGCATTTTCTCAGAATTCTGAGATATAAACTCGCAATTCTGAGATATAAACTCGCAATTGCGACTTTTTATCGGATCGCAGGTGATTCTGACTTTTTTTTCTCACAATTGCGAGTTTATATCTCACAACTCTGACTTTCCCTCGCACCATAGGAAACCACTCTCCGTGTAAGTCTTTGCAGTGCTTTGTTCAGTTTGCTATAGATGAACTATATATTGAACTAGATGAAAGTTGCGTCCGAATATGATTTTTGAACATTTGGCTGAACATAAAAATGACAGATCATTATTGCCCGAAACACTTCAATTTCTGTGTTTTGCGCTCGTAGTCACATACGGTCAATGGACAGTACCATTACCGCCGGGCAGGGTGCGGGACGCGCACAGCTTTCAGACACAACATTCTTCATTTCTTTATAGTTCTGAGTTTGAGGCAGCTTCTATCGCGTTATTTTAATAACAGCTGTCAAGTAAAGAGCGTATTATTGTAACACGAGAGTGGATATATGGTGGATTTCCTTCACTCTGGCATAAAGCGCGCTTTCTTCCCATCTCTATGTTCTTGCTATAGAATTATCTTCTCTCCTGTATTTAATGTTGTAAGATATCGACTGTGAAGTAAGACTGCTCATCCCCGATACTGAAAATTGTAAATAAATTCTGAAGATTTTTTTTTTTTAATTATTTAATCAATTATATATGAAGAGTTCAGATGCAAAAGCCTCTAAATGCCATGTGAAATTTTCTTCTAAAATGAGCATTTTTCGTTTATGTTCAGTTATTGCATGACAATGACCCAAAGAACCTGTACCTGAAAAGACAAATGCTCATTTTAGAAGAAAATTTCAGATGGCACTTGGAGGCTTTTGCATCTGAACTCTTCATATGTAGGCCTATATAATATATTTACATTTACATTTAGTCATTTGGCACCTGACGCTTTTATCCAAAGCGACTTACAATTGGGGAGTACATAAAGCGATTCATCATGCTGAAGAGGCAATCAGACAGAGGAAGTGCTCCCAAGTAACACCAAGTCTCAGTCATTGTTCAAATAAGTACAAGCTAGCAAGGGAAGGCCTGGCAGAGAAAGATAACCAGGGAAAAAAACTTTTTTTAAAGTTTAGGATGAAGTCAAGTAGTACCGAAAGAGATGAGTCTTCAGTTGTTGCTTGAAGATTGACTGCAGGGATTTGCCAGCATTCCGGATAGGGGTGAAAGTTTGATTTAGATTATTATTCTGTCACCATCTTTTGGTCCCTTAACAAGGAATGGTGAGGCATGAGAATGTTCTGGAGAGTGATTTTGAGCCTCACCGTCACCTGTGATAGTACCACAAGGCGTCGCTCAAATTAAAGCTAGCAGATCTCAGAAAGCTTCTGGAGGGGATGTAGTTTCATTTGTAATAGTGCGTGGAAGTAGGAGGGTGCTGAGCCAAAAATGTGAATTGTCGTTCCCAATATTTATGGACCTATGTATTCTATATATATATATATATATATATATATATATATATATATACTTCTGTGTCCTCCATTAAATTGGCATCATTGCTATAGACAAAGGCAGCTGTGAATAATGTAAGTTGGTCTCGTTTTATCTGGTTGCAGTTCAAAAAAATGGCACAAATGTTCCAAACTAGGTAGTGAAGTAAAATCTAAGAAGCGGGGCGGGGGATCTCATTCAGGAAAAAATGCTTTCACTATTTATGTTGGCCAAAATGTATTGGCACCCAATTATTGCACGTCCTTTTCCCTGGGTAACAGCTCTGAAGTTTTCCTATAGCCTAAGACTTTGGAGAACCAGATAAATGAGACCATCTAATTCAGGGGTGCAAAATTCTCCAGTTCCTTGAGGACCACAACCCTGCAGAGTTTCTTCTCTTCAGTTCCAACCCTCATCTTCTACAGGGTTCAGGTCAAAAACACTGTTGTTTAAAAAAAAAAATTTTGTGCTGACCCATTTTTGTGTTTATTGCTGAACCGTGTGTATTTGGATTGTTGTCTGATGGAAGATCTAAACTGCAGTATAAATTTCTACGAGTTGGGCTACTATTATAGTATTATAGGTTATTATGGCTATTTGATGAATCCATATGCCAAGCATGACGTACAGAGTAGGCCTAGTGAAAAAACAGTTCTGGTTTGGCACAACATAAAGATCAGCAGTAATTTAACCGTGGAATGGGGTACTTTTTTATCTGTTTGTACTCTTAAGTCACTCAGAAAAGTTCTGGTGGGTTTGCTGCCAATGAAGTATTTTTTCATGCTCTTGAAATAGGACAGTCGGATTCTGCTGTACCAGCGTGTCTGACATAAATTTGGGATTTGTTTTGGAAATAAGTGAGGACAATTTTTCTTGAAACCCTCCCGATGAGCTATCATGTGGTGATAATAGGGGATGTTACAATAATACGTTTTTTTTTTAGACTTTCTGACCCCAGCTGTTATTAAAATCTCTGCAACTCCAGCGATCCTTGGAGAAGCTGCCTCAAACTCTCCTCCTCAGTGCATTAGGACTATAAAGAAATGTCCTCTTTCAGGCAGATTTTTAACATCTTTAGTTGTGGAACCTCTGAAAGCTGTGCGCGTCCCGCACCCTGCCCGGCGGTAATGGGGATTTTCACTGTCCAACCCTTTTCTTACAGCCACTTCCTATTTTGAGCGCAAAACTTGTTCTTCACATCAGAAATTATTTTTTGTTTTTTTTCAGATGGATAAAGGGAATGACCTTTGTGTTCCTCATTTTTATGTTTGTGGAACAAAAATCATATTCGGACGCAACTTTCATCTCCTAGTCACCCTGGTGTGCAAAAAATATATAGGGAATTCTTCAGAGATATTTTACTATAGCAAATTTCTGAACAAAGGGGTGCACTAATTGTGGCGAGAAAAAAAGTCAGAATTGCGAGAAAAATTTATTTCAGTCAGAATTGCGAGTTTATATCTCCCCACTTTCAATTGCGAGTTTTATATCTGATAGGTTAGAATTTTGTGAATTTATGAGAAAAAAAAGTAAACAGAATTGCGAGTTTATTTTCACAGCCGCCTTTGCTCAGATTTATCAAGGGTGCCAATATTAGTGGAGGGCACTTATATATATATATATATATATATATAATATATATATATATATATATATATATATATATCAGAATTATATACATACGAGTTTATATATTATCTTTCTCTCTGATCATCTGAATTCTGAGTGGGCAAAAAAGTCAGAATTGCGAGTTTATATCTCAGAATTGCGAGTTTATATCTCAGAATTCTGAGAAAAAAAGTCATATGAATTGCGAAAAGTTTATATGTCAGAATTGCGACTTTATTTTATTTTTATTTATACGGAACAATTGCATTTGAGGTGCAAAAAAAGTCAGAATTGTGAGATAAAAATCTTAGTTGTTGTTCTTTTTGCAATTACCTTGTTTTATAGAATAAAGTTTTGTTCAGTGACCAGATAGCGGAAACGGGCTTCTATCAGAGTTTGTAGTGAATATTATCTGACTGAATTGGTTCCAGAAAACAGAGTAAAAAAACCTAAATTATTCAATTGTTGAATTCAAGACAATAACCCAGATATTCCACCAAAAGTATTAACATTTCAATTAAAATTTTAGACTTAGGGAAAATACAAATTGTGCTAAAAGAGCATGTTAATGAAGTTATTGCTGTATATGCAACTTATCTGTCTTCCTGTATTGTTAAATGTGTTGCCACTCAAAGGGAAACAGAGGGAAATGTATCTATCGCTGTAGCAACAGTTTGAATTCAACAATGAGCTAAAATAATATTAATGAGAGGTACAGACAAACTAAGAGCAGTGTGGAATACAAACAGAAGAACTGTTTATTTTTGTGACTGCATCTTCTCATTTCACACACTGTTTTATTTGCACTCCAGTGGTCAGCATCTTCTCAGAACGGTGTGCTTTTAAAAGAAGCACCCACATTCGTAATGTATTGAAGGTCATCTTTTAAAAGATGTTCCTTTTCATCTAATAGTTTTTCTTTTGAATGGTTAGTCTCTAGAACCATTTTTCTAAGTTAAAGTGTCTGTAATAAACATAAATGTAGAATCGCAAAATATAGTTGTTTTATTTACATAATGAAAATAAGTGGATGTTATTGTCAGTAAGAGTTTGTGCATGTAATCTTCAATCTACATTAGAACACCATATTCTAAAAACAAAATCTTTTCATACTAGATTTTATTCAGGCAACAAACTTGACAATGCAAAAGCATACACATATTTATTCTTCATGATTAACAAAATAAACATGTAAAATCAAATGAACAGTGAGCAGAGCTGAATGATGATTTTGTTACCAAACATTCTGTTATTTTTTTCGAGAGAATGAGAATGCATGTTTATTTAACATTGAACAGAAAAAGGCATCAAGTATTAAGAACACATTTTCATATCAACTCTTTAAGACGACTAAGCCTCCATAGTTGCATCCAGTCACCATCACTGATGCACAAACCTTCTATGTATTCTGTAACATTAAGCAACACGTTTCATATTCATTTCCAATATTAGGATTGTTTTGAGACAATCTCACCTTGACTGTAGATACAGGCAGCTGCTTGAAATAAATGCAATTAAGATAAACAGTTCTCACTTCTTAGAGTGGATCAGACACCTAAACTGTAAGCACAGATGTCTAATTCTGCTCATAGAGGGCCACCAAAGCCACTAAAAGGCAAGCCAGCAACCTTTAGCCAGAAAAGCGTAACGGCTAAAGCTAACGCTGCAAGGCAGGGAAGGAGACCAGGTGCCGTTTTTTTATTTATTATTTTATTGATGTCAATGGAGGAAAGGCTTCACTATGCTAAATAAACAGCTTTTTAGAAACGGCTTATCATTTATTGAATAGACAGACTATTGGCTAATCTTCATGTTTTAAACTAAACAATACATTTGGATTTAACTACTTTTAGAGTTTACACCGAAAACAAATGATGTTTTATAAAAGAAGTCACTGACTTTTTGTGACAGGTGGGATTCAGCTTACGGTAATTCTCATTCATTCCTATGGTATCTGTAAACGGTGATTGAGTGTCACACAACTCTGACTGAAATTCAATGATGTCAAGGCTGTATTAAGGCACTCATGATCCAAGTTGACGTTACGCTTTCTGCAATAGTAAGTATAATACAGACCCTCTCCTCTTCCAATAGTAAGATAATTTCTGGGGCCACTATCCTGCAGATTTTAGCTCCAGTCCTAATTTAAAACACCTGCACCTGCTAATCAAGGTCTTCAGGATTGCTAAAAAGCTTCCAAGCAACTGTGTTGAGGCAGGTTAGAGCTCAAATTTGCAGGACTTTGGTTCTCCAGAAGAAGATTGGACACCCTTGTTTTAAAGTCTGTCTGTCCACACAGAAGAAAAAAAAAAATCTGTTCAAGCAAAAAAGCATTAAAAATTGTAGAAAACCTTTAGAATGATACTGTATATTGAAAAGTGCAATAATACAAAAAAAAAAGAAAGCAAAATTGCTGCTTTTTTCCAATGGGATGTTTATGTAGAGTTTACATTAAAAAAGTTATATATTCTCTTATATGATTGCAGTTGTTCACGAACATCTCCATCTTCATGAGTATCTGAATAATCAGATACAGGGTGTGATGCTGATGTCTGCTCTCTCCTCTTCTGTCGGAGACTTCTGCATCTGAATTCATAAACCAGAACAACCACTGCGACCATGCCCGCAAGAGCAGCGTGGACCAATCGGATCGCAGACTCAGTAAGTCCACAACATTCTAATGAGAAAATAAATGAGCAATGTTAGAAAACACAAATATAATTCATTAAAAAATAATTTGATTACATTAATCGACTACTATCACCACTGAAATACCTGAACTTTTGCTGATGGGATCGTATGTGTTTTTATCCTGATATTCCACCTCCAGAGGAAGAGAGAGACTGATGCTGGTGAATAAACTGTTTTCTTTGTACCAGGAGAGAGTCACATGACTCACGTTCACCACTGAACACAGCAGTGAATAATTTGATAATGAAGACGATGAAGGACATCTGGTGATGATAGGAATGGAAAGAGGAGCTGAAAAATATGATAGTACGAATTAAATTAGATCAAACCCTCGTTCCTGATTTATTTTCATAGAGATTGTGACATCCAGCAAAATGAGCGTCAGCAACCATTGGCAATAGTACGTATATAATTATGCTTTTGCTCAAAAATATGTATTTTTATAACAAAATAGTTATAACTTACCAGCTAGACACCACAAGCACAAATGGAAGAAAACGGGGTGAATCATTTTCTTGAGCAGTTTGAACATCGGAACAGTTTCAAAAAAGAAAAGCCTTCAACAAGGCAAATAAAAATAAAAAAATGCTACATCAAACAGGTCCTGACAAGACTGAAAACTTGCAATATAGCATCAGACGAGCTGAAGATAAGAGTGATGCTAGTCTATACTAGAGTGGTCAGTGTGTGAATAATAAATCGTAGCACCTCCTTTCAGAGTCTGTATGGCCTTCACACATAGACTTATTTAGAAATGAAGGCTAAGACTCTGAAGACTATTGTTCCTCCAATGCGATATTTTAAGATAAGTATGGGTTCAACTTTATGCCAGTTGGGCACATTATTAGACTAACCTTTCAAACTTTGGCAAAATTGGTTTGTGTGAAGGGGAAAAACTGCAGTGGAAAAACGTAATGAAGTATTATAGTAAAATATATAGTAAAATATTATAGTACACATTAAATTAGATCAAACCCTCGTTCCTGGTTTATTTTCATAGAGATTGTAACATCAGCAAAATGAGCGTCAGCAACCATTGGCGACACGCATAACGATGCTTTTGCTCAAAAATATGTACTTTTCTTTACATAAAGTGTACATAGCCTACTTTTAGGTCCTTAGTAGCCAAGGTGAATTGAGAAGCAGAGAAAAGTGGTGTCGTTTTCAAGCAAGTTTCACTAGTGAACTGCATCAAAGCCCACAACAGACTTCACACAGTATAGAAGACAAGCAACAACAAGCTATGCTATGCATAGCAATCTCTCTCCTCCTTTAGGGTTGCCAACTGTTTCTGTATAATACAGAATCATCCTGTCTTTATGGAATCAAAGAAGTGTTCCTTATGAAAGCCATAAAGAACACAGTTTGTCCTTATACACATGCATCCGCCATACAAACTAGACCAGTGGTTCTCAACTCTGGTGCTCGAGGTCCACTTTCCTGCAGAGTTTAGCTCAAATGTGTGTGACATTTTTGTATGACATTAAAATTCTACCTTCTATACTTTCTTTACACCTTTTATAATGACATTCGCTATGTGGTGCAGTACAAATACTTTGAGTGTCCCTTACTTATAAAGAAGCATGATTTTTATTTACCTTTTCTGAAGTTGGCAACCCGAGTTACAGTGTAAAATTATTGTATCCACTGACATATGGTAGCTTTTTGTAAAGATCAGGGTTCTGCATAATTTATTCCAAAAAAAACAGGGGCAAATAAATGTGCGGATGATCCACTGGTTATCTCTAATAGGAGCAACCAAAAGTGACGCTATTTGAATTAAATCATTAAATCATTGATTACATATATGTATTGCATACTGCTACAAAGACTGCATAAACATGTACGCAAAGGAATCACAAAAGTCATATCATTTCATAATAAGAATAATTATGACTAATTATTGATTTAAAGTGTTAAAAGGGGAATTACATTTACTGAACAGTGTATACTCACCATAGACAATAAGATTGAATTTGTTGAGCGAGGTATCTGTTCTGCTGGTGACTTTATAAAGTCCAGAGTCTGTGGTTCTGGTGTTCGTGATTGTTACGCACTTTTAATTCATAGTCTAGAGATGGAAGTAGTAACATTGAAATTGTGACCAGCCTTGTGACAATGCAGGTGGCAAGAGACAAGCACAACCAGAGGTGTCAACAAAAGATCATTTATTTTACAAGAATTAAGGAAAAGTAAGAAATAACAATATTAAATGGCAACAACAATAATATAGATAATTGCAACAAATAAAGAAACGAAATACACAAAAAGGGTTAAGTAAATTATATACAATATTTACATAAGTCAAAACAAAATAAACCCCCACAGGAGAAAAGGACGCAAGTGGCGCTAAAGAAAAGAAAAGAACAAAACCAAAACCAATCTAACTCAATTTCAACCTCTAACCTAACTAAAGGAAAACAAAGCAATGAAAGCAAATCTTCGGCGTTTACACGCCTTACTTTCCTACCCTATACTAACCAAACAGAAGAATAGGCTACATAAGCAGCGCTCACTTCTAATCTGGTGTGTCTATACATTGGAATCACTAGGTGTTTGTAGCGTGTACGTCACGTGACATTTACCTGCCCAAAGCTCCTGTGGCAAAGCGAAGGTTGTCATCAGCTAACAACAAAGCAAGCTGAAAGAAAGGTAATCACAAATGTAAACCAGATTACAGTTAAATTATAACAAGAAAATGACAAGACCAAAACGAGAGGGAGAGGCAAATTAACAATCGCTAGAACAGAGCAGAAAACCAAAAAATCGCCTCTGCTTAGCGTTTCGTCTAGACGTCTCTTTTAAAAGACTGCGATGGCCCGGATTGGCAGCAAAGGCCATGACGACACTCGAGTTAATAAAGATCGACAGCCTCCTAAGCAATAGCAGTCCCGAGGGGTTGATCCTAAGAAAATGACAGGGAGGGAGAGAAAAGCGAGAGAGAAAGAGACGAAGGCACACCTGCCGGGACGTAACAGTGATGATCAGAGATCCAGTCTGATCCAGCTTTAGTCTGCCTCTGAATCTCCCACCAGCACTGGCATCATAAAACGTGCTCTTATTGTTTTGTCTATTGATTCGAGCGATGAGAATGTTGTTGTGTCCAAACTCCACTCGATCACCTCTTCCCTCTGGATTTCAGTATTATCAGGTTTCAGCGTGACAGAATTTCCCCCATACTGACACTGACTTCACTGCATTATCACCAATCACAAACACGCCTAATTTTAAAAGAATGATTGACAAAATGAGTAAAGATTTGCTTACATGAGTTGTGAATCACATTGCTTGGTTAATCTTTATCATTTATGACATGCAGGCAAAATCGTATCGCTGATTCTGTACGAACCAGACTCCATAAAATAGTTATAACTTACCAGCTAGACACCACAAGCACGAATGGAAGAAAACTGGGTGAATCATTTTCTTGAGCAGTTTGAACATCAGAACAGTTTCAAATAAGAGAAGCCTTCAACAAGGCAAATTAAAAAAAAAAAAAAATGCTACATCAAACAGGTCCTGACAAGACTGAAAACTTGCAATATAGCATCAGACGAGCTGAAGATAAGAGTGATGCTAGTCTATACTAGAGTGCTCAGTGTGAATAAATAAATCTTAGCACCTCCTTTCAGAGTCTGTATGGCCTTCACACATAGACTTATTTAGAAATGAAGGCTAAGATTCTGAAGACTATTGTTCCTCCAATGCGATATTTTAAGATAAGCATGGGTTCAACTTTATGCCAGTTGGGCACATTATTAGACTAACCTTTCAAACTTTGGCAAAATCGGTTTTGTGTGAAGGGGAAAAACTGGAGGAAAAAAAACTCAGCACAAATAACACTAACTTGAGTTAAGAACCACACTTCACATCTAATCTCACCACACACTTTACCTTAATATCTACAATAGTGTGTGTGTGTGTGTGTGTGTGTGTGTGTGTGTGGGGGGGGGGGGGGGGGGGGGGGTGGGGGGGGGGCACAAGATTCATCTTAACCTACTTTAAGTATTATTCATTCAGTCATTTTTCACCATGTCATGTATCACTCTCTAGAAGTAATCTATAACAATTTTAACTAAAATGAACATTTCATCATGTTTCATTTATTTGACAAATAATTAAGCACTCTCAAAAATTGCCATAATAATTTCCAAAGCTGTTTACACTGTGAAATTAATATCTTACTTACATTCGTACATCTTCACTTTGTAAGCCTATTTCTGATGAGAGAATTAATCAAAGAATTCAGTCAGCAGCACGCGCAAGAAACAGCGGCGCTTCGGCAATGACTCATCTGAACGCCTCTGATTGGTCCTTGCATTCATAAGCTCAACAGAATCGTATGTGATTGGTTATAATGCGCAGTGCTTTTAAAAACGTGTGTTTCTGGCTCTGTGCCAGCCAGCGAACGCAGATTTGAATTTAGCAGCTGGTGATGTTTTTCTTTTTATATATACATAGTTTACCGGACAAACTGCGCATTTCACCCAAAATTGTTTGCTGTGATATGATTCTAAATTTGGGGGGCCAAAGGGGGGGCCAAGCTTGTTGACAGGGGCTTGCTTTGATGTTGCCACCCCTTATAGACCCATGCCAAACCTTTGCCACCCTAAAAATTATTTTCTAGATCCGCCCCTGGGACTAATGTAGGGAATAGTGAATGAGGGGGCGATTTCGGATACAGCCAGTGTCAGTGAAAGCCTAGGCTTTCCCCTGACTGTACCGGGAAAAGATTCAAGAGTGTCGAAAACAGCGCCATCTGGTAGTTAGTAAAAAAATAATAATAATAATAAAAACCAGTCAAAAAGCCTTTGAAAGAAGCTCTGTCGTGTGTGTGTGTGTGTGTGTGTTGAATATCTGTCTCTGCAAATTAATTTACCCATTAAAGTGAGCCAATGAATGCCAGTATAACTAGTATTGAATATTGTGTAATAAAAAATATGGTTTTAAACCTGGGTGTAGCAAAGTTGCCACCGTCATCATTATACTGAGCAACTCTCAGATGCTTGAAGAGGTTTTCAGTTGGTTCCTTTGAGATGTCCGTGGTTTATCTTTAATGAGTCAAAGCTAGGGAAAAAAATAAAATAAAATAAAACGCCCTCAAAAAGTTTCCATAAACAAACCCTGTCACACACCAAGCAGCTCACCTTCTGTATAAATTATATGAGATTAAGTTATGACATATAGAATAAATTCATGAAAGGTCATTGGACAGACGGAGTTTTCGTCATCGATCATGTGAAACCACACGCCCCCAAAACGGGGTTCACTGAAGATGTGACGTGACTCGAAGTTTCAGTGTCATAATATAACTGTGGAACGAGTAATACTATCCATCGAAGTCAGATTTTGCAGGAATCTACAGCAATATGAACAACACTTTCAATTCTGTTCTGTGCTTGTTACTAACGTGCGGTAAGTGTAAGATATCTGTTCATTATTTCTGTTAAGTTTTATTGAGACGCCCAAACGTCTTCTTGATATTTGCATTTTTGGAGTTCCAAATTAACAGTGATCACGTTCGTCCAGATTAACGAAGAGTTAACTACATTATACTGTAGCGCGGTAAAGTTAGTTTTAGGTTTGATATTCGCCGGATATTCGCCTAGGCTGATTTAGGGACCGTCTGCAAATGTACCTTTCAATACAAAACGAAGTCCAATAATTAATACAAATGATGTTTACAAATCCATAGTAAATGCCTTGTGGGTAAACAGACTGAACATATTTCATCAATATGTCGCCTTAGACAATACCTCCCCTAATGTATGTACAGTACACAAATATTTTTAGGGAAAAAAATACAGTAATTCATCGAAATGGGTTTTCATGTTCCAAAGGTTGTATTACGTTTGTAGTTACAAGACTGATTAACTACAGTTGAAATTTTGCCAATATCTCCCTTACTGTATGTACAGTACACAAATATTTTTAGAAAACAATTACTGTAATTCACCTAAAGGGTTTTTTCATGTTCCAAAGGCTGTAGTACATTCCTAGTGGCCAGGATGACGTACTACAGGCAACATTTTGCCAATATTTTCGTTACTGTACATACAGTGCATAATTATTCTTAGAAAACAATTACTGTAATTCACCAAAAGGGTTTTTTCATGTTCCAAAGGCTGTAGTACGTTTGTAGATACAAGTCTGAATTACTACAGGTGAAATTTTGCCAATATCTCCCTTACTGTATGTACAGTACACAAATATTTTGAAAAACAATTACTGTAATTCACCTAAAGGGTTTTTTCATGTTCCAAAGGCTGTAGTACATTCCTAGTGGCCAGGCTGACTTACTACAGGTAAAATTTTGCCAATATCTCCCTTACTGTATGTAGAGTACACAAATAATTTTAGAAAACAATTACTGTAATTCACTTAAAGGGTTTTTTAATGTTCCAAAGGTTGTAGTACATTCCTAGAGGCCAGGCTGACGTACTACAGGTGAAATTTTGCCAGTATCTCCCTTACTGTATGTACAGTATACTAATATTTTTAGAAAACAATTACTGTAATTCACCTAAAGGGTTTTTTAATGTTCCAAAGGCTGTAGTACATTTGTAGTTACAAGTGTGACTTACTACAGGTGAAATTTTGCCAGTATCTCCCTTACTGTATGTACAGTATACAAATATTTTTAGAAAACAATTACTGTAATTCACCTAAAGGTTTTTTTCATGTTTCAAAGGTTGTAGTACATTCCTAGAGGCCAGGCTGACGTACTACAGGCGAAATTTTGCCACAAATTTTCTTTACTGTACATACAGTGCATAATTATTCTTAGAAAACAATTACTGTAATTCACCAAAAGGGTTTTTTCATGTTCCAAAGGCTGTAGTACGTTTGTAGTTACAAGTCTGAATTACTACAGGTGAAATTTTGCCAATATCTCCCTTACTGTATGTACAGTACACACATATTTTTAGAAAACAATTACTGTAATTCACCTAAAGGGTTCTTTAATGTTCCAAAGGTTGTAGTACATTCCTAGTGGCCAGACTGACTTACTATAGGTGAAATTTTGCCAGTATCTCCCTTACTGTATGTACAGTATACAAATATTTTTAGAAAAAAAATACTGTAATTCACCTAAAGGGTTTTTTTCATGTTCCAAAGGTTGTAGTACATTCCTAGTGGCCAGGCTGACTTACTACAGGTGAAATTTTGCCAGTATCTCCCTTACTGTATGTACAGTATACAAATATTTTTAGAAAACAATTACTGTAATTCACCTAAAGGGTTTTTTCATGTTCCAAAGGTTGTAGTACATTCCTAGTGGCCAGGCTGACTTACTACGGGTGAAATTGTGCCAATATTTTCCTTACTGTACATACAGTGCATAATTATTCTTAGAAAACAATTACTGTAATTCACCTAAAGGGTTTTGTAATATTCCAAAGGCTGTAGTACGTTTGTAGTTACAAGTCTGACTTACTACAGGTGAAATTTTGCCAATATCTCCCTTACTGTATGTACAGTACACAAATATTTTTAGAAAACAATTACTGTAATTCACCTAAAGGGTTTTTTAATGTTCCAAAGGTTGTAGTACATTCCTAGTGGCCAGGCTGACTTACTACAGGTGAAAGTTTGCCAATATATCCCTTACTGTATGTACAGTACACAAATATTTTTAGAAAACAATTACTGTAATTCACCTAAAGGGTTTTTTTAATGTTCCAAAGGCTGTAGTGTGTTTGTTGTAGTTACAAGTGTGACTTACTACAGGTGAAATTTTGCCAATATCTCCCTTACTGTATGTACAGTATACAAATATTTTTTAGAAAACAATTACTGTAATTCACCTAAAGGGTTTTTTTCATGTTCCAAAGGTTGTAGTACATTCCTAGTGACCAGGCTGACTTACTACAGGTACAATTTTGCCAATATCTCCCTTACTGTATGTACAGTACACAAATAATTTTAGAAAACAATTACTGTAATTCACTTAAAGGGTTTTTTTAATTTTCCAAAGGTTGTAGTACATTCCTAGAGGCCAGGCTGCCGTACTACAGGTGAAATTTTGCCACAAATTTTCTTTACTGTACATACAGTGCATAATTATTCTTAGAAAACAATTACTGTAATTCACCTAAAGGGTTTTTTAATGTTCCAAAGGCTGTAGTACATTTGTAGTTACAAGTGTGACTTACTACAGGTGAAATTTTGCCAATATCTCCCTTACTGTATGTACAGTACACAAATATTTTTAGAAAACAATTACTGTAATTCACCTAAAGGTTTTTTTCATGTTTCAAAGGTTATAGTACATTCCTAGAGGCCAGGCTGACGTACTACAGGCGAAATTTTGCCACAAATTTTCTTTACTGTACATACAGTGCATAATTATCTTAGAAAACAATTACTGTAATTCACCAAAAGGGTTTTTTTCATGTTCCAAAGGCTGTAGTACGTTTGTAGTTACAAGTCTGAATTACTACAGGTGAAATTTTGCCAATATCTCCCTTACTGTATGTTACAGTACACACATATTTTTAGAAAACAATTACTGTAATTCACCTAAAGGGTTCTTTAATGTTCCAAAGGTTGTAGTACATTCCTAGTGGCCAGACTGACTTACTATAGGTGAAATTTTGCCAGTATCTCCTTACTGTATGTACAGTATACAAATATTTTTAGAAAAAAAATACTGTAATTCACCTAAAGGGTTTTTTTCATGTTCCAAAGGTTGTAGTACATTCCTAGTGGCCAGGCTGACTTACTACAGGTGAAATTTTGCCAGTATCTCCCTTACTGTATGTACAGTATACAAAATATTTTTAGAAAACAATTACTGTAATTCACCTAAAGGGTTTTTTCATGTTCCAAAGGTTGTAGTACATTCCTAGTGGCCAGGCTGACTTACTAGGTGAAATTGTGCCAATATTTTTCCTTACTGTACATACAGTGCATAATTATTCTTAGAAAACAATTACTGTAATTCACCTAAAGGGTTTTGTAATATTCCAAAGGCTGTAGTACGTTTGTAGTTACAAGTCTGACTTACTACAGGTGAAATTTTGCCAATATCTCCCTTACTGTATGTACAGTACACAAATATTTTTAGAAAACAATTACTGTAATTCACCTAAAGGGTTTTTTAATGTTCCAAAGGTTGTAGTACATTCCTAGTGGCCAGGCTGACTTACTACAGGTGAAAGTTTGCCAATATATCCCTTACTGTATGTACAGTACACAAATATTTTTAGAAAACAATTACTGTAATTCACCTAAAGGGTTTTTTAATGTTCCAAAGGCTGTAGTACGTTTGTAGTTACAAGTGTGACTTACTACAGGTGAAATTTTGCCAATATCTCCCTTACTGTATGTACAGTATACAAATATTTTTTAGAAAACAATTACTGTAATTCACCTAAAGGGTTTTTTTCATGTTCCAAAGGTTGTAGTACATTCCTAGTGACCAGGCTGACTTACTACAGGTACAATTTTGCCAATATCTCCCTTACTGTATGTACAGTACACAAATAATTTTAGAAAACAATTACTGTAATTCACTTAAAGGGTTTTTTAATGTTCCAAAGGTTGTAGTACATTCCTAGAGGCCAGGCTGCCGTACTACAGGTGAAATTTTGCCACAAATTTTCTTTACTGTACATACAGTGCATAATTATTCTTAGAAAACAATTACTGTAATTCACCTAAAGGGTTTTTTAATGTTCCAAAGGCTGTAGTACATTTGTAGTTACAAGTGTGACTTACTACAGGTGAAATTTTGCCAATATCTCCCTTACTGTATGTACAGTACACAAATATTTTTAGAAAACAATTACTGTAATTCACCTAAAGGGTTTTTTCATGTTCCAAAGGTTGTAGTACATCCCTAGTGGCCAGGCTGAGTTACTACAGGTGAAATTTTGCCAATATCTCCCTTACTGTATGTACAGTACACAAATATTTTTAGAAAAAAATTACTGTAATTCACCTAAAGGGTTTTTTAATGTTCCAAAGGTTGTAGTACATTCCTAGTGGCAAGGCTGACTTACTATAGGTGAAATTTTGCCAGTATCTCCCTTACTGTATGTACAGTATACAAATATTTTTAGAAAACAATTACTGTAATTCACCTAAAGGGTTTTTTCATGTCCCAAAGGTTGTAGTACATTCCTAGAGGCCAGACTGACGTACTACAGGCGAAATTTTGCCGCAAATTTTCTTTACTGTACATACAGTGCATAAATATTCTTAGAAAACAATTACTGTAATTCACCAAAAGGGTTTTTTCATGTTCCAAAGGCTGTAGTACGTTTGTAGTTATGAGACTGACTTACTACAGCTGAAATTTTGCCAATATCTTCCTTACTGTATGTACAGTATACAAATATTTTAATGAAAAAAGTATTGTAATTCACCAAAAGGGTTTATTTCATGTTCCAAAGGCTGTAGTACATTTGTAGTTATGAGACTGACTTACTACAGCTGAAATTTTGCCAATATCTTCCTTACTGTATGTACAGTCCACAAATATTTTAATTAAAAAAACTACTGTAATTAACCAAAAGGGTTTTTTTCATGTTCCAAAAGTCATTGTACGTTTACTAGTACGTAAGTACGTAAGACTGACTTACTACAGGTTCAATTTTGCCAATGTCACCCTTACTGTACATACAGTACACAATTATTCTTAGAAAACAATTACTGTAATTCACAAAAAGGTTTTTTTTATGTTCCAAAGGCTGTAGTACGTTTGTAGTTATAAGACTGACTTACTACATGTGAAATTTTGCCAATTTCTTCCTTACTGTACATGCAGCACACAAATATTTTCATTAAAAACAAATTCACCAAAAGTTTTTTTTTTTCATGTTCTAAAGGTTGTAGTACGCTCCTAGTGGCCTTGGATTCTACAACAGATTATTTATATTCATATTTATTTATGTATGTACAGTATCTCACAAAAGTGAGTACACCCCTCACATTTCAGCAAAAAGTTTAGTATAATTTATCAAGGGACAATACTGCACAAATTAAACTTGGATATATTTTAGAGTAGTCAATGTGCAGCTTGTATAGAAGTACAAATTTACTGTCCTCTAAATATAACTCAACATATAACCATTATTGTCCAAATAACTGACAACAAAAATGAGTACACCCTAAGTGAACATGTCAAAACTGTGTCCAAAGTGTCAATATTTTGTAGGGGCACCATTGTTATCTAGCACTGCCTTAATCCTCCTGGGCATGGAATTCACCAGAGCTGCACAGGTTGTTGCTGGCATCCTCTTCCACTCCTCCATAATGACATCACGGAGCTGTTGGATGTTAGACACATGGTGCGTCTCCACCTTCCGCTTGAGGATGCCCCGCATGTGCTCAATAGGGTTCAGGTCTGGAGACATACTTGGCCACTCCATCACCATCACCTTCAGCTTCATCAGCAAGGCAGTTGTCATCTTGGTGGTGTGTTTGGGGTGGTTATGTTTGAAAACAGTTTCTGAAGGGAGGGCATCATCTTCTGCTTCAGAATGTCACAGTACATGTTGGAATCCATGTTTCCCTCAATGAACCACAGCTCCCCAGTACCAGCAGTAGTCATGCAGGCCCAGACCATGATGCTACCACCACTATGCTTGACTGTAGGCAAGGCATAATTTTCTTGGTACTCCTTAGTGTTGTTTTTGGCAGCCTGTTTTAATTTTAAACCAATAAAAGTCTTTGTGTGAAGCTGTCATTTTAGTTTTTATTAGTTTTAGTCACGTTCATACTCTTTTTAGTCTAGTCAAGTTTCAGTCAACTAAAAGTCTGAGCATTTTAGTCTTATTTTAGTCAGAATTATCCATGACTATTTTCGTCTAGTTTTAGTCGACGAAAACTGATGACATTTAGTCTAGTTTTAGTCAATGAAAATTGTATTTTAGTCTCTTTTTAATAATGCAATTCTATTTAACCCAGTCAATATAGTATAAGTACCTAGTAGTATAGACAAAACCAAAATTTTCTTTTAGCCAAACCCATTTCAAACAAGGTTATCTTATTATATTATTGTTACCTTATAGACTCAGGAATACATCCATTCCAGACACGGAAGACGCTCTGATTTGAATTTACAACATTTATTTTACCAACCAAACATGTTAGAAGTACACACATAAATTTAAATAAATAAAAACACTAAATAAAATAAAATAAATAAAATAGCATCACATGACAATGCCAGAAAAAAATAATAATACATTCAAGTTTAACAAAGAGAAACAAGGTGCTTGAATGCTCGAGCTACAATAACATACTAAAAAGTGTAAATAAAATGTGTGTGTCTGTTACTTGTATTGCTTGTAAACTGAAGTCAGATGAAGCCGGCCATCGCCCCTTTCTCTGTGTCATACTTAACTTTGTTTGTTGGCATCTTCTAAATAATGCCACGAGTGAAGCTTGAGGAAGTGACGTTGCCTGCGTCTGCGCAGAGTGTTGCCATGTCCGCGGCTTTCCCGTGGAATTGGACTACTTTAACACTGTTGCCGCGGGTTGTTTTTCATATCCGCGGGTTGAAGTGACCCCGATAACATGCCCCTGGAATGCAAACTTTACCGGGGAACCCCCCTCGAAATGCGATAGGGCTAGTTTTGAGTAGCAATTGGGCGGGTTTTGTTGCGCAAACCTGTCAGCCCCTGAAGTGAGACAGAAATACTGCAAAATAATAATAATAACGCGACAAAACGAGATGGAATAACGTTATAACATTTCGTTTCGTCTCGTTTTGGTCAACGAAATGGATGAAGAGACATTTTAGCATAGTTTTTATTTTGTAAACCACATTTAGTCTCATTTTTATTCGTCAACGATATTGCATTATACATTTAATTGTATAATGGCTTTCCTGTAGCTCAAATGGTAGAGCATGGCGCTAGCAACGCCAAGATCATGGGTTTGATTCCCAGGGAAAGCAAGAGCTGATCAAATGTAAAACTGTAATTGAATGCAATGTAAGTCGCTTTGGATAAAAGCGTCTGCTAAATGCATAAATGTAAATGTAAATTATAGTCATCGTCACATGACCAGCATTTACGTTGCGTCTCGTCTCGTTTTCGTCACGTGATAAAGGTTCGTTGACGACGATATTTAGTCATAATTTTCGTTGACGAAAGCAACACTAGTACTCCTCACCAGGGCGTCGCCACACATGCTGGACACCATCTGAGTCAAACAAGTTTACCTTAGACTCATCAGACTACAGGACATGGTTCCAGTAATTCATGCTCTTGGACAGGTTGTCTTCAGCAAACTGTTTGCAGGCTTTTTTGTGAGCCAGCTACAGAAGAGGCTTCCTTCTGGGACGACGGCCATGCAAACCGACTTGTTGCAGTGTGTGGCGTACGGTCTGAGCACTGACAAGCTGACCTTCCACTTCTGCAACCTCTAAAGCAATGCTGGCAGCACTCATGCGTTTGTTTTTTGAAGCCTGTTTTTTTGAAGCCAGCTTCTGCACCTGATGCACAGCACAAGGACTCAACTTCTTTGATCGACCCTTGCGAGGCCTGTTCCAAGTGAAACCCGTCTTGGAAAACATCTGTATGACCCTGGCCACTGTACTGTAGTGTAGAGGTCTTCACGGGTCCACTTGGATCCGAAAACCCGAGGTCCGACCTGAGACCCGAGCGGGTTCGGGTCCAAAACTTCTACGAGTGTCTCGGACACAGGTCGGGTTCGGTATTAGCAGCCTCGGGTCTCGGGTAATTAAAATAAATGTGTTTTTTCCAAAAGGACCCGATTAGACCCGAATTCTTTTAAACTTTCCCGGATGTGTAGCCTACTTGTGCGTTCATGTTAAGTTCATTTTTGAGAAACGCACGTAAAAAAGGAACATATTGTAACCTCAGAAATCCATCTTATAGATATGAGATCCATCAGGAAAAATCCACTCACTTCATTACACTGTGTGTCAATGCAAGGCTTTTCTTTTTTTGTGTGCAGAAGCCCTTCACCGGAGACGAGGTAAATAACGTTGCAGACAAAACTAGCAAATCCATGATTTATTAACCTATCGATTTAATTTTTATAAACTATCACGTTTATATTTCAAATCCACTGGTTACAACTGAAAGTCAAACTCAGAAATAACATGTATCAATCAGGCAAAAATATAAAGTAATAGGCTAATAAATAAGTAAATAAACTGAATGAAAGTAATGGAGCAGAGGCCAAATCAGATGCACAGGTCAATGCCATTTATGTTCGGGTCCAGTCGGGTTCGAAAATAAATGCGGCCGGGTCGGGTCGGACTCGGGACTAATCGACTAGTCAGTATGAGAGAAATGTACTCAAAGAACCCAATTTTAACTGCTCTAAAATAAGATACACGAATTTGTATGGTCCTGTCAAGCAGACAAAAACATGAACATGATGAATAGGACATGTGGCTTTGCATGGTTAAACGATGTATAGCTGTTATCACTTAGGGTGTACTCAGTTTTGTTGCCAGCTTTTTTGACAATAATGGCTGTATGTTGAGTTATTTTCAGAGAACATTAAATCTTTACTGCTATACAAGTTGAACATTGACTACTCTAAAATATATCCAAGTTTAATTTCTATAGTATTGTCCCTTGAAAATATATACTAAATTGATTGCCGAAATGTGAGGGGTGTATTTACTTTTGTGAGATACTGTATGTGTGCATGTGTGTGTGTGTGAGTGTATGTGTATGGTGATTGTGACCAGTGTTGGGGGTAACGCATTACAAGTAACGCAAGTTACTTAGTCATATTACTTTTTTCAAGTATCTAGTAAAGTAACGCGTTACTTTTTAATTTACAAGAAAATATCTGAGTTACTTTTTCAAAAAAGTAACACCAGTTACTTTGTTTTCCGATTTATTGACTGACAAGTCTCCTGTTCCCATGTTGGGAAAAATCGGAAGCACAGAGGTGTTGTGTGCTCTGTGTGAACATGATCTTACTGTAGTTCTAGACTAAATGTGAATGTGCATTAATTCATCTCACTTGCAAAAAAACAAAACAGATTTAGTATTCATCAAAATGAATTAAAACAGTGAAATGCAAACTCAGAATATGATGCAAACTTGCAATAATTAAATATGTTAAATAACACAAATGTATCTAATCCCATTTTTATTAACCAATGTCTTTGCTGCTGACCTTTGATGATCCAGTTCAACCATACTAATAAGCAAAAATGACTTTAGATAAACTAACAATTGTGCTTCATTGTTTTATATTGCTGAAGAGTGTTGAACCTTCTTCTCCAGTGTTCCACTGTACAGACGTGCATTTACTTTTCTGAGGTTTATTCATTACACTTTTTGGTGTGAAAGGGCTTTTATATTTGCTATAAATAGAACTTCTTATATTAAAAACAAACAATCAAGCCCTGCTCATATTTAAAAGGTAACGTGGAAATAATGCAAAAGTAATGTAAAAAGTAACTAAGTAACGTAATTAGTTACTTTACTTTTTTTACAGTATTGTAATGCATTACTTTTAAAAGTAACTTTCCCCAACACTGATTGTGACAAAAACATACATCACTCATAATTACGTAGCTGTGTGTGTGTGTGTGTGTGTGTGTGTGTGTGTGTGTGTCCGTGTCCATGTGTGTGCGTGCATAATTATTAGGCAAGTTGATATTCTGATCATATTTTTTTACCAATTCCAAACCACATCAATCTTAATAACTACAATTATTTTTGTATAAAAAATAAATTATAAGTGACATATAATTGTCCATGAAGGCTGGAAGTGAAAAACTTAATATATTCAGGTGTGTGTAATTATTAGGTAGGTTTTCTTTTACCGATAAAATGAGGCAAAAAAGAGAGATTTATTTCAAAAAATTATTAAATGCCCATGAGAAATATTCAAAACTAATGCACTACAGAAATTGCAAAGTTAAGGCATGACCATTGGACTGCAAAATGCTCATTGGGTCAGCAGGGTCAGAAAAAACAGGTGGAGAAAAAACCTTTTGGTGAATTACAGTAATTGTTTTCTAAAAATATTTGTGTACTGTACATACAGTAAGGGAGATATTGGCAAAATTCCACCTGTAGTAAGTCAGACTTGTAACTACAAACGTACTACAGCCTTTGGAACATTAAAAAACCCTTTAGGTGAGTTACAGTAATTGTTTTCTAAAAATATTTGTGTACTGTACATACAGTAAGGGAGATATTGGCAAATTTTCGCCTGTAGTAAGTCAGACTTGTAACTACAAACGTACTGCAGCCTTTGGAACATTAAAAAACCCTTTAGGTGAATTACAGTAATTGTTTTCTAAAAGTATTTGTGTACTGTACATACAGTAAGTGAGATATTGGCAAAAAAAAAAATTTTATTTTTTTCAAAACCTTTAGTAAGTCAGACTTGTAACTAAAAACGTACTACAGCCTTTGGAACATGAAAAAACCCTTTTGGTGAATTACAGTAATTGTTTTCTAAAAATATTTGTGTACTGTACATACAGTAAGGAAGATACTGGCAAAATTTCACCTATAGTGAGTCAGCCTGGCCACTAGGAATGTACTACAACCCTTGGAACATTAAACAAACCTTTAAGTGAATTACAGTAATTGTTTTCTAAAAATATTTGTGTACTGTACATACAGTAAGGGAGATATTGGCAAAATTTCACCTGTAGTAAATCAGCCTGGCCACTAGGAATGTACTACAACATTTGGAACATTAAAAAAACCTTTAAGTGAATTACAGAAATTGTTTTCTAAAATTATTTGTGTACTGTACATACAGTAAGGGAGATATTGGCAAAATTTCATCTGTAGTAAATCAGCCTGGCCACTAGGAATGTACTACAACATTTGGAACATTAAAAAACCCTTTAGGTGAATTACAGTAATTGGTTTCTAAAAATATTTGTGTACTGTACATACAGTAAGGGAGATATTGGCAAATTTTCACCTGTAGTAAGTCAGACTTGTAACTACAAACGTACTACAGCCTTTGGAACATTAAAAAACCCTTTAGGTGAGTTACAGTAATTGTTTTCTAAAAATATTTGTGTACTGTACATACAGTAAGGGAGATATTGGCAAAATTTCACCTGTAGTAAATCAGCCTGGCCACTAGGAATGTACTACAACATTTGGAACATTAAAAAAACCTTTAAGTGAATTACAGAAATTGTTTTCTAAAATTATTTGTGTACTGTACATACAGTAAGGGAGATATTGGCAAAATTTCATCTGTAGTAAATCAGCCTGGCCACTAGGAATGTACTACAACATTTGGAACATTAAAAAACCCTTTAGGTGAATTACAGTAATTGGTTTCTAAAAATATTTGTGTACTGTACATACAGTAAGGGAGATATTGGCAAATTTTCACCTGTAGTAAGTCAGACTTGTAACTACAAACGTACTACAGCCTTTGGAACATTAAAAAACCCTTTAGGTGAGTTACAGTAATTGTTTTCTAAAAATATTTGTGTACTGTACATACAGTAAGGGAGATATTGGCAAAATTTCACCTGTAGTAAATCAGCCTGGCCACTAGGAATGTACTACAACATTTGGAACATTAAAAAAACCTTTAAGTGAATTACAGAAATTGTTTTCTAAAATTATTTGTGTACTGTACATACAGTAAGGGAGATATTGGCAAAATGTCATCTGTAGTAAATCAGCCTGGCCACTAGGAATGTACTACAACATTTGGAACATTAAAAAAACCTTTAAGTGAATTACAGAAATTGTTTTCTAAAATTATTTGTGTACTGTACATACAGTAAGGGAGATATTGGCAAAATTTCATCTGTAGTAAATCAGCCTGGCCACTAGGAATGTACTACAACATTTGGAACATGAAAAAACCCTTTTGGTGAATTACAGTAATTGTTTTCTAAAAATATTTGTGTACTGTACATACAGTAAGGGAGATATTGGCAAAATTTCATCTGTAGTAAGTCAGACTTGGAACTACAAACGTACTACAGCCTTTGGAACATTAAAAAACCCTTTAGGTGAATTACAGTAATTGGTTTCTAAAAATATTTGTGTACTGTACATACAGTAAGGGAGATATTGGCAAATTTTCACCTGTAGTAAGTCAGACTTGTAACTACAAACGTACTACAGCCTTTGGAACATTAAAAAACCCTTTAGGTGAATTACAGTAATTGTTTTCTAAGAATAATTATGCACTGTATGTACAGTAAGGAAAATATTGGCAAAATTTCACCTGTAGTAAATCAGCCTGGCCACTAGGAATGTACTACAACATTTGGAACATGAAAAAACCCTTTTGGTGAATTACAGTAATTGTTTTCTAAAAATATTTGTGTACTGTACATACAGTAAGGGAGATATTGGCAAAATTTCACCTGTAGTAAGTCAGACTTGTAACTACAAACGTACTACAGCCTTTGGAACATTAAAAAACTCTTTAGGTGAATTACAGTAATTGTTTTCTAAAAATATTTGTGTACTGTACATACAGTAAGGGAGATGTTGGCAAATTTTCACCTGTAGTAAGTCAGACTTGTAACTTCAAACGTACTACAGCCTTTGGAACATTAAAAAACCCTTTAGGTAAATTACAGTAATTGTTTTCTAAAAATATTTGTGTACTGTACATACAGTAAGGGAGATGTTGGCAAATTTTCACCTGTAGTAAGTCAGACTTGTAACTTCAAACGTACTACAGCCTTTGGAACATTAAAAAACCCTTTAGGTAAATTACAGTAATTGTTTTCTAAAAATATTTGTGTACTGTACATACAGTAAGGGAGATATTGGCAAAATTTCACCTGTAGTAAGTCAGACTTGTAACTACAAACGTACTACAGCCTTTGGAACATGAAAAAACCCTTTTGGTGAATTACAGTAATTGTTTTCTAAGAATAATTATGCACTGTATGTACAGTAAGGAAAATATTGGCAAAATTTCACCTGTAGTAAATCAGCCTGGCCACTAGGAATGTACTACAACATTTGGAACATGAAAAAACCCTTTTGGTGAATTACAGTAATTGTTTTCTAAAAATATTTGTGTACTGTACATACAGTAAGGGAGATATTGGCAAAATTTCACCTGTAGTAAGTCAGACTTGTAACTACAAACGTACTACAGCCTTTGGAACATTAAAAAACCCTTTAGGTGAATTACAATAATTGTTTTCTAAAAATATTTGTGTACTGTACATACAGTAAGGGAGATATTGGCAAAATTTCACCTGTAGTAAGTCAGACTTGTAACTACAAACGTACTACAACCTTTGGAACATGAAAAAACCCTTTAGGTGAATTACAGTAATTGTTTTCTAAGAATAATTATGCACTGTATGTACAGTAAGGAAAATATTGGCAAAATTTCACCTGTAGTAAGTCAGCCTGGTCACTAGGAATGTACTACAACCCTTGGAACATGAAAAAAACCTTTTGGTGAATTACAGTAATTGTTTTCTAAAATATTTGTGTACTGTACATACAGTAAGGAAGATATTGGAAAAATTTCACCTGTAGTAAGTCCGACTTGTAACTACAAACGTACTACAGCCTTTGGAACATTAAAAAACCCTTTAGGTGAATTACAGTAATTGTTTTCTAAAAATATTTGTGTACTGTACATACAGTAAGGGAGATATTGGCAAAATTTCACCTGTAGTAAGTCAGACTTGTAACTACAAACGTACTACAACCTTTGGAACATGAAAAAACCCTTTTGGTGAATTACAGTAATTGTTTTCTAAAAATATTTGTGTACTGTACATACAGTAAGGAAGATACTGGCAAAATTTCACCTATAGTGAGTCAGCCTGGCCACTAGGAATGTACTACAACCCTTGGAACATTAAAAAAACCTTTAAGTGAATTACAGTAATTGTTTTCTAAAAATATTTGTGTACTGTACATACAGTAAGGGAGATATTGGCAAAATTTCACCTGTAGTAAATCAGCCTGGCCACTAGGAATGTACTACAACATTTGGAAAATTAAAAAAACCTTTAAGTGAATTACAGAAATTGTTTTCTAAAATTATTTGTGTACTGTACATACAGTAAGGGAGATATTGGCAAAATTTCATCTGTAGTAAATCAGCCTGGCCACTAGGAATATACTACAACATCTGGAACATGAAAAAACCCTTTTGGTGAATTACAGTAATTGTTTTCTAAAAATATTTGTGTACTGTACATACAGTAAGGGAGATATTGGCAAAATTTCATCTGTAGTAAGTCAGACTTGGAACTACAAACGTACTACAGCCTTTGGAACATTAAAAAACCCTTTAGGTGAATTAAAGTAATTGGTTTCTAAAAATATTTGTGTACTGTACATACAGTAAGGGAGATATTGGCAAATTTTCACCTGTAGTAAGTCAGACTTGTAACTACAAACGTACTACAGCCTTTGGAACATTAAAAAACCCTTTAGGTGAGTTACAGTAATTGTTTTCTAAAAATATTTGTGTACTGTACATACAGTAAGGGAGATATTGGCAAATTTTCACCTGTAGTAAGTCAGACTTGTAACTTCAAACGTACTACAGCCTTTGGAACATGAAAAAACCCTTTTGGTGAATTACAGTAATTGTTTTCTAAAAATATTTGTGTATTGTACATACAGTAAGGAAGATACTGGCAAAATTTCACCTATAGTGAGTCAGCCTGGCCACTGGAATGTACTACAACCCTTGGAACATTAAAAAAACCTTTAAGTGAATTACAGAAATTGTTTTCTAAAATTATTTGTGTACTGTACATACAGTAAGGGAGATATTGGCAAAATTTCATCTGTAGTAAATCAGCCTGGCCACTAGGAATGTACTACAACATTTGGAACATGAAAAAACCCTTTTGGTGAATTACAGTAATTGTTTTCTAAAAATATTTGTGTACTGTACATACAGTAAGGGAGATATTGGCAAAATTTCATCTGTAGTAAGTCAGACTTGGAACTACAAACGTACTACAGCCTTTGGAACATTAAAAAACCCTTTAGGTGAATTACAGTAATTGGTTTCTAAAAATATTTGTGTACTGTACATACAGTAAGGGAGATATTGGCAAATTTTCACCTGTAGTAAGTCAGACTTGTAACTACAAACGTACTACAGCCTTTGGAACATTAAAAAACCCTTTAGGTGAATTACAGTAATTGTTTTCTAAGAATAATTACGCACTGTATGTACAGTAAGGAAAATATTGGCAAAATTTCACCTGTAGTAAATCAGCCTGGCCACTAGGAATGTACTACAACATTTGGAACATGAAAAAACCCTTTTGGTGAATTACAGTAATTGTTTTCTAAAAATATTTGTGTACTGTACATACAGTAAGGGAGATATTGGCAAAATTTCACCTGTAGTAAGTCAGACTTGTAACTACAAACGTACTACAGCCTTTGGAACATTAAAAAACCCTTTAGGTGAATTACAATAATTGTTTTCTAAAAATATTTGTGTACTGTACATACAGTAAGGGAGATATTGGCAAAATTTCACCTGTAGTAAGTCAGACTTGTAACTACAAACGTACTACAACCTTTGGAACATGAAAAAACCCTTTAGGTGAATTACAGTAATTGTTTTCTAAGAATAATTATGCACTGTATGTACAGTAAGGAAAATATTGGCAAAATTTCACCTGTAGTAAGTCAGCCTGGCCACTAGGAATGTACTACAACCCTTGGAACATTAAAAAAACCTTTAAGTGAATTACAGTAATTGTGTTCTAAAAATATTTGTGTACTGTACATACAGTAAGGGAGATATTGGCAAAATTTCACCTGTAGTAAGTCAGACTTGTAACTACAAACGTACTACAGCCTTTGGAACATTAAAAAACCCTTTAGGTGAATTACAGTAATTGTTTTCTAAAAATATTTGTGTACTGTACATACAGTAATGGAGATATTGGCAAAATTTCACCTGTAGTAAGTCAGACTTGTAACTACAAACGTACTACAGCCTTTGGAACATTAAAAAACCCTTTAGGTGAATTACAATAATTGTTTTCTAAAAATATTTTTGTACTGTACATACAGTAAGGGAGATATTGGCAAAATTCCACCTGTAGTAAGTCAGTCTGGTCACTAGGAATGTACTACAACCCTTGGAACATTAAAAAAAACTTTAAGTGAATTACAGTAATTGTTTTCTAAAATTATTTGTGTACTGTACATTCAGTAAGGGAGATATTGGCAAAATTTCACCTGTAGTAAATCAGCCTGGCCACTAGGAATGTACTACAACATTTGGAACATGAAAAAAACCTTTTGGTGAATTACAGTAATTGTTTTCTAAAATATTTGTGTACTGTACATACAGTAAGGGAGATATTGGAAAAATTTCACCTGTAGTAAGTCCGACTTGTAACTACAAACGTACTACAGCCTTTGGAACATTAAAAAACCCTTTAGGTGAATTACAGTAATTGTTTTCTAAAAATATTTGTGTACTGTACATACAGTAAGGGCGATATTGGCAAAATTTCACCTGTAGTAAGTCAGACTTGTAACTACAAACGTACTACAACCTTTGGAACATGAAAAAACCCTTTAGGTGAATTACAGTAATTGTTTTCTAAGAATAATTCTGCACTGTATGTACAGTAAGGAAAATATTGGCAAAATTTCACCTGTACTAAGTCAGCCTGGCCACTATGAATGTACTACAACCCTTGGAACATTAAAATAACCTTTAAGTGAATTACAGTAATTGTTTTCTAAAATTATGTGTGTACTGTACATACAGTAAGTGAGATATTGGCAAAATTTCACCTGTAGTAAGTCACACTTGTAACTACAAACGTACTACAACCTTTGGAACATGAAAAAACCCTTTAGGTGAATTACAGTAATTGTTTTCTAAGAATAATTCTGCACTGTATGTACAGTAAGGAAAATATTGGCAAAATTTCACCCGTAGTAATTCAGCCTGGCCACTAGGAATGTACTACAACCTTTGGAACATGAAAAAACACTTTAGGTGAATTACAGTAATTGTTTTCTAAAAATATTTGTATACTGTACATACAGTAAGGGAGATACTGGCAAAATTTCACCTGTAGTACGTCAGCCTGGCCACTAGGAATGTACTACGACCTTTGGAACATTAAAAAATCCTTTAAGTGAATTACAGTAATTGTTTTCTAAAATTATTTGTGTACTGTACATACAGTAAGGGAGATATTGGCAAAATTTCACCTGTAGTAAGTCAGACTTGTAACTACAAACGTACTACAGCCTTTGGAACATTAAAAAACCCTTTAGGTGAATTACAGTAATTGTTTTCTAAAAATATTTGTGTACTGTACATACAGTAAGGGAGATATTGGCAAAATTTCACCTGTAGTAAGTCAGACTTGTAACTACAAACGTACTACAACCTTTGGAACATTAAAAAACCCTTTAGGTGAATTACAGTAATTGTTTTCTAAAAATATTTGTGTACTGTACATACAGTAAGGGAGATATTGGCAAATTTTCACCTGTAGTAAGTCAGACTTGTAACTACAAACGTACTACAGCCTTTGGAACATTAAAAAACCCTTTAGGTGAATTACAGTAATTGTTTTCTAAACATATTTGTGTACTGTACATACAGTAAGGGAGATATTGGCAAAATTTCACCTGTAGTAAGTCAGACTTGTAACTACAAACGTACTACAGCCTTTGGAACATGAAAAAACCCTTTAGGTGAATTACAGTAATTGTTTTCTAAGAAAAATTATGCACTGTATGTACAGTAAGGAAAATATTGGCAAAATTTCACCTGTAGTAAGTCAGCCTGGCCACTAGGAATGTACTACAACCCTTGGAACATTAAAAAAAACCTTTAAGTGAATTACAGTAATTGTTTTCTAAAATTATGTGTGTACTGTACATACAGTAAGTGAGATATTGGCCAAATTTCACCTGTAGTAAGTCAGACTTGTAACTACAAACGTACTACAACCTTTGGAACATGAAAAAAAAACCCTTTAGGTGAATTACAGTAATTGTTTTCTAAGAATAATTATGCACTGTATGTACAGTAAGGAAAATATTGGCAAAATTTTACCTGTAGTAAGTCAGCCTGGCCACTAGGAATGTACTACAACCTTTGTAACATGAAAAAACCCTTTAGGTGAATTACAGTAATTGTTTTCTAAAAATATTTGTATACTGTACATACAGTAAGGGAGATACTGGCAAAATTTCACCTGTAGTACGTCAGCCTGGCCACTAGGAATGTACTACAACCTTTGGAACATGAAAAAACCCTTTAGGTGAATTACAGTAATTGTTTTCTAAAATTATTTGTGTACTGTACATACAGTAAGGGAGATATTTGCAAAATTTCACCTGTAGTAAGTCAGACTTGTAACTACAAACGTACTACAGCCTTTGGAACATTAAAAAACCCTTTAAGTGAATTACAGTAATTGTTTTCTAAAGTTATTTGTGTACTGTACATACAGTAATGGATATATTGGCAAAATTTCACCTGTAGTAAGTCAGCCTGGCAACTAGAATGTACTACAACCTTTGGAACATGAAAAAAAACCTTTTGGTGAATTAAAGTAATTGTTTTCTAAAAAATTTGTGTACTGTACATACAGTAAGGGAGATATTGGCAAAATTTCACCTGTAGATCAGCCTGGCCACTAGGAATGTACTGCAACATTTGGAACATGAAAAAACCCTTTTGGTTAACTACAGTAATTGTTTTCTAAGAATAATTATGTACTGTATGTACAGTAAGGGAGATATTGGCAAAATCTCACCTGTAGTAAGTCAGTCTGGACACTAGGAATGTACAACAACCTTGAACAGCCATTTGGGTACTTACAGTAGCTTTTTTTATGAACATAATTGTGTACTGTACTGCATATATGAAGAAAGGTATTGGCAAAATCCCACCTGTAGTAAATCACTATGAGTAATACAAGCTTTACAGTTTGGCAATGGTTTATTTTAAATGTTAAAAGTCACTTTAGTTAAAATACATTGGACGTTTTAAACCCAGTCGGTGGAATTGTCAGACGGTCCCTTATGCATCAAGCGCCGCTATAGCACGTCAAAGCTTTCTCCGGTTTAAATTTGCTGCTACAATACACTTAGGCTGTTTTTAAATAATATTTTCATGTCGATATAAAGTCGTTGCATATTGTTAAAACTAATCGTGGTAGTGGTATCTTTGTAGGACTGTCGACTCTATATAACAGCAACACACGAAAGCGAATGTCCGGCGAATATCGAACCTAAAACTAACTTTACCGCGCTTTATACTGTATAGGGGAGACCGGGTATTGTAACATGGGGTGTTGTAACAACACCATTTCAGGGATAAGCTAGGAATAGTTTCATTATTTACCCACTTCCTCCCCGATCTTATATGAATGGTTGTCAAGGCTGTAAATAGGTAAATGCAGATTTTATAAAGAAAAAAAACCCCCACTGATTTTGATGTAAGAATCCAATTTTTTGACCAAACTATATTTTGCTTAGTACTTATACTGTTGCCGATAAAATCATAGGCTAACTTGCATTAGAATGAATTTTATATTCTCAAACTGCTAATTTGAAACCATTATGCTGATACAGCTAACTAAACATTGGATGACAGGGATGGGGTAAGTTGTAACACTTTTTTTTTTATTCCCTTATTACATAGAACTGAGACCTTTCATGTTGTCTATATTGAGCTTTTTTAGCAGCTCGAAGCCAAATCAAGTGTGGGTAAAATGTGTCCTATGCAATTATCCTATAGGGTTAAAAACACTGGTTTGTCAGCTGTGACTCTGATTGAGAAAATTTACACATAGACAATCTCACACACAAATTTACACAGTTTTTTGTTAGATCTACATGTTCTTTACCTTGGTATACTGGAATTGAGTGTTCAGTAAGCATAAATACTGTTAAGGACGTTTGTTCTAATAGTCTAATTTACACACACACACACACACACACACACACACACACACTCCTGCATCAAACAGAAAGTGGATTTGAGGTGTGGTCAGTCGTAGAAAGTACAACATTGTTTTGTATTGTTCTTTTAGATTGTTTCAATAAACCAGTTTTTGAAGCAAGCTTTATGAGGTGTCTGCTTTTTTTTGCTTACAACTTACCCCAGTATGTGTTACAACATACCCCGACAGTAAGGTAGATTGGGCACTCCATTTCTTTGACATCAACTTATAAGGGCTGTGATATTCTCGCAGAGGTTTAAATTGGTGCCTTTTGTAGAAAACAAATGTGGGTGCTTCGCATACAAGTTTGAGCACCTAGCTCAAAAATTCAGCGAGTTACTTATGCTGAAGCAAAAAGTATTACAACCATATCCGGTCTCCTATATATATATATATATATATATATATATATATAATGCAAAGTAGAAAGTCACATTTTATATAAGTAACAATGTAGTTACAAAGCAATGCACTTTGTTTTTTACAAACTATGTACATTGACCTATAAGTATGGTAATGAGGAGCCATTTGGCGATGATTGCTTGTGTTTCTGCCTCTGTACAATAAAGTGATTGTGTAAAGTGAAAGCTGGAAATTTTGAACCGGCGCTCAGAACAAAGAGCAGTTGAAGGATGATGTGCAAAACTGAATTAATTATATGACGCTAGCATAATTTATTAGACTCCATCATAGTTATTCTTTAAACTCTTATTCTTTAAAAGGTAAAAGTCTTTCTTAGAACTATCCGAAAAAAAAAAAAAAAATAGTGACCCAGAGCCTCTGTGACTTTTCAAGTAGAAGATGACTAACTTGAGCTGAATGGATAAGGGTCTATGGCCCGGTTTCACAGACAGGGCTTAGACTAAGCCAGGATTAGGCCATAGTTCAATTAGGACATTTAAGTAATTTTTATAAACATGCTTAGAAAAAAACATTACAGGGGTGCATCTTGAGACAAAACAAAGGCACTGAGTATATATTAAGATCAGTCAGTGCAAGTTTATTTCAGTTGAAACAGCTCAGATTTACATTTTAGTCTAGGACTAAGCTTAAGCCTTGTCTGTGAAACATGTGTTTAGTTTTAATTCACTACCACAGTTTTCATGTTATCTAATCATGTTGTATGGAAAATTAACAAACTGTATGGAAAATAAAAATAAAACAATGTTAAGATTATCAGTTTTTAAGAGTGTTTTCCTTAATCAACATACCTGAGCAAAGCATTGTTAAACACGAGTGAAATACCAACACCTAAACCAGCTGAAAGGAAACCAAAAGACCCAAAACGTGATGAAAAGTGGGTTGTGATAGAGGGGAAGAAGTGCTTTAGTGTCCTTAATGTAATGCAATACTTTCTTGTATAGTTGAAAATAGGCTCTCAGATGAGACCAAGCATGTCAGTTACATGTTTGTTACGTCCCACATGAATCTGGTATACGCGGACGCAACAAAACAATAAATTTAAAAAAAACGCTGGTCTGAGCCCTGCCACAGCACCACAAACAACAGATTACCATAAAGATTATTTTATTTGACAGCTCATAGAACAAATACAAAAGGTATATTACAATAAGAAAAATTAAAAGAAAGAAGGGGGAAGCAATAGCTTCAGGAGAGGGAAAGGCCAACATAAAAAACAAAACAATCTAACTATATAATTTAAACCTCTAACTAATCTAACAAAGAAAAGAACAATAACAATAACAGAATTATATCCTAACTCCCTTCCTGGTCCCAGGAGAAAACAGGGTTCAACGAAAATGGCACCCACCTCCCTACAACTTCCAAATAAAACAAATAAACCATACAATAATACACTTGATGTTAACAGCAGCAACATTAAACAAAAAAAGATAAACTGAGATAATAAGGATGAGGGGTAGTATGAAGCTCCTCACTTAAATTACAAAGGTAAATATTAAAGACACTTGCCACAAACAAATCAAAATAATAATACCAGAGTAAGATATTAAAGGGATACTCCACCCCATTAATCACTTACCCCCATGTCGTTCCAAACCCGTAAAAGCTTTGTTCGTCTTCAAAACACAATTTAAGATATTTTAGATGAAAACTGGGTAGCTTGTGACTGTCCCATTGACTGCCAAGTAAATAACACTGTCAAGGTCCAGAAAAGTATGAAAAACATCATCAGAATACTCCATCTGCCATCAGTGATTCAACGGTAATGTTATGAAGCGACAAGAATTTTTTTTTTTATGGAAATAAAACAAAAATAACGACTTTATTCAACAATTCGGTACTGTAACGTCACCGTAGCGCCATTTTGGAGAGTATCGCTGCACGCAAAATGCGTACGCTCTTCTGTGTCAGCCGCGACATAGGGATGCGCTGTTTGCGTTCAAATCAAAGCGTAAATCCAAGTAGAAAACGTATATGTGTATCGCGGCTGACACAGAAGAGCGTACGCATTTTGCGTGCAGCGATACTCTCCAAAATGGCGCTACGGTGACGTTACAGTGCCGAATTGTTGAATTAAGTCGTTATTTTTATTTTCTTTGCATACAAAAAGTGTTCTCTTCGCATCATTAAATTTAGACTGAAGCACTGATGGCAGATGGACTATTTTGGCGATGTTTTTCATACTTTTCTGGACCTTGACAGTGTAATTTACTTGGCAGTCAATGAGACAGTCACAAGCCTCCCGGATTTCATCTAAAATATCTTAAATTGTGTTGCGAAGACGAATGAAGCTTTTACGGGTTTGGAACGACATGGGGGTAAGTGATTAATGACAAAATTTTCATTTTGGGACGGAGTATTCCTTTAAGCAGTTATGTTCAACAACAAGATTGTAAACTGCAGCAACAAGCTGGGCAGGGCAAAGACAGCGCTCTGAAGAAAACTCTTGGGGGAACATTTTCTCAAACTTTGGTAGTTGCTGCTCTGCTTTTATGCTGGCTCACTCTTAACTGGTAAGCAGGTGCAGCTGGGGGCAATCAGCTACCTGCCAGACAGATTGAGTAGGAGGAGCCAAAGGAGAAACAAAGAATGAAACACAGAAAAAGCACAAAAAAAATTCATTAAAGAAAACAACTTTAAATCATGATAAATCATAACAATAAAGACTAGACGTAACAGTTTGAACAAACAAGTTAATATATAGTATGTAGTGGGAAACACAGTCCAGAAGATTACTGTTGTACCAGGATAGTAAACCCTACAAATATATCTCATAGCTTTGTATAAAAGCATCTGCTGAATGAATAAATGTAAAAGTATCACATCTGTAGGTAAACGACCTTGAGATTACTTTTTCCGAAAGACTGTATTTACAGCTGAAAAATTCTAATTATTTCGATGAGATGAGACTAAATGATAATGATTACTTTTTTTTTTTTTTTTAACCAGCAATGTCATATCAGTTTAATCTCTGATAAACTCTTTCTGTTTGTTAGGTGTGTTTGGTTCTGATGAAGATAAAGTGAAGTCAGTGTCGGTGTCAGTGATGGTGGGAAAGTCTGTCACTCTAAACACTAATCTTACACAAATACAGGGAATTAATCTGATAAAGTGGAGATTTGGAGAGACAGTCATTGCTGAATTTGAAAATAATATCTCAACTACTAATCTCACTGAGAGATTCAGAGACAGACTGCAGCTGGATCATCAGACTGGATCCCTGACCATCAAGAACATCAACACCACAGACTCTGGACTTTATCATCTACAGATCAACGGGAACAATGAGACCCAACATGTGATTTTCAATGTTACTGGTGTGGATACTTTTTTTATTTTTCAGAATAAATTGTTTTAAAATGTGTTTTTGCTTTACAAATTAAAATTAATTAAACTGTTTAAAAATGCAGCCAGCAAATACTGTTATAATGTGCTCAACAACTGCACGATGGCGAGAGAGATGTTGGTGTTATACTGCAGTACTAGAAAAAAAAGAAAGAAAAAAAACACATTGACTTACATTTCACACACACAATATGACGATATATTTCAGGTTAGTTCCACCAGTAGTTATAGCTCCAAAACAAGTTAAAGCAGGATCAATTATTCTATGGAATCAGGAACTGTAATTGAAAAAAACACTGTTAAAATCAGTGAAACATTCCTGTGTTGCTGCATGAAATAAGACGCAAATTAGTTGACATTATAAAAGATATTCCCTGTTACTGTCAGTGGTGAGTAACTCAAGACTTTTGATGAAAATGATTGTTTATCAGCTGTCTGTGAATACTAATGACTCTCTCTCTTTATCATTACAGTATTATGTCTGACTACAGATCATGTAGCATGGACATGTGTTGTTGTTGTTCTGCTGCTGGTGGCTGCGGCTGCAGCTTTTTTTTTTTTTTTGCTATCACCACAAGATCTGTAAACTTGAAAGGATAAACCGTAAGTATTACAGCTGATCCGGCGTAACTGTATTATAAGAATTTTCATACTCAGTATTTTTACCTTTTTTCCCCACAAATACTGCTTGTGTATAAGTACAATAATTCATGAAGACTGTAATTGTTCAGTACTGAACTGTCTGACACTAATTAATGAATTTCTCTGTTTAAAATGCAGATGCAATGAACTGTACAGACAGAAATATTAATTGTTATTCACTGATCACTGAAGCTCTGAAAGGCAACACAAAAGGTATTTAGGCTACAAACTTACTGCTGTCATTGATGACAGACAACATAATTTGTTACTTGGTGTGTTCTTTTATCTTGCACCTTTAACCCTATGATTATTCAGGTAGGGTATGGATAGTCAAAGCTAGCCTAAACCATGAAGTACTCACCCGCCCGCAGGTTGAAGTTCTTCAAGAATGACGCAGAAGACTCCCTTGTGGTTGTTCTTGTTTGAGGCTTTGATTGTAGTTAAAAGTAAAGTCTCACAGGAGGCAATAGTAATGATAAAATCTCTTATTTCTCAGTGGTAAATAGCAAGATCACTATCCATATCCAAAACAAGTTATTGCATATTTAATAGCTGGACACGACACATGAAAAATATGAAATACTTAATATTAAAAATAGGATTTGAGAGTTGCAGCAAATAACCAGTTAAACTTCACATAAAGCTACTGTATAAGTTCAGAAGAACTACATGCACACATGCACACTATTTTTCTGCTGTTTTCAATGTCTTTTTCTGATCTTTACAGACTGCCATTGTGTGAAAAAGAGCTGCATGAAGACTCTACAAAATCAAGCCATACGTTTTTACAAGAACATGACAGTGAGTAAATGTCAAAATGTTATATTTAATAATATGATGTATTTCATGTCTGAGCAGACACAGATTTGTTAATTAGTTCACATCATTTACATCAGTTTTGTACAGTTAATTTTTGTTTTAGTTTTATTGTGTAAATTAACACAGTAGCAAAAAAAAATTGCTTCATTTTTTATAGTTCTGTAATTCTTTGGTGCTAATTATTATTGTACTATTTATTTTCATGTAGCATCATAAATGTCAGGTAAATTTTAGAACATATACATTTTAGAACAAAAACGAACTAGAACTAATTTTGCACGTTTTTTATATTTTACTTTTGCAAGAATGGGAACATATTAGAAGTTTCTGTAACATTCTGGAATCTAGTGTTTTCTGAATTAGCCATAAAAGACAAAAATCATCCCGTGTACACTTCTGAAGTTTTGGATGTCACACATTTGGTAACTGTTTATGTTAAACTGTTGTTAGCTCAGTACTATGCATGTATCGTGCTGTTTTTATGCATAAGTAATAACAGATTAGCTTGGTTGTCAACATATTTTTAGTTTTTATGAGCACTGTTAATAATACACAAAAAGTAATGTGATTTTCGTATTCAGCATGTCAAACTTTATAAAGAAACATTCAAAATAAAAGCAAAACCGTTTTTAAATAAAAACTTTCACGGTATAATTTAAAAAGAGGTCAGTTCCTTTGTTTAAAATGGTTTTGTTGTATTGTCTATGAAATTACAACTATCTGAACTAATGTTAAAAATGTATAAATGCACACTAACGAATAAATGTTGTGGAAAATACTGTTCATGTTACTGCTCTGTTTCAATGTGCAGCTGTCACATTTGAAGGCAAGATCTCTGAAGAACCAAGTCAAACATGTAAGTATTAAGGCTGATTCACAGTGCACCGACAGACACAGACTAACACGGACAGTCACCAGATTACAGTTCGTCACTTCTCAGACATTCCCCAACCCAACAAGCAATGATTCAGCATGTTCCATCAACGAAAACAAGCTTGGACAGATGCCAGCAGACACCGACAAGGCTAACACACTGATCCGACAAAACCCGACAGAGTATATGTTGCTGTCTGTCAGTGTGGTGTTAATTGACCTTTACAGCCGATTACAGCAAGAGAAAAATGTGCTTTATTGTGTGACAGTAGAGTCAAGTTAAGTCACCTTTATTTATATAGTGCTTTATACAATAGCCTACTGATTGTATCAAAGCTCTGTTGTGAACTTGGTTCTTCTAAAGTGTAGAAAACTCAGAAGAGAAGACCAGGAGAAATCGGATTGGATCGTCAGCAGGATTCTTTATTGAGAACACAAGCTGTTGGTATGCTGTAGTCATCGAAATCTCAATCTTAAGTAACTTTACAAGGTTATTTTATAGGCATTTTTGGAGGAGGGATTCTTGGAGGTGGAGACAAATTCAAACAAAGCAAACACATGAGGGAGGCGTTAGTTTGTTGCTACTTCCCGTGGTTCTAATCTCATCAACATAATCAAATGCATAGACACTAATCCAATCAACCTAACGAATCAACGTCTGGGCCAGGGGCTCCGAAAGATAGACACTAATCAATCAACCTAACGAATCAACGTCTGGGCCAGGGGTTCTTTGAATCAACGTCTGGGTGCTTTGAATCTCTGCCAATCAACATGACTTGATTGAGACAAAGCACAGTTATACATTGAGTCAGGAAGTGGATAATAAGAATCTAAGTTAAACATTTAAATACAATTTGTAATCCCACAATTCCCCCTTTGAGAGTTCTAATAACTCTCACAAAATACAAATTTAGATACTTAAAAGTTAATTCTTGTAACTTGTAATCGTTACAGGCACATTGTACATGTTCTGTGTTGCTTATATGTAATTGCATGCTGACACAGAAACAAAACATGCAATTAGGGTCCGTGAAGTTCTTACGGGTAATAATCTTTTCTGGTTGGAACTGTCATTTCCTCGTGAGAGGCGGGAGTCATTTGCTGAAAGAAACACTTGATACTGTGGATGCATAGATAGTACGCAAGTAGGAGAGACAACAGCAGAATTGCTATTTCCTTGATCCACAGCCAGGTTTACCTAACAAGTTTCCGAACCATGAATAATTATCTTCAGTCATCTGGTGTAATTTTGCTGAAAGACCAAGAATGTCTTGTTGGATTTTGTTCAAGTTCTCTGTTGGATCCATTAACCCGGTGCAGCATTCAGGACCGATAATGGTACAGGCTCCCCCTTGTGTTGCAAGAATGTAATCCAAGGCCACTCTGTTCTGTAAGATCATCATCTTGTGCGAGGCAAGAGTGTCCTTGATGTTGCCCAGGGCCAAAACCGTATCATTGGCCAATTTCTGTACCGAATCCGACAGGCTTCTGACTTGATCGAGAGCCTGCATGACACCATACGATGGGATTAATGCACCAAGAGTTCTTGACCACCACGTTTGTACACAAGTGAATCCTGGAATGCAGCCATCTTTGTTAGTAGAAGCTGAATTTTGTAGATGTGGAGAACTTGAGGTGGAGTGTGTATTTTCTCTGATGGCTGGTAGGACATAAACCAGGGTGCACCTGCCATTGAATTGGCTGGGTAGGATGCTGTAGACAGAAGTCCCACATAACCACAAAGTGCCAGTCGGTGGAGGAATCATACACCACTGATTTATGGCAAAAAGTTTCGGTAGGGATGGGTTCCCGTAGAGACACACTCTTTTAATTCATTCTCCTCTTTCGTATCTGATGTAGTAACGTACACATCGAATTCGGTTCTTCTTTCAATCACAAAGCTGCAACGTTCACGAGGAATTTCACCCAGTGTAGTCGATGCTGGAGCATGATTTTCCATGCACCAATAGAACATCCTTGGCATGAGTAGATCTGTCATGATGGGAGTAGCTGAAGTTAGGTTGCAGGATGGTAGTCCAGGAATGCAACACGAAGAAGCTGGAGGAATTGTTACGTTGTGACATGTATCCTTGTTGTATAATCCACTGGTATGATGATCGAATAAGGTACACGTATCACATTTGGAGATAGGGTGTGCCACCCATGGGATTCCTGCTCCTACTGAAGGTGCGTGCGGCATGCAAACGTTCTTTCCAGCAAACAAGGCATTTCTTGACATATTCATCAGCTCTAAGAATATGTTGTTTCTGGGGTCTACACTTTGCGTGATGTCCATGATGGTTAATAGTACGAAAATCTTGATCATGTTGATGGATGACTGAAGTTCCCGTATGTGAGTCTCTGCGTTGTGTATTTTTTTTTTTTTTTTTTTTTTTTTTTTTCGGATTCTTGTGTGATAGTTGGCTCGGCACTGGGTCTAGTTGTTTTCTAGAGGTTGTGGCTTCATCCGCAGGTGAGAAGGGCGGTGCATATGGATCTCAGGACAGCCATCAAGTGGTATCTGCACAGAGGAAGAAAAAAAACCAAAACAAAAGAACAACGGCACATAGCAGTATTTGTTGTAGAGTCTGCAAACATTAGGGTTTTATCCTCTGTTCAAATATAGTCTGCTATTGTTGTTCCTTCTTTCCCTATTTCTCAATTCCTGCGACACTTAAAGAACAGTGAGGAAAGGATGGACTATTGGATGGGGAAAGGCCTATGAGGAAATCTTCACCGCAGGGTTGGCCCCCGAAGCCTGTTGCTTTCGGTTCTTCCCTGGGCTCCTCACTGGTTCTTGTGTCTGTCCTATCCTATCCCTGCAGGGGAGGAACAACTTTACAGTGTGACACATGAGTCCAAGTTTTCCTTCCCTGACACAATACTGCAGCAGCTGTAATCAACATCACTTGATGTGGTCCGTACCACTTAGGCTCTAATGGCTTGTTTCTGAACGCCTTTATCATGACCCATTGACCTGGGATGATTGTGTGTCCACCTTCTGGTGGAGTCTGCCAACACGACTCAACTCTCTCTTTGGCACTCTGCACTGCCTTTGTGAGGTTTTCACAGTAAGCGATCAGGGCATCTGAAGCAATGTGCACATCAGCATTTCTAAGATCAATCACACCTGGCATCTGCATTGGGCGTCCAGTAATAATCTCATGAGGGCTCAGTCCTACTGATCTGTTAGGTGATGCTCTCATACTACACAGTACTGCGGGCAGTGCTTCCACCCATGGTACTCCTTCCTGATGCATTTTGCTTAGCCTGGTTTTGATTGTTCTGTTTGATCGTTCAACCTGTCCTGATGCTTGTGGCCTATAGGGACAGTGAAGGTTCCACTTAATCTTCAACATTCTAGACACTTCCTTGACTACCTGTCCTGTGAAGTGGGTACCTTGATCTGAGTCAATGCAATCTGGTAATCCCCATCTGGGAATGAAATCAGTGACAAGACATTTAGCAGTATGTGCAGCTGTAGCACGCCCTGTTGGATAAGCTTCTACCCATCTTGAGAACTTGTCTATTACTACCAAAACGTCAGTTTTTCCTTTACAAGGGGGCAACGATATGTAATCAACTTGCAGGTGACGAAATGGCCCTGGTGGAGCTGGGGTATGTGCTGCTGGTGTAGTGGCTGCTGGTACATCATTATTTTTCTGACATGTAACACATCTCTTGACTGTTTCAGTGGCTGCGTTTCTGAATTTTGGATTCCACAATTGATTTGAGAACCTGTGATTCATCGTTGCTGGACCACTATGACCCAAACTGTGTATTTGTTGAGCCAAATATGGCAACAGTGATTCGGGAGCAACATACTTTCCCCCTTTGGTCCAGCAGCCGGATGAATCCACAGTGGCTCCTTTGTCTAACCATGTCCATGCTTCATATAGAGGAACGTCTTTATACAGATTAACGATTGATTCAGGAGGTAGAATTGTCTTCTGTGCTGTACTACCTGAACACACTTGTACAGTTGCATAGAAACAAGCCTGTTTAGCCGCTACATCAGCAAGAGCATTACCTTTAGCTTCCGTAGTATTAGTTGTGAGATGTGCTTTCACTTTGATCACTGCTAATTTGTTTGGGAGTTTCATGGCAAACATTAAATCTTTCACTAATCCAGCATGCTTAATGGGGGATCCAGCAGAAGTTAGAAATTTTCTGGTTTGCCAAATGACACCAAAATCATGAATTACCCCAAAAGCATACCTGGAATCTGTGTAGATATTTGCAACCGATCCTGAAGCTAGCGTGCATGCTCTAGTTAAGGCTACTAATTCTGCAGCTTGAGCTGAAAAATGATCTGGAAGACGACCTGAAGCAACTACTTCAGTGGTGGAAGTTACTGCATATCCTGCTCGTCTGTTACCTTCAATAACTTGAGCTGAACCATCAACAAACAACTCCAATTCTGCGTTCTCTATGGGAGTTTCTGCTATTTCACTTGTCGCTGCATATGTAAGCGTAACACAATCATGAGTCATTTCGCCTTCATCCTCTAACACAAATTCAGTCATTGCAGACATCATACATGAGGATGGGTTCGTGACTGGTGCACGCTGTATAACAATATTCGGGGCTGTGAGAGTTGCTAACCAATTTCCCCAACGGGAGGAGGTGACAGAAGTGACTTTTGCTTGATTCATTAGTGCGGACACTGCGTGAGGGCATTTTACGTTTACAGTCTGACCTAACACCATTCCTGATGAAGCCTGAAGCGCTAGATGAACTGCCTGTACTGCTCTGAGGCATGGGCCCATACCTTGAGCGACTATGTCAAGTTTACCGGAATAGTAATGAATTGGGCGTAAGCTGCCCCCATGATCTTGCATTAGACATGCAGTCATAAAGCCTAAGTGTTCATGGACATAAAGCACAAAGGGTCTATCAGATTGGGCAATTCCTAATGCTGGTGCTTGACATAGTGCTCTCTTCAAATCATTAAAAGCTTTGAGATGAAGTTCTTCCATACAAACAGTATCTGAATCTTTACCATGGCCTTTCAACAAATCATAGAGAGGCTGAGCAATCGAGGCATAGTCTTCAATCCATCTACTAAGGTCTACAATAACCTGTTGTTCCTAAAAATGAGCGGAGTGTTTTAATGGTAGTAGGCGGAGGTATGGCTTTGACTGAAGCCGCTCGATCCTGTGTAATGGATCTATTTCCTGCACCAATTGTTTGCCCCAGAAATGTGACTTGCTTTTTAGCGATTTGAGCTTTGTGAAAGCTGCATTTGTGTCCTTTTTTATGCAAATAGTCCAACAATGATGCCAATTCAGTTTGATGTACCTCATGATCTGTTGAGGCAATCAAAATATCATCGACATATTGGATCATAGTGGACTGTTTTACCGGACATTCTGGGTCACACAAATCACGTCTGACAGCCTGATGATATATGGTTGGGGAGTTTTGAAATCCCTGTGGTAATCGTGTCCACTGGTATTGTTCATAGTCAACTGTGAAAGCTAACCATGGCTGGCTGTCAGAGTGCAACGGTACAGAAAAAAATCCATTAGACATATCAATTACTGAAAAAATCTTACAATCTAATGGTAAGCCATTACAAATTGTAGATGGATCTGCCACTAGGGGGGGGGGGGTGATTTTATCAATATTTTTATTGGCTACTCTGTAGTCTATTGTAAGTCTCCATGTCCCATTAGATTTCTTGATGGGCCATATGGGTGAATTACATGGACTGTTGGTTTTAACTAGCACTCCTTGCGTCAGCAAATTTTCTACAATAAGTTTGATTCCCTGTATAGCTTCCTTATTAATCGGATATTGTTTGGTGACCGGAGGTGGAGTTCCTGTCAATTTAACTGGTTCTACACCTGTCAACAACCCACAATCATCCTTGTCTTTAGCCCAAATTGGATGATTCTGTAAGAAAGCATACTCGGGAGGGGTTGCATTATTGGTAGAAATCTGTGCTGAGGAAATTTTTATGCTAGTAGATTCTGAGGACATGTCTAAAGTTAGATTTATTTGTCTCAGAAGATCCATGCCTAAAATTGCACCTGTATTTAATGGAGCGCATAGCAATTTTGTAGTCAGAGTTTTTGGGCCAAATTGTACCTCTATGGGCGGAGTTTCATACAAAACAGAATCTTCACCTATTACACCAGTTAAACAAAGTTTGGTTTTCTTGGATGGGATGTTTAAACCTTGTGCCAATTTTGTAGGGATTACTGTAATTTCTGCACCTGTATCAAGCAAAAAATCAATCTCTTTCTCTTTTATGCTACCTTTCACAAAAATTCTTTGGTCATTGTGTTGGATTACAGGGGAAAGGTAGCTACTCACAGCCCCAACAATTAGTTTTTTTCTTGGTCTTGTTGTGCTCTTAGAAGAGCCTGAACTAGCTGTCCTACAGTTTCAGTGGTCACTGGCGGAACTACTTCAGGGTTGTGTGCAGGCTGAGAAGGAGCAGAATTATGCATAGCATTTCTTTTACTATCTTGCAACTTCTTCCTACACTCTTTCTCCCAATGTCCTAATTTTCCACAGTATTTGCATTTGCTTTCTCTTTTAGACCATCTATTGTCTTGTTTCGTTGTGTTAAACGTAGCTGCTGCTACTCTTACTTTTGCCTTGACATCAGCATCTCTTTCCCATGTAGCTAACCTGTCTAGGTTACTTCTGAGAGTTCTGTTAGACCAAGTTAGATCTAAGAATGGTAAAGCTTTTCTGTATTCGGCTACAAGGCCATCTGACCAGATACGAACCAGGGGTCCCTTGTCCTCTAGCACACTTTCAGGGTCATCAACAATTCCACTGTAAATTACAGCTGACTGACAAAATCTCTCAGTATATTCACTCACAGTTTCTTCTTTCCTTTGCACACAGGTAGTAATTTTAGACCAATCTATTTTGGGTCCTAGGATATTCTTTAGGATTTTCAAAATACCTTCTCGTAAATCACCCTTGCTGGCATTTCGCAGTTCAGAAGCAACAGCAGATTCAAAACTGTTGAATTCAGATTCAGTTAGGATTTGTGACATCAGCTGCGTGACTTCTGCCAACGACATGTCATAAAGACGCATTTTACTGATCAATGTTCTTCTAAATTCAGAAAAATGTGTGCGTGCTGACGGTAAACTCTGAGATAGTCTCTCTATATCTTTAGGACATAAAGCTTTGGCAACAGTTTGTGTTTGCACAACAGAAGAATTGAGAGGAACACTATCAGTTTCCTCAATTCCCTGAGATCTTCTCCTAGCACCACACACATTGACGGAATTTACAGGCACATCAGTTACTGATTGGAGAGCTACATCTGTTTCAAAAAACGCTTGTAAATCAGGGTAAATGTTATCAGGCTGACTAACTTCCACATCAGTTTTTGCTGCAGCTTTCTTGAGGTTCAATTTCTTAGTCAAAGTGGATACTCTAGCACGGAGTTCATTGTTCTGTTTCTCTAGCTCTGAGTTACGCTGAGACTGTTGTGTAGCTAGTGTTACACTGAATTCTCTGTGACAACAGATAATGCCTTTCACATTGTTCTTACGAATACTTGCTCCTAGCACCTTTTTACACTCATCTACCGACCAAGTCTTGTCTGGATGAATCTCATATTTCTGCGTTAGTTCTTGTCTAACTTTTTCAGTGACTATTAGGTCCATTTGTTCCCCTAACAGCGTTTTGAATTCACTATCTGACCACAAAGGAGTCGCAAGACCCATCTTTTCTGTGGTTGGAATCAGCCTAGCATTCTTTCTAAACATTTTGTGAGTTTCTTTGTTACCACACAATGAAAACACTAAAACTTCTCTGATCAACAGAGGGTACACTTGTTAACACAGATCAACTATTGTTAACCTTCCCTGGCAAAGCAGAGGATAACACAAATTACTAGCACTTTACGCTGATCTTCCCTGCATGAACAGAGGATAACCAATTCTTCCCTGCCAAAACAGAGGATAACAAATATTAACACGTAATGCTAATCTTCCCTGAAAGAACAGAGGATAACCAATTCTTCCCTGCCAAAACAGAGGATAACAAATATTATCACGTAATGCTAATCTTCCCTGTCTGGACAGAGGATAACCTTCATCTCAAAAAGGAATTTTTTAGAGGATAACTTAGTTAACCAAACCCTACAGCTGTCTGTTAACTCTTCTCTGACGGCGCAGAGGATAACAAATTTGTACTGGTCTTAAAGGTTCTTTTGGATAGAGTGACACTCACCAACCCTTGGTTGTACAGAAAGATTCAGACTGGAACGAAGTCAGATCTTTGTTGAGCTTGAAGTTTCAATCTGGATTCAGGTGAGGAGCTCTATCCGGGTCACGGCACCATCTGTTGTGAACTTGGTTCTTCTAAAGTGTAGAAAACTCAGAAGAGAAGACCAGGAGAAATCGGATTGGATCGTCAGCAGGATTCTTTATTGAGAACACAAGCTGTTGGTATGCTGTAGTCATCGAAATCTCAATCTTAAGTAACTTTTATTTTATAGGCATTTTTGGAGGAGGGATTCTTGGAGGTGGAGACAAATTCAAACAAAGCAAACACATGAGGGAGGCGTTAGTTTGTTGCTACTTCCCGTGGTTCTAATCTCATCAACATAATCAAATGCATAGACACTAATCCAATCAACCTAACGAATCAACGTCTGGGCCAGGGGGCTCCGAAAGATAGACACTAATCCAATCAACCTAACGAATCAACGTCTGGGCCAGGGGTTCTTTGAATCAACGTCTGGGTGCTTTGAATCTCTGCCAATCAACATGACTTGATTGAGACAAAGCACAGTTATACATTGAGTCAGGAAGTGGATAATAAGAATCTAAGTTAAACATTTAAATACAATTTGTAATCCCACAGCAGCTTTACAGTGCCTAACAGGAAAATAGTTTGTCAATAATGCAAGAGGACAATAACAAAGAGTCATTTTTCCATCTAAAGTCAGTTTAATTGATGATTCAGTGATGCCATCATCTAGTTCAGCTCTCTTCCAATAGTGTCTGTGCCATCAGTCAAGCGTCTCCTGTAGAGGTCGTCACTAGGTGCTGATCCTCCATCTGATCTGGATATGGACTGGATCTGGGGGGCTATGATGACCTCAGAATAAGAATGAAACAGACTAATATTAGCATAGATTGGCATTACGATGTAGCGAGTTCATCGGTGGGAAGTGTTCCCAGTTGACCTAATTAATGCAGCCTAACAATCCTTAAACAAATTTGAATAATAGAAATGCAATAGTGTGAATGCCTGGTTAAAGAGATGGGTCTTTAATCTAGATTTAAACTGACAAAGTGTGTCTGCCTCCTGACCAAAGCTAACTAGATTGTTCCAGAGTTTGGGCGCTAAATAGGAAAAGGATCTGCCGCCCTCAGTTGATTTTGATATTCTAGGTATTATCAAATGAGTTTTGAGATTGCAGCGGATGTGAAGGACTATAACTTGATTTTAGATCGCTCAAGTATTGAGGAGCTAAACCATTCAGGGCTTTATAGGCTAGGTAATTAGCAAGATTTAAAAATGTATACAATTGTTACGTCTAATGACATATTAATTTTGTTTTTATTTATATAAAGAGTGTTATTGGTGGTTGTATTGCTGTTCTCTTTCTCTCCCTCCCACTTCTCTTTTCTAGTGTGTTTGTGCCTAATAGGTTAATGACGATTATCTGCGCTCGTCCACCTGTGTGCGCTGACCACGCCCTGGTTGGTGCGTGTTTGCTGGTTTCCAGTATAAGAATGGCAGAGAACATGTGGGGAAGGAGAGAGACATCGCGGCGTTTGAGGTTGTTCCGCTCTCCAAGCCCATAAGTGCTTATCGCGCTGGTTGCACTTTTTGATGAGTTCCTTTAATGTTTTGTTAAGAGTTCCTTTTGGGTAATGTAGGGTGGAGGATGCCCATTCATTTTCTCCTGTTTATTCTTTAGTTAAGGAGTGAGGGAAGTTCTATGTTGTTTTGTTTATTTTTCTTTAAGTATAGGTAAGTTAATAGTTATTTTTCCATTTAGGTAGAGGTATTTTTGGCTTATTTTAGTTCGGGCCCTCCTCCCGAGGTAATATTTTCTTTGTATGTATTTGTTGTGTTACTTCCTTTTAAACTCTTGAGTTAAAATAAAAGGCACTTCAGCCAGTTAAAATTTAAACCTGTGGTTGGTTGTGATTTTCTGGGCCTGGGGAGCTGGGGCCCGTTTCAGTAAGGAGGTTCAACCAACTCTGAGTTTAAACTTGAACTCAGAGTTGACTTACTCTGAGATGGGAAACCCAGAGTTTCCCTCATTTCAGGGTTAACATACTCAGAGTTTTCACTTAACCTCCTTTCTGAAACGGGCCAATGGAAAAGATGGAAAAATATGGAAGGATTTTCCGGACTATTTTCAAAAGGAATTGCAAATTGTATTTTCAATTGCGTTTTCCACATGTGGGCGCATAAATTGTGACATAAATCAAATGCAATTGCAAATCTTGTATTACAGTTTGCATTTTCACTTTCGCGAACGCACAGTGACTGCCACATTTCAAAAGAAAAAGCAAAGTTCATTTGCAACTGTATTTCCCATGTCTTAGGAGCTATGAGCCTGTCATATTTAAATAGCAATATTAATTACCACATTTGCCTTTTCACTTTCTCAGAGTCGTGCATGTAACCTGCCAAAACTCAAATGGAATAGCAATTCCTTTTGCATTTGAATTTCCTATGTCTTCACCGAGAGCTGTCAATCAATGTGAGTGGGCGGGACTATACTAGGGGGCGTGTTTGTGTCAGGAGTTGACGTCACTCACAGACAACTGTGTCGAATGCTTTGATCTATGGAGATAATCGGTAAAGGCTCCGCTAAAGGCAGCTGCCAATCAGTTCGTGCCTGTGTGAACGAACAGAAAACCTTCCTGGAACAATACATTATTTTATAATTATAATAATAATCTTTTTTACCCCAAATGCAGTGGTTATGGCTGCTAACTGTGGGAGCAACAACGGTACGCACAATAGGTCAATATAAGCTGAAACATGAGATTTGCATGAAATTATAAATGCTGTCTAGACAACTAAATAAAATCAGTTCAAGTTAAAGTACTAAAATTACTAAAACCGAAAGAGAAATTAATAAAATAAAAATAATAGCTCATTCAAAATAGGGATCAAGCATCAATCATCTGTATATTCATGTGGTGTTTGTTCATGTGTTGTTCTTCTGCTTTTGGAGCAGTAACAAGTAAATATGACATTTAAAAAACACACACAGAAAAATATCAGAATACAATATAAAACCTGCAAGGAAATTTATATTAATTTTGACTTTTTGTGAAATGCTTTCTTCTACAACATTTACTGTGAATGACACCAAATCATTGGAAAAATTCCGCCCTAAATTGTAATAAACCTATATTATTAGAACCACATGAAGAATCACAAAGTATCTTCTCAGTCTTTCAGTGTTACTGACGTTTCTGTTTCTATGTGCTGATGTGACAGTTGAAGAGAAGGCCATGATAGTAAAGGAGGGAGAATCTGTCACTTTAAACACTGATGTGAAAGTACAGACTGATGATGAAAACCTGTGGACGTTTAGACCACAAGAGACTCTCAGAGCTGAAATCAGAGAAGGGGCCGGAGAGACATTTGATGGTAGGCTACTGATGAGAGATTCAAAGACAGACTAAAGCTGGATGAGACGACTGGATTTCTCACCATTACAAACATCACAACTGAACACATTGGAGTCTATAAATTACAGACCATCAGCAGCAGAGGGACCTCGTACCAAAGATTTACTGTTTCTGTCAGGTGCGAGTATCTCAAGTATTTAACTGTAATAATGATCATGGTTTTTCCTTGTGCATTAAGTTTTTTTCAGTTAAATTCTTTTTATTTTGTTGTTCAGTGTTTCCTCTGATGGTTTTTATAGTCCTTTGTAGGTTTATTCATAAGTGGTTCCCTGTAATTGTCTTCCCAGCTGCTCCTTGTTACCTTGTTAACATTTACATTTTACATTTATGCATTTGGCAGACGCTTTGAAGCGACTTACAGGCTATACATTTTTTATCAGTATGTCAGTATGTGTGTTCCCTGGGAATTGAACCCATGACCTTTTGCGCTGCTAACGCAATGCTCTACCACTGAGCCACAGGAACAGCCATATGTTAACATGGACAAAGTGTAAACATTGCTAATTTACATACACTATCAACATTGTAACAATACAAAGTGGGTTGAAAATCAGAAAACTTTCAAAAAATTTCATCTTCAGTACATGTTCTTCACTCTGCAGTGCAAAAAATGATCACTGATGTGATGGCAACATTTTCTTTATATTTCTCTGATTCTGTGTGCTGCTGTGACAGTTGAAGACCAGACTGTAATAATAAAGGAGGGATAATCTGTCACTCTAAACACTGATGTGAAATACAGACAGATGATTAGATCCTGTGGACGTTTGGACCTCAAGAGACTCCCATAGATGAAATCAGAGAAGGAGCCAGAGAGACATTTGATGGTGCTGATGGGAGATTCAAAGACAGATTGAAGCTGGACAAGAAGACTGGATCTCTCACCATCACAAATATCAGAGCTGAACACACTGGAGTCTATAAACTACAGACCAGCAGCACAAGAGGGACTTCTTACCAAAGATTTATTGTTACCGTCAGATGTGAGTATCTCACTCTTTAAATGTAATAATGATCACATTTATTCCTCATATATTCCATTTTTTTTTCTGCAGGTTGTTCAGCTCAAACTGTCATTTGGACTTATCCTTTGAAATTCTTGTTTCTTTGGCTGTTTCGTGTGATAATTTTTGTAGTCCTTTGTAGTTTTATTAATGTTTAAATCATATGGATCTAGCAGCTGAGGTACTGAAGTCTCAAAGGCAGCAGGGATGCACCATCAAGGTGTATACGGTGCAATTTAACACATTGCTCATTCTTTTGACTGGGGGAGATTGTGCCTAAGAGTATTTATAGACAAGTCCTTGAAATCCATTCTTCCTTACAGAAAGTGCAGCCAATCCCTGATCAAGTTTACCATACTCTTCATTTTGCGTACTGTAGGACGCAGCATTGTGGGATATAGCAGTACTTCTATATAGACCACTTAATATTTTTTCCTTAGAGCTCATCTTGCCATGGACCACACTTGCCATGTCTTGTGATCCCTAGTCCGGAGGTCCTAGATTTGCCAGTTCCAGTCGTCAGTGCTTCTGGTTATGGCTACCACTTTCATGTGTTTCTGGGCAGCACACACTTCCCAATCAAACTCAGAGTCCGCTACAGCCCCAAAGTCACCAGAGCAGTCTACTCAAAATGTCACAGCCAAGGAAGCCATCCTTGTCTGTTCTGTCATGGCCATGAAGCTGTCTCCGAGATCCCTGTCTTCCCTGCCAAGACTAAAGGGAGATTTGGCCATCCTTGCCGACTCTGCCCTGATTGCCTCTTGCTCAGCCAAGACCATTGGCTTTGGTCTCCAGCCCCTCTTCTACCTCATGTGCCTGACTCTTCAGCCCTTCCCCTGTTCCTCCTCATCTCCAATCTTTCATGAACCACCTGACCCTGGAACTGCCTGTTTTTGAAGCATCTGGAATCTGTTTCTTAAATTGAGGGGTTTGTCTTCTGTTCCCCTTTGTTATATTTGGACTTTTATGTTGAAATTTTTGTTTATTTTTCCTTGTTTCCTGTGATGGTTTTTGCAGAACCGCTGTATTTAAAGGATTAGTTCACCCCAAAGTGAAAATTATGTCATTAATTACTCACCCTCATGTCGTTCCAAACCTGTAAGACCTTTGTTCATCTTCAGAACACAAATGAAGATATTTTTGATGAAATGTAAGAGCTCTCTGACCCTCCCATAGACAGCAACGCAACTGTAATGTTCCCAGGTCCAGAAACGTAGTAAGGACATCGGTAAAATAGTTCATGTGACATCAGTGACTCAACTTCAGTCTTGCAAAGCTACAAGAATACTTTTTGTGCACAAAAAAAAACAAAAATAATAACTTTATTCAACAATTCTTCTCCCCCGAATTACCATCTTCCACCATTTAAGAGAGTATCACAATGCTTTCCCTTAAGCGTAAACAACGGTGATTACGTTCATGCGCGTGCTTACCCCCGAAACGTAAACAACGTTGATTAAGCTCTTGGGTACTCTCCTAAATGGCGGAAGACGTAACTCAGGGGAGAAGAATTGTTGAATAAATTGTTATTTTTGTTTTCTTTGCGCACAAAAAGTATTCTCGTAGCTTCACAAAATTGAAGTTGCGCCACTGATGTCACATGGACTGTTTTACCGATGTCCTTACTACATTTCTGGACCTGGGAACATTGCAGTTGCATTGCTGTCTAGGGGAGGGACAGAGAGCTCTCAGATTTCATCAAAAATATCTTAATTTGTGCTCTGAAGATAAACGAAGGTCTCACGGTTTTGGAATGACATGAGGGTGAGTAATTAATGACAGAATTATGGATTTTTGGACTATCCCTTTAAGCCCTTTTTTACAGCACCTGCTCTTCACTCAGCAGTTTAACTCTTATCGCTGATATGCTAATCTAATGGCAACATTTTCTTTGCGTTTCTCTGTTTATATGTGCTGCTGTGAAAGTTGAAGACAAAACTGTGATAGTAAAGGAGGGAGATTATGTCACTCTAAACACTGATGTGAAAATACAGACAGATGATGAGATCCTGTGGATGTTTGGATGTCAAGAGACTCTCATAGCTGAAATCAGAGAATGAGCCAGAGAGACATTTGATGGTACTGATGGGAGATTCAAAGACAGATTGAAGCTGGACAAGAAGACTGGATCTCTCACCATCACAGGCATCAGAGCTGAACACACTGGAGTCTATAAACTACAGACCATCAGCAGCAGAAGGCCCTCATACACAAGATTCCTTGTTACCATCAGACGTGAGTATCTCAGGTTTTTCTATTAAAATAATAAAAATAACAGTTCTTCATCGTACATTCAGTTTTTTTTCTTCCTGCAATTCAGCTGAAATTTAGCTGCTTAATGTTCAGACTCCATTCAGAGTTTGTTCTGTAGATCATTTTAGTTTCAGTGTCTGTTATTGGGTTTATAAAGTTTCTCTGTTTCTGCATGAAGAGGAGGCAATATTAGAAATGGAGGGAGAATCAGTCACTTTATACCCTGAGACTGAAGTACAGAAAGATGTTCTGATCCTGTAGATGTTTGGAGATGAAGAAAACCTGATTGCTCAAATGATGGGAAAGACCAGAGAAACATATGAATGAATGAATGAATGAAGCATTTATATAGCGCTTTCTTGTGTATTGCTGTACACCCAAAGCACTTTACAATCATATGGGGGGGTCTCTCCTCAACCACCACCATATGAAGGTACTGATGGGAGATTCAAAGACAGACTGAAGGAGGACAAGAAAACTGGATCTCTGACCATCAACAAACTACCCTTATAAGCCTTATAAACTACAGATCAGCAGCTGCAGAGGGACATCATACAAAAAAAAATAAAGTTGCTATCCATGGTGAGCAATTTAAATTTAAATGTTTATGTGAAAAGTGATTATGCATTGAAATGAACAAAAAATAGCAATATTTTGTACTAAGTGATCAAATTACTACACAGATTTATCGTTCTACATGCATAGATATTGTGTTTGTTAAAACCTTTTGTCGTTTTGTTTTAATGTATACTAAAGTTACAAGTATCACACAATTATGGTGCATGTCACCTGCATAGTATGCTCTTGATGATACACACAAATCCTTTCTTTCTTTTCATGTCCAATGAAGCTTTACTAGCTTGTTAATATCTCCTCATTTCTGTATGTTTCTATGTGCTTCTGAAATGTGAAGTCAAGGAAGAGCTAGTGCTGGAAGGAGATCATAAAGACTGATGGTGAAATACAGAAAAATGATCAGATACAGTGGCTGTTTGGAGATGAAAACTATCTCATAACTGAAGTCAAAGAAGGGACCAAAGAAATGACTACATATGATGATGGGAGATTCAGAGACAGATTGGAGCTGGACAAGAAAACCGGATCACTGACCATCAAGAACACCAGAACTGAACACACTGGACTCTATAAACTGAAGATCAGTAGTGATAAAGGGGCCACAAACAAGATCTTCAATGTTACTGTCAGAGGTGAGTAGCTCTCAGGACCTATTATGACCTTTTCCAAAGTCTTGATTTTGTTTCTGAGGCCTACTAGAATAGGTTTTTATGCTTGAATGTTTTTTTTTATTTTTATTTTTTATCTTTTTGAAGATGAACAAATGTGTTATAGGATTATGATCTTTGCAGCAATTTTAAGCTCTGATGTGACTCTAAACCAGTGGTTCTCAACCTTTTTTTCCACCGGGCCGCACTATGGTCCAAGTGCAAGTCTCACGGGCCGCACGCATCTCATTTACATATTACGTCATCAATTCAAACCAACCAGATTTATAATATTATTTATAGCCTAAATATTATGACATCTAAACGATTACATTTATTGAAATAAATAAAATTATTCTACTCACCTAATAAAACACCTGACGCTGTCGGGAGCTTACCAATTTTGTGAAATTCTGCTCGAAAGGAGTAACAGCACAATGAAGTTGTGATTGTAAGTTTCAGTCTGTAAGACGCGCACGGAAGCGTGACTTGACGCGCGACACTGCAGAAAGTGTGCGTTCACAAATGTAGCCTATGTTGATCCAAATATGGAAAGCATTTTCAAATGTAATAATCTGAGGTTCTCTCCAGAGATGTTTTGCCACATTTCTGTAATAAGGATGATTGCTACGTAGTAGTATGGGTGTTTCTTTTTACCTGAACATCTTCAAGTGAGTGGCGGGGCAAACCGAAAGCTGATGCCGAAAGTCCAGCACTCTCTTCTCTGCGCCTATTCTTGTTTGAATGCGTTCCTTCGCTGGCATTTTCCACATTTCGTTTTCTCCCTTAACAAATTTGTCCATTCTGATGCTCAATTTTACAGAACTAATGGCTGCTGATGACTATTTGAATTGAATTCTGCCAAAGTGCGCGCTTGTAAGTGTTCGTTAAATGCGTAACATTAATTACGTGAGTACATTGATCTGCTCATGTCTGAAAATAATATATATAAAAAAATAAATTATTTTACATAACAAAAACATCATAGCTTATATTTGTTTAGTACATTTTTAAAGTAATGTAAAAACTAAAATGAATTGTAAAACTGAAAGTTATATTTTAATTGTGTTCAGCACAGCATGGTGGGCCGCATTGGGATTCGTGACGGGCCGCATGCGGCCCGCGGGTTGAGAACCACTGCTCTAAACCCTGATACAGAAACACAGAGAGATGATCTGATCCTGTGGATGTTTGGAGATTGTTACGGCCCATAACCACTTTAAGGCTCGTTAATTCAAACAATTAATTAAAGGACACAGGCCGAACATATTAAAGAACCACAACACCTGATGTGAATTTCAAGACGCCTCTTATTTAATTCAGGTACTGATTTCAACTCAAACATCCAGAAAAGAATGCACAGCAATTCACAAAGAATATTTATAAACAATCTAATACATAATCAACTCACGGGTAGGAAAGCTAAGAAAACAGACTCCTAACTACCCCTGTTCTCGGAACAAAGTTCTTACCTGTCTCCCGAAATAAAAATAAGAACGGGTGAGTCTTCCGGACACCTGCTTCCCTCGCTCAGCTCTTACTAAATAAGCAAAACGTGAACTAATAAATAAACACTCTACCCGCTACTGATAAGAAAGAAAGAATATCACATATCAAAACACAGATTCACAAGGTAAACCTAAGCATAAAGAAAAAAAAAAAAAAATAGCCCCAACGAGGCGATGGGAGAGACGCTTGCGAGAAGAATGGGAAGCGGAGCAACAGAGAGCCAACTCCATTGTGCCTCGCAGCCTATTTATCCGGAATCATTGATGACGTCACGTGACTCTCGGAATGGGAATCCCCCACAACGCCACCTATGGACTTAAAATATAAATTTCACACATACACGTAACACCCTCACCCTTAAGTGAATAAATTGTAGGAATGCAAGTGATCTTACCTTTTCCTCTTTCCCCCCCCCTTTTCTCTTAAAAAAACAACAAAAAAAAACAACAAATACAGAGGGAAAATACAATTTATTCCCATTAGACACGAGATAAAGCGTCAGCAACGACATTATCTTTACCACGAATATGCCGGATGTCCAATTCAAACGTCTGCAAAAACAAACTCCAACGCATCAAACGTTGGTTATTATTTTTCATTCGGTTCAGGAAGACTAAAGGGTTATGATCTGTATAAACAATCAATGGATACGAAACGGAACCCACATAAACATCGAAATGTTGGAGAGCAAGGACAAGAGCGAGCCCCTCCTTCTCAATGGTGGAGTAACGTCGCTGATGTTTATTAAATTTTCGTGAAAAATAGCAAACGGGATGTTCAACACCAGTCTGATCTCGTTGGAGAAGTACAGCTCCCGCACCTGTCACTTGCATCAACAGCAAGCAAAAACGGAGATGAAAAATCAGGAGCAAAAAGAATAGGAGAATTAATCAGAAGCGCTTTGATCTGTTCAAAACTCATTTGACATTATTCCGTCCATTTAAATGGTGCTTTTGGACTAAGGAGATCGGTTAAGGGAGATGCGACAACAGAAAAATTTACACAAAAATTCCTGTAATACCCAACCATGCCCAAGAATCGACGCAACTCACGGCGCGTAGTGGGCACAGGAAAATGAATAATAGCCTCCACCTTAGACTCAACAGGCTGAACTTGCCCGCCCCCAACAATCTTTCCCAAATATGTCACCGTAGCTCGACCAAATTCGCACTTCGCGAGATTAACTGTAAGATTGGCACAAGACAGACGATTGAACAATGTATCAAGCTGTTTAATGTGTTCTGACCAGGACGCACTATAAATAACTAGGTCATCCAGATACGCCTCAACATTACGCATGCCCTCGATAACACGATTTACCAACCTCTGAAAGGTTGCCAGTGCATTTCGTAAACCGAAAGCCATCACCGTATAATTAAGGAAATGGTCAGGTGTAACGAACGCGGAGATCTCTTTTGCGCGTTCCGTCAAAGGCACCTGCCAATAACCTTTGAGCAGGTTGATTTTAGTCACGAAAGCAGCGTTTCCGACACGATCGACGCAATCTTCCATGCGAGGCAAGGGATAACTGTCTGGTTTTGTAATAGCATTAACGCATCTAAAATCAGTACAAAAACGAAATGTGCCATCAGATTTTTTTACAAGCAAACAGGGTGAGCTCCAAGAGCTATAACTTGGCACAGCGATGTTATTTTCAAGCATAAAGGTTACCTCTTTTTGCAACTGAGCTCGCTTCTCAGGACTGACCCTATACGCGTGCTGTTTTATGGGCAATGAATCGCCAACATCGATATCATGTTCTACCAGCGAAGTACGAGAAGGAACATCAGAAAACAAGCTTCCATTAGTCTGCATGACATTAATCACGTCAGCGCATTCGGTAACAGTCAAGTGAGAAAGAAACGTGTCAAGATTTTGAATTATCTCAGAATTTTTCAACCTTCCCACCACCAATTCTGTAGAGGGAAAATCAACATCATCCTCCTCAAATGTAGCCGAGACAGCAACACTATCAGACACAGAGGACAATGGACAGGTCAAAGGTTCAGCACTGGACAGCGCCCCATCAACAGGTAAATCAGCACTGGACAGCGCCTGCTCTTTAATCACTGGAGAATCTGTAGGTGAGACAATTAACACAGCCGACTTCTGTCCAGATAGATCTAACTGTCTCTCAAAGTACGGCTTAAGCATGTTAATATGACACAGACGAGTTGTTTTCTTTCTATCTGGTGTCATCATCACATAGTCAAGCTCACTCACCTTCTCTTTCACCTGGTAAGGACCGTAGTAACGAGCCTGTAGTGTAGATCCAGGTACTGGCAACAGCACTAACACCTTATCACCAGGAGAGAAACTACGAAGTTTAGCACCACGATCAAAACGTGTTTTCATTCGTTGTTGGGACATCTCCAAATTCTTTTTGTCCAATTCACATGCACGGTGCAGTTTCAAACGAAACTCTGAAACATAATCAAGGACATTGTTTGAACTCGGATCATTAGACCAATGATCTTTAATCAGCTTCAGTGGGCCACGAACGGTGTGACCAAACACCAGCTCGGCCGGACTGAAGCCCAAAGATTCCTGCACTACCTCCCTCACTGCAAACATAACCATAGGCACTCCCTCATCCCAGTCTTTCTGGAACTCCAGACAAAACGCACGGAGCATAGATTTTAAAGTCTGGTGGAACCGTTCGAGTGCTCCTTGGCTTTCTGGATGATAACAACTAGAAGTGCAGTGTTGAATATGCAACTGATCCAGAGCATGTTTAAACACACGGGACATGAAATTCGTACCTTGATCTGATTGAATAGTACGCGGAAGGCCAAACAGTGAGAAAAACTTGATAAGTGATTTCACAATCACTGGTGCAGTAATTTTCCGCAAAGGAATTACCTCCGGAAAACGCGTAGATGTACACATTATTGTCAGTAAATACTGATTACCAGACTTCGTACGAGGCAAGGGACCGACACAGTCAACCATCACACGCTCAAATGGTTCACCAATAGCTGGAATTGGATATAATGGAGCAGGTGGAATAGTTTGGTTCGGTTTCCCAATCTTTTGACACACATGACAGCTTCGACAATAACTTGCCACATCGTTTTTTATACCAGGCCAGAAAAAATGTCGGATCACACGATCATATGTTTTGTTTACTCCTAAATGACCGGCAAACAAACCGTCATGCGCAAGTCTCAGGATTTCAGAACGATATGAGGAGGGAACTACTACCTGCTTGACAATCTGCCATTCATCAGCAGCAGCAGCATTTGATGGTCTCCACTTCCTCATCAACACACCATCTTCAACAAAGTATCCTTGGGATACACACTCGAGTTGCTCAACAGGAACAACAGCTTCAAAGAGGGATGACATTTTCTCATCTTTCCTCTGCTCAACAATAAGCTGCTCGCGTGACAGAGACAATTTATCAAGCCCCATAGAATGTTCATCTCGTTTCTTGATGGCGATGCCTAAACCATCAACAGAATTCGAACACTTCACTTCACCAAAATCTGAATTAGAGAGGAACGTATCATTCAAATCAAATTTCCACTCACCTTCTGACTTACTAAAGCTTGTATCTTTCAGTCTCTGTGACATAGCGCGAGTGACAGCGCACGAAGGAAATACCTCTGGGTATTTCTGAGCTAATTCATCAGGAGTAGCGCAGGGAAGAGGAACATTAGTTACCTCAGGGCTAGCAAAAACTTTTCCTCCCGCCAAGTCATTCCCCAAAATAAAAGTGACATCTCGAACGGGAAGACACGGTCGCACTCCAACAACAACGTGGCCGGTAACAAGGGAGGACTCAATCTCAATTTCGTGCAAAGGCACATTCACAAAGCCCATCTCGAACCCCTGTACTAAGACACTTGAACCAATAGAACTCTCATCAGACAACGGTAATATTCCTTCTAGAATAAAACTCTGAGCAGCTCCTGTGTCACGAAGTGCCCTGACTGGTTTTCGCGAATTTGCATTACCAACCAAAGACACAAATCCGTCCATTATGAACGGCACATACCCCTGTTCTTCACACATGTCAGCCTGAGAAGCTAACAACTCCAGTCCTTCTAATTGTGGCGAGGACGTCATCAATAAACCTACCGGTTTAGGGACACTATTTTTCTTTTTGAGTGCTTTGCACTCAGCAATAATGTGTCCATGTTTCTTACAATAGAAACAAACGGGTGAGGACAAGGACTTGACAGAATTCTCCGCCACTTTATCCTCACGTGGAGCACGATCAAAGCTACGCTTTGAATACCGTCGACTGCTGTTACTAGAATTTTGAAAAGTACCAAACACGCTCTTATGTGTAAGCACATATTCATCAGCTAGAGCAGCAGCGGCGGAACATTTGAGAACTTACTGCTCATTTAGATAAGTTTCAACGCGTTCTGGTAAACAGTTTTTAAATTCTTCTAAAAGAATCAGTTCACGGAGCTCTTCATAAGTTTTTACCTTCATGGAAGCACACCACCGATCAAACATTGACTCTTTCTCACGAACGAATTCAACGTAAGTCTCATCAGTTTTTTTATGATTACGAAATTTTTGGCGATAAGCCTCAGGAACCAGTTCATAAATTCTAAGAACGGCAGTTTTTACTTGTTCATAATCAAGAGACTCTTCCACTGACAAAGAAGAATAAGCTTCCTGAGCTTTCCCCACAAGAACACACTGCAACAACATGGGCCAAAATGTTTTCGGCCACTTAAGATTGATGGCCACACGTTCAAAAAGAGCAAAAAACTTGTCTACCTCTTGTTCTCGAAAAGGAGGAACCATACGAATATTACGACTCACGTCGAAATCAGAAACATCCGTTACACCCCTTTCACGAGCTCTCAACTCGATTTCTTTGAGGCGGCACGCTTGTTCCATCTCAAGCTTCTTCAGTTCAAGCTCATGTTTCTCATGCTCTCTTCGTCTCTCTTTCTCACGCTCCCATTCTTCTCTTTCTTTAAACAAAACTCTATCGTGCTCTTTAGCTTGCAACTCCAACTTCTTGATTTGCAAAGCAAGATCTCCTGAACTACCCTCATCTGCTTCAGGATAGTCTACCAGCTTTTCCTCATCACCAAAGACGCCCTGTTTATGTAACGAATCAACAAGCAACACCTGAAGTTCCCGATTGGACAGCGTATTACGAAAACTAACCTTATAATGTGCAGCAATTTTCATAAGATCAACCCTGTTGACTTGGAACAATTCAGCTTGCGTCGGATTCGCAATAAATTTTGTTAATTCAAACATGATTGATAAACGTCTTAGGTTAAAGAGAAAAACAAAAATAAGCACTACACGAGCCAAAATTCACATCAATTGTCTGTGATTCAACAAAGTTACAAAGTAACAAATTCAAGTGTGAGCAGATCAAAAGGATCACACAAAGTCACACAAAATCAAGATCAATCCCGGACGAGCGCCCAAATGTTACGGCCCATAACCACTTTAAGGCTCGTTAATTCAAACAATTAATTAAAGGACACAGGCCGAACATATTAAAGAACCACAACACCTGATGTGAATTTCAAGACGCCTCTTATTTAATTCAGGTACTGATTTCAACTCAAACATTCAGAAAAGAATGCACAGCAATTCACAAAGAATATTTATAAACAATCTAATACATAATCAACTCACGGGTAGGAAAGCTAAGAAAACAGACTCCTAACTACCCCTGTTCTCGGAACAAAGTTCTTACCTGTCTCCCGAAATAAAAATAAGAATGGGTGAGTCTTCCGGACACCTGCTTCCCTCGCTCAGCTCTTACTAAATAAGCAAAACGTGAACTAATAAATAAACACTCTACCCGCTACTGATAAGAAAGAAAGAATATCACATATCAAAACACAGATTCACAAGGTAAACCTAAGCATAAAGAAAAAAAACAAAAATAGCCCCAACGAGGCGATGGGAGAGACGCTTGCGAGAAGAATGGGAAGCGGAGCAACAGAGAGCCAACTCCATTGTGCCTCGCAGCCTATTTATCCGGAATCATTGATGACGTCACGCGACTCTCGGAATGGGAATCCCCCACAACGCCACCTATGGACTTAAAATATAAATTTCACACATACACGTAACAGAGATGAAAACAATCTCATCGCTCAGCTGACTGGAGAGACCAAAGAGACCACATACACTGATGCCGATGAGAGATTCAGAGACAGACTACTGCTGGACAAGAACACTGGATCTCTGACCATCAAGAATATCACAAGCAAACACTCTGGAGCTTATAAACTACAGATTGTCAGCTGCATGAGAACCTTGTTCAAGGAGTTCAGAGTTTTCATGTGTTGTGAGTTTTCAGGTTAATTTATTAATGTAGATGAGCTCTTCTCAAATAATGCAGTATTGCTAAAAATGGAGCAACAAATAATCGCATATGTGCATTGTGCACAGAAAACATCAGCCAACCATGTCACTTTACAGTAGTAAATAACTCATTTCTATTGACAAAATGCATTTAAAATAGTTTGGAGGACAAAGAATGAGCTGCAGCAGGAAAGTGCAAAAGCCATTTTGGCCAAAACATGAAAATGCTTTACATTCAATGCTTCAAACAAACTCACAAGCATGTAGTTTAGTGTGGCTTTACCTGTCAGGGATTTTGATAAATAAGAGTATTGTTTAATTTTTATTTATTTATTGTGTTCAAAAATGCATTGTCTAATAAGTCTGTGATTATTGTTAAAACAGGATCAGATGGAAAAGCTCCTTAAAGGGATAGTTCACTTTGAAATTAAAATTTGGTATCTATCAGCTTACCCCAAGGGCATCCAAGATATAGGTGTCTTTTTTTCTTCAGTAGATCCAATTTTGATGTTTTTAGGTCAAACCGTTCTAGTCTGTCAGTCATATAATGGCAGGTATAGGTCACTGTCTCTATAAGAGGGAAAAAGAACATGCACAGAGAAATACAAATTAAACAATTCCCCATCGTAACTACACATTGATGGCCTAAGACACGAAACGAGCGGTTTGTGTGAGAAAACGAACAGTATTTATATTGTTTTTTACCTCTTGTACACAACCATGTCCAAGTGATCTGAGTGCGCAGATAAATCTTAAATCGTTATAAGATGCCAAATAATATTCAAGGCTCCAATTAAAAATATATTATTTTATTCCCTTTAACAAACAGATAGGCAAAAAATTAATAACAATACTTCAATATTTACAATTATTATCTTTAAAAATATATCTCCTGTAATCATTGTTTGCTTCTATTATGACTAAGTGAAAGACAAAAATATAGGTAATAACTATTATAATTATAAGTCAACCATTTTGAGCAAGAAATATATATATATATATATTGTTGACTGTAGAGGAGAAATTAATACAAGGAGACATGTTAAGACTGGAAGTTGGCAGTAAAGGGCTGAGAGCAGACGTGCTACATGAGAGAGATGTGGAAGCTTTTGTAAGGGCTGATATTGTGGAGAGGTGATGGAGAAGGACCAAATAATCTGTGAGAAATCCTGCAAGACAGGAAGTGAGACAACAGTGAGAACAACAAATAGCAGACAACAACATGCTGTAACTGCAGAGTGTATAACAGTAAACAGAACGTTATCATCTGTTGGTGTGAAAAATAAATAGTTATTATATTTCTTGTTCTTGGTGTGAACAGTTTTAAGTGATCTGATTTGGCCAAATTAATTGAAGATCTGATTTGTCACGTGACAAGTTAAACTAGCATTTCCAGACTCTTGCTTTTTAGACAGATGTGTTCAATAAAAATCAACATGGAAAGAAAAGCAGACTCTGAGGTGTGGACAGACATCATGTACTGTTAGAACGGGAAGAGACTGTTAAGGTACTGTTAATTGTTAAGGTTAATAAAACAAAAACAAAAAAAACAATGGACTTAATATAAACTTTGATATAAACACTCTGACTACTTACAAGGGGCACAATTTGCATGAGAGTTGAGGCAATGGCCAATGACAGAAGTAGGAGTAAAAGTCGCAGAATTTTGTACGAGTACGCTAGTATAATATTGTATGAATTTGCTGACTTGTTAAATTGTATGAATTATTACTACTTCGACATGACACTTTGTTGAGGGTTCTTTCTGATGGGGCCGTGGGATAAGTGTGATAAGCAAAGTTTAAGAAACATCAAAATGCTGTGCAAAATGTATCTGCAGTACAGTTCAGTCAAGGTGCTCAGACCAATACAGACATACCATTGGAAATGTTTGCCTTTGCAGCTTTTGGTCTTCTCCGTAAACGCAAAATACAGCCAAAATCAAATCCCAGGACAGGCCTTCCTTTGGTCTTCCCTTCCAGCTGAAACAAAGAGAAATACATACATGTTGAGACAGTGTGTTAAAAATGAGCTGTGACCAAAATATATAAGTTATTATTAACACATAAAATAAGGATGCGTTCATTAAAGCAAATCAGTTATAACTAAATGTGTTTAACAAAACCTGTGAAGGGTTGAATCTTTGAAGGACTTGCTCCGCTTTCTTGGCAGCTTCTTCAAGATCAGCATTGGGAGCTTCGAGTTCAAGTTCCCTGTTAATTCCAGCAGCTTTCTGTCAGAATTGGTCAAAATTATGAGATTATGAGATTTAAAAATGTCACGAAGCACAGAAAGAGAGAGAGCAAAACTATGTGTAAATGAATTATGGATTACAGTTTGGAAAAATAAGTGATGGCTTTTACAAGAGATGACTTCTTAACGAGCTGCTGGAGAATGTGATCTGACGGAACTGCAAGACAGAAAAAAATATTGATTTACAATTTCTTCAGTACAATTACTGCTTTAACTACAAATACCACAGTAAAACTACGGTTACTGTTGTAAAACCATTTTAAGAGTTGTGTTACTGTGCTTTAACTACAAATATGCAGTAAAAACATGATAGAAGCTGTACTGGTCTTCAAAAATAAAGAGTAGACAGTAAACACAGTTACTATGGTAAAATCACGAAAATTGTTGTGGTTACCATACCTACAAATACCATAGTAAAAGTGCAGTTATGGTGGGAGAAGCATGGTAAATATGTTGTAGTTACTGTGCATTGACTACACATGACACGGCAGAGAAACAGTTACTATGGTAAAAATATGGTAAATGTGTGGACTTTTTGCATGGTCACGCTTATCACGGGATACTGGGTTGGCTGATTTGTTGTGCTGTCATCAGCCATGTCTAAAAGCTGAAGACCCATGTCACAACATGATTTAAAACGGTTTTATTTATTTATTTCAAACGGCAACAGGTCTATATATAATAGAAGTTAGCTTAGGCTAATGTCAATGGTAGGCTAACGTTAGCAGCTGTTAGGCACTGTTCCACTAACTAATCTGAATGCATACGCTTCCATTTTAGCACATGCCGTGCAACGCAGAAACACTGAAATAATTAAAATCTCATTAAAACGGAAAATATTGATACCCTTACCTGTTTGAAGGTGCACGCGCATCAGGTGAAGCGGATGAACCGAACCGAACCGAACCGAGCCTCGCTGGTGACGTCACTGCCGCTGAAGATGCTGCGTGGTATTTGTACGCATCTGCTCTCCACTGAAGTTAATGGGAAGGATTGGCGTATCATATGCACGTAAAATTGGCATTTGGCGTATGCATTATACGCAATTGGAAAGTGTAAAGCCGTGTTATTTATACGCAGACTGATGAGAACGGGTTGGTATCACACACTGAGACTCAGGATCAAAATAAACATATCAAAAATCACTTAGAAATAGTACAAAATGAACAAAGTCATATTTAAAACAGTAATAATGCAGAAGAGAGTCATATTCAATTTATGAGCAGCCCAGTAGGGATTCTCCTGATTTACCTGAAAGCCACTCCAGGCCTGATTTCCAAAATGTGTCAAAACAGACACTACAAGAACCAAACTAAGAGCAAAGTGGGGAAATTTAGAGCAAATTTCGTGTGACTGTGTTCAGCTTTTTCTTAACATCTCAACAGTCAGCATCTTCCTAGAACTGTTTAACAGTGTGTTCTCAGCAGAAACACATTAATACACAAGATTAATGTTTCTAAAATATATATAAAATACATTTTTTAAAAATATGTAGGCCTATATTTATAATGTTTTTGTTACCATTATAATTTCATTGTGTGTTTTTTTTTTTTAAATGACTGGTGTCTCATGTTTTATGGATAAAAAAATAAATGCTAAATAAACAACTTTAAATAAAAGTAAAATCCAACAGAATTCCAGCAGGATATCATGAATTAATGATTATGAACTGTTATAACATTTGACATTTTGATGCTGGTTGAATAAGATCTCCCGGTTCTTACTTGTGAAGAGGGCACACTCTCCCCTGACGAAGTAAAAACTTATGACGTGCAGGAAACCCCTTATATGGACAAAGGCATCCTGCGATCTCCTCAACTCTGGACCTCGAGATCCACTTTCATGTAGTGATGATCGATTCTTGAACGAGTCGTTCGTGAAAGTCGTTCACTTTTTTTTTATTAACATTTTGCAAGTAACATTTGACAATGTAAAACATGTTAAAGTACAATGGAAAGTACAATAGGAATTAACAGTGAGTAAGAACAATCAACTTGTTGCGATTTAGTGTAACAAAAGTAAAGCTACATAAATACGCCTACATAAAAAATACACAAATAAATAAAATCTAAATAAAATTAAAATAAAATTAAAATAATAAAACACTAAGGCCTGGTTTCACAGACAGGGTTTAGACTAAGCCAAGATTAGGTCATAGTTCAATTAGGACATTTAAGTGATTTTTATAAACATGCCTTATAAAAAAACATTACTGGTGTGCATCTTGAGACAAAACAAAGGCATTGATATATTTTAAGATCAATCAGTGCAAATTTATTTTTGTTGAAACAGCTCAGAATTACGTTTAAGTCTGGGACTAGGCTTAAGCCTTGTCTGTTAAACCGGGGGATAATGTTTTAGATTTCGTTTTGACTCGTGTGTGTGTGTGTGTCTAAACATCTCTGTTCACAGATGACTCAGTGTTCTTCTTTATCTGGTAGGCTATGTTTTAACTGCTTTTTTGTTTCTGTTACACAGCTGTAAGGTCAACGCGATCAGACCAATGAAGGTATCCAATGGTGGATGAAGGTTTTCTTCATGTTCAATCTTTTCGGTGCGCAAAGTTATTTAATTTAAATTAAATTCTAATCTGACTCCATTTTATGACCTTGAATTTAGATTGAAATACAAATTGGTTGTTTGTTCATTTCTAATTATTATCAGGTTAGTCTGACATTTGAGTATTCTAGTTAACACTTTGCGTTATAATTACTCATTCATTTTGAAACTCAGAGTGTCTTACGTCGGCCGTTTTATGTGGACCTCACGATCACAAACTCGCCAGTCTGATCATTAGCCAGAGGTTATTACTAATATTTAATAGGTCACCCGTGCTTACCATTCTTTGAATAGTGGTTCTGTTTAGCCCCCTAAAATGTAGTTAAAGCTCAAACAATAATCAGTTTGAACGTTAGAAAACAGAATTATGACAGAATTATATACAAATATTATGTAAAGAAATTAGTTCAATACAACAATCTGAATGATTCACATTAACAAAACATAATTTTGTACAAATATAGTAGTAAAGATCAAATGATAGCAGATGAGAGAGAAGAACTTTAAGTGTAGAGATATTTTAACCTTTAAACACTCTGTGGTTTAATGCGCTTCTGCTCAAACAAACATTGGTAAACATCTCAGTCTCGTGGGAATGGAAGCACTCAGGAGCCAAAATATAAAAAGGTGCAGATATTTCTGCTTATTCCCTTACCAAAAAGTAGTATACTTCAAGTTTATTTTGTTAAGCATACTTAAGTAAAGTTCAAGTATATTTTTAAGTATACTTTATGTAGTAAGTATACAAATATCAGTGTACTAGTAGTATACTTGTAAGTGTACTATTTCAATACTCCTTGGGACTAAATTGGCCCACTTTCTAGTATATAAAAGCATACTTTTAAGTATACTTTAAGTATAACAGTAGTAAACTTTGAGTACACAACTAGTTTACATCAATGTTTTTAGCTTGTACTGCAACTATACTAAAAGTGAACTTATAGGTATACTGATAGTTTACTAATTAAATACCTGTAGTAGCATTTTTAGTACACTTTGAAGTATAATCTCAGTAAACTACTAGTTTATTAGTTTTATTCAAGTACACACGTAAGTTTTCTTTACATCATACTTTAAGTATACTATGTCCCTATTTAGGTATTAATTTGTATATACTGTATTTTGTTATATGAATAGGTGAACATACAAAACATCCAAAGAAAGAACAGGGTATCTGCTTGTAAACAAAAACATTTAATTCTAGCTTCAAATTTTTTCAATATTAAGTCTGCTGATATTGAAGTTTTCACAGAAGTTTCTAGTGATGCATCAGATCAAACCAGAATCTAAATCAAAGCAGGATCAGGCTGTGATTGCACAGGCTAACTCATTTAGGAAAATATTAGTGCTATCAAACGATTAATCGTGATTAATCGCATCCAAAATAAACGTTTTTGTTTACATAACATGTATGTGTACTGTGTTTATTTATTATCTATATATAAATACACACACATTCAGTATATATTTTGAAAATATTTGCATGTATATACGTGTGTATATTTAAATTATTATATTTTATATTATATATAAATATATTTAATATATAAACAGAACATATTTTCTTAAATATATACATGCATGTGTTTGTATTAATATATACATAATAAATATACACAGTACACACATATATTATGTAAACAAATTTTTTTTATTTTGGATGTGATTAATCGCAATTAATCGTTTGACAGCACTAGAAAATATATATTTTAATTGATCATGGAATAGTTCATCTACAGATTTATACAGTTTTAAGGCCTTTGACACTGTTGTTTTTCCGTGTTCAGTCACTAGTTGGCGCTCCAGCAGGGTCGTTACGAGAACTGAGTTCAAATGACTGAATCTGCAGTTCAAAACAGATTCTGACATGTAGACTGAAAGGTGATATGTAGATGGGTTATAAACGCCTGATAGGCAATTGTGTACCTAGTCTAAATTAATCTTAGAGTAACATTCACAATAAACATAAATTCTAAATGGTGCAAATGTCAAGTAAAATCATATTTAAAACAGTAATACTGCATAAGAGAGTCATATTCATTCACCAGAATCAGAATTCATGTGTCTTCTCATATGTTGTCTGCTTTATAATCTACAAAAGGTCCATTTGTTCTACATTGATCACTTGCTACTCTTGCACAGAAACGCATGTCTTATTCATGTACTGTAAAAGTATTCAGATTGTTGTATTGAACTCATCTCTTGCGGAAATCTTTTCGGTGACTGATGCAGCTGATGTCAGTGGTTTAATTTGGTCTGTGGAGTTTGATTATGGTTTGTGGGAAGCAGAGAAACAATGACTGAACCAAACAAGCATTTTATCAGCTGAACACAATGGAGATACTTGATCAGACCAAATATCTGTAGATCAGTATAAGTCCAATGGAAACCAATGGGGTTCAACAGCCATGAATACAACAATGTGCTAAAACAATCTTAATGAGAGTCAAATATAAACTGAAGAACGAACTAACAGTCATGCATTTACGCATTTATTTTTATGACTGTGCTGATCAGTTCTTTTTTGTCTTCTCATTTCACACTTAGCATTTAATTCTGAAACTTCTCGGAAGGGTGTGTTTTTAATGGAAAACCCACATCCATTATGCATTTAAGTTATGCTACTTTTTAAAAGATATATATTTTTGTCTATTTTTTTTTTTTTTCTTTAAGATGATCTGGTGGTGTCTGTAGTATTTTCTGGATGAAAAGTGATTTAGTTGTAAAATAGTAATGTGATTAATGATAGCCAGTGAGATATTGTGTGTAGATCAGTTATTGTCAATGGTTGTATTCTGTATTCTCAATACTTGTTTGGTGCAACAAATTGAAAATGCAAAAATGTTCATGGATTGATTTTAACTTGGAATTATTGAGACTAACAGACTACAGATTTTACTATAAACAGTGATCAGGGATGAATGATGGTGTTGTGTACATTTTTCCAGTGGTCAGAAATAAGGCAAAATAATTTGATTATATGAAAGCATGTTTATTTAATATTGTAAAAAAAAAAAAATAAAAAAAAAAAAGGAAGCATAAAGTTGCATAAAGGCATAAAGTAATAAAAACAATATGAAATATAGCTGCAAGCAGCAATTATGGGGCCATGGAGCATCAGACCAAATGCAACAATGAGTACTAAAAGCAATTTTAGGATGATTTCTATTGAAATGGCTGAATCATAAAATCATAAATACAACCTCTAGTAACATGATTAAATGGCTTATCACTTTTGACTAACAGGTGGCGCTGCAATCAAATTATTTTGGTGTGTTCTGTGTTAGGTGACAATGGCACACAAAGTTTGTTGTCATTATGTCAAAGCTTTGCAGAGGTATAGCCTCAGAGTCATTTTGGCACCATGCCTAAAATTTGTAGTGGCGCTGTACGAAAACATCTATCGACACGAAATCCATAACTTTTTGTCAGAACGGTCTGAAGATGATCTGACTCAATTTTGGTGAAAATTGGACAAACGGTCTAGGAGGATTTCAAAAAAGTAGGTTTTCAAGATGAATCAAAATGGCGGACAGGAAGTTCAGCCAATTATGGCAAAATTGGTATTAATGTTCTCGGCATAAACCAAGGAATCTATCAACATCAGTTTGATTACAATAGGCTAATGTAAGCAAAAGTCATTAGCATTTTAAGAAATTTCATTATAACTTTTTCATTATAACTGCCCCCAAACTTTTTGAGTACCATCAGGGCATGGTGCCGAAGAAGCATACCGAGTTTCGTAACGATATGTCTATGCGTTCGTAAAATATAGCATTTTATGACAAAATTCAAAATGGCCGACGCCCAAAATGGCTGACATGGGAAAATTGGTTGGACTTGGCATGCTGCACCGAATCCAAAGAGACCAGTTTTGTGATTTTTGGCCAAACTATTTACAAGTTATAATCAAAAATAGCCAGTTTTCATATCTCCTGACCCCTACGTGGCACAGCGCCGAAACACTGTAGGTAGTCTCAGGTCATGCTTGTTATCCAGAAGTTTCTGGGGGGCGCTACTGTAAAAAAGAACGTGGGTAAAACTTCCGGTGAGGCGGCGGAAGTAGTATACCAATGGTATTTTTTGTGCTAATTAGCGAAGAGGCTACGTGTTTTTCGGGTCTTTTCCACTGTTGGGCCAGTGCGAGCCAGTGCTTTCAGTAGGCCGGGTGGGGCTAATAGCCTTGGACCTGTAGCACCGAGCCCAAAATCACGCTGCGTTTCCACCGTCAGGCCAGAAGCTCCGCTGCACTTCACTAAAACCCGCCTTTACACACCTCGCTGGAACAACGACACGCAACCCCATCTTTTCACCAACAAAGAGAAATTATCAGAAATAAATCACTGGAACTAGCGAGAACTGGTATATGAACATCGGGTATAAAGATAGGAGACTTATTGACAGATAAAACATAAATAAATAAAAACATCACTTGTCTGAATTTTTCAAGTGGTCGTATTTTCTATGTTTACCATGGTAATGCGTGCATCGCTTATTTCTGCTTTGTTGATCATAATCTACATCGGATCTCAAACAGAAGTTATTTCAAACACTCGCTGCATCTGAAAGTGAGTTTTGAGCTAAAATTATTTTACTCTATTATATTACTCTATTATATTAAGTCTTTAATGTTTATGTTAGCTGGTAACTATATGAAATGATCCGCGGTGCTGATGCTCTCCAGACGCGGAGAAACTCAGACAGTCCCGCTTGTTTACTTCGAACCGGAAGACACTCCTACTTTTGACGCAAGGCCTCATGGGGCGTAGGAAACTTGTGGATAACACACACCAAGTTTGGTCTCAATACGCCATACCGTTGCGGAGATATAGCCTCAGATCAATTTTTGTGTGTTTTTTGTAGAATTCGTTCGCGTGTTATTCGAGAACGGTTGGACGAATCAACTTGAATTCCATAACTTTTTGCCAGCATGGTCTGACGATGATCTGAGCCAATTTTGGTGAAAATCGGATGAACCGTCTACGATGAGTTTGAAAAAGTAGGTTTTACGAACAATTAAAAATAGCAAAAAACTAAACCTTACGATTTTTGACTTCATTCGACTCGGCTTGAGCCAAGGATTCAGAGGAAAAAAAGAATTTTCGTTTTGTGGCTTACGATTCAAAAGTTATTAGCATAAACATGAGTGAAACTTTGGACAAGTGGTGGCGCTAGAGAGTTTGAGTTAGAGACTCCAAACTTGCTGTGGTTAGTATTGTGACTGTCCTCTATCAGTGTGCTAAATTTCACAACTTTCCCGCAAGCGGTTCTATGGGATGCCATAGACACAAGGGCGGAAGAAGAAACGGAAGAAGAATAATAATAAGAACATTAACGGATACAATAGGTGCCATCGCACCTTTGGTGCTTGGCCCCTAAATATACTGCATATCAATTTTTTCATATCAGATATATCTTGCATAGCAAACTTTAAGAATTTTTACACTAGGCAATCACATCGAGAGACATTACAAGTGAAAGAGATGTTCATTTCACATATTCATTATCATTTAGCATTTTAATCTAATAGTGATTGCAATGGATTTGCAAGGCACTATTCTTTTTAAAGGGAAAAAAGTAAAGAGCGGATACTTTATGAATGTGAATGTGAGAAGTGTGAGGTTGCAATTGTAATTCACTTATTTATTTAAGCTGTACAAAAACACTCCGTTATGCTGCTTGTTATTACAAACTTGCATATTTCTAACCATTTTTTAATTGTATTCATAAACAGACTGGTTTGTTTACTGCATCTTGATAATTGGTTAGTTATTTACCTATCGGCTAATGAATCGGAAGTCTCGCACAGAAAATAGGCCTAGCTTTTTTTCCTTCCAAACTTGTATTTTTCCACCGGATACAAACTGCTTGAAATTATATTTTCTCAAAGGATTTCTTGTCAGATAATGGCTCCATTCATTCAAGGACATCTACATCTGATGGATCGGTGTTCGTTGCTCTTATCCACACGCTCCTCTTCTGTTGAATTCATAAATCAGAATGACCACCCCGACCACAACCACCAGAGCACAGAGGACCGATAGGATCATAGCTTCAGTAGAACCACAACAGCGACAGTCTTATGAGAGAAGAGTTAAAAGAACGTTAGAAAAACAAAAATACGATTCATATAGTTTGGGGAAAATACAGCAAGGGACATTAGTGTTTGAGTTCAGTAGGAGAGTACAATGTTTGTATTGATTTATTGTGGAAACACTCAAAATAAATCGCAGCACCAGCACAGAAGATTGATGATTAATGGACCATAGACTGGCTAAACCATCGCTAATAAGTCACTTTCACTTTTCACATTAATATCACAGCTAATGTACTTGAATAGATTTGAGTGATGTCCAGATGTCTGGTCTGGTTGCTGATGGGATTGTTGAGCACACAGCTGTAGGTGTTGTTATCCTGATATTCCACCTCCAGAGGTAGAGAGAGACTGATGCTGAGATCAGACACACTGATGCTGGACAATAAACTGTTTCCTTTGTACCAGGAGAGAGTCACATGACTAACATTGAACACTGAACACAGCAGCAGACATTTTAATGACCTTTCTGATGATGATGAACACTGTGGAGAGTCTCTTGTGATGACAGGAACAGGCAGATGAGCTGGAAAACATTACAGAGAAAGTACTTTGGCATGAGCGACTGCTAGCGATAGGATGTAGCTGTACAGCGATGCTTTTTCTGCTTAAAAGTGTGCAATTTTATTCACAAAATGAGTATATACTTTTAGGGCATAGTAAAAGTAGGTGAATTGGGACAATGTGAAGGTTGAGAATTCTTTATAGAAATTAAGTGAGTGTGAAAGGTGTGCAGCTCGAGTGCAGACAATTAAAACAGTGAATTGTCTTATTTGTGTGTAATATACATTTATAGGCCTACATTAAAATGATGCATGGAAAAGAATCTGTTGGAAGTCTTAGAGAGTTTGATTTATATACATTCATAGTTCATCTGGTTTATTAGCAATATGATACAAAGAGCAGCTGACATTTGTTTCTGCACAAATAAATCTATATTACCATTGTCAGACTAATTTTGACCTTGATTGACAATGTTAAAAGGTGAATATACACCAAACAGCTTATACTCACCATAGACAACAAGATTGAATCAGTTGAGTAAGGTCCTTGTTTCAGTGCTGGCTACTTTATAATCTCCAGAGTCTGTGGTTCTGGTGTTTGTGATGGTCAGAGATCCAGTCTGATGATCCAGTTTCAGTCTGTCTCTGAATCTCCCATCAGCACTATCATCATAAAATGTGTTCTTATTGTTCTGTTTGATTTCAGCTAAGAGAATTTCGTTTTGTCCAAACCGCCACTCGATCTCATCGTCTCTCTGTATGTTTAGAGTGACTGAATCTCCCTCCGTTGCTGACACTGACTTCCCTGTGTTAACACCAGACACACCTGGAGCACAAACAGAAATTGTTATAAACAATTTTTTTTTTTAAATAATTGCAACAACCCTTTGACATGAATTTCAATGGATAATCGAAATAAGTTAACATTTTTAGTAAGATTAGATAAGATTAAGGTAAACATTTGTTTTTCTTTTTTGAGTTGTTAATCACATTGATTGATTTACAGTCATCATTATACAACATTAACAGTGCATGCAAACTCTTCTCATTGATTCTGTATGTACTGACACCATAGAACATTTATAACTTACCAACTAGACACCACAAGCACAACTGGAACAAAATCAGGTGAATCATATTCTTCAGCAGTTTGAACATCAGAACAGTTTTGATTAATCAGTCCTGACAATAAGATTTTTATATCAATAAGAAATGTTATATCAAATGGGTCTTGGCATGACTGAAAATGTCACGCTGAAGATGAGAGTGATGCCTGTCTGTGGTTTGGTGTGAATAAATACCTCTGTGCATTTCCCTTCAGAGTGTGTATGGTTTCTCATAAAGACTTATTTGGAAATGAGGTCTAATAAAAGTTTCTGCATTGTTCCTCCCGTGTGATATTTTAAGACTGGTTTGCATTCCCCTTATGGTAGTAGGGCACATAATGTATGATAAATACCTTGATATCTTGGTTTGAAATTACTAACCTTTGCAATCTTTGAAAAAAAATTGTTTTGTGTAGCAGGAGGAGAAAAAAACACCTTTAATACAAACTCCAACCTGAAAACTACTTTAGGGGGAAGTCGTGGCCTAATGTTGCGAGTTCGAGTCTCAGGTCCGGCAGGGATTGTAGGTGGGGGGAGTGAATGTACAATGCTCTCTTCCACCCTCAATACCACGACTGAGGTGCCCTTGAGCAAGGCACCGAACCCCCAACTGCTCCCCGGGTGCCGCAGCAAAAATGGCTGCCCACTGCTCCGGGTGTGTGTTCACGGTGTGTGTGTGTTCACTGCTGTGTGTGTGCGCACTTTGGATGGGTTACTGGATAGATACTTTTGTGGGCCCTGTGTCTCACCTCACTTTCACTTTCACTTTCACTTTAGATACTTTCATGGGCCCTGTGTCTCACCTCACTTTCACTTTCACTTTCACTTTAGATACTTTCGTGGGCCCTGTGTCTCACCTGATTGCCCGTTGACAGCATTGCTCTCAACGTTATGTATCACCTTGTCATCAGCCTAAAAGGCGAGGCAGGGCGATGATACATGGTGCAACTTTTTTCAATGTTGCCGTTCAACTTTAGGCAATTAGCTGTCAACGGCCAACTTGGTGAGACACAGGGCCCATCTAAAGTATCAAGTTAGAAATTTGTTACCCATTCTCAATGGGAAAGTGCCAAAAGAAATATTGCTTTAAAAAAGTTGCCCCGTGTATCATCAGGCCTAGTTCACTTTTCAAGGGTACCTGCACATACTGGAGTTTCAGGGAACGAGAAAGCAGATAAATTAGCATGTATGACAAAGGAAAACATAGATTTGCAGATACAGTACAGTAGATCAGAACTCAAAACAGTAATAAATCAAAAATGGCAACTTTTCATTTTCATTTACACAATTTTAATTATGCATAATTTCATGCAAGTAACCGTAAACCAAACCCTAATCCTAATCCTAACCACATAGTAGGCCTAAATACATGTAGTTAATTAATATTACTCAGTACTTAAATGTATAATTACACTGTAACAAGGACACAGTAAAATAAAGTGTAACCGGCAAATTTATTGGGATAATGAACAAAAAGGTAAGCATTTGCATTTAATAAAACCATTAGTAAGAAAAGAAAGGAATTCAGGTGAGTTAGCGATACTGTGGAACATGCAGTGTCATAGATACAGAGTACATACATTGATTAATTTCAAAAGAAAGGAAGACAGCAAATCACTGCAATTCACAATCCTGATGGATGAGTATTTTTTAAGAGATTAAGAGAACGAAAAGAAATAGGATACATTAAAGGCGTCATATGATGCGATTTCAAGTTTTCCTTTCTCTTTTGAGTGTGCATAGATTCCTGAAGTTGCAAAGACTAAAGTCTCAAAACCAAAGAGATATTCTTTATAAAGTTTAAGACTTGTCCACACCCCCTAAAACGGCTCATTCAAACACGCCCCACATGTCTACATCACGATGTGGGGAGATTTTCATAACACCGCCCAAATGAACATGCAAAGAAAGGGGGCGTCTCATGCTTGAGGTATTCGGCCAATCACAACGCACAGGATAGCTGGCCAATCAGAGCACACCTTGCTTCTCAGAAGATGAGCTTTGTAAAAATCAAAGAGTTTCAGATAGGTGGGGCATAGAGGAGCTTATTAAGGAATTTATTAATAATTGTGGATTAAATGTCTTCCAGTGAATATAGAAAACTAATTCATTGTATTTCCCCAAAACTACTTTACCTTATTAAAAAAAAAAAAAAAAAAATCCTGTAACTGGTTCTCTTCCAGATCTTACAGTTGGGGGTCTTTCTATCAGGGATAAAAAATTCAATAACCTTTATATTAGGAAACCTTTAACTAAAGAAAACAGTATTCTTCCTAAGGCAATGGTGAAGTGGAAACATATCCCTCGCTTCTACTTCAGAATCTGTGGTTGGATATAAATAAATATGTAATTGCTAATAAAGAAACTCATTTCAAAATAATTCAAAGATATTATCCATGTAATGATTTTATTAGTAAGTTCAAAGAAGGGTTCTCGCCCTTATGTTGTTTTTGTAAAGAGGAGTCGGAAATTATTTTTCATTTATTTTTTCAGTTGTAATACTAAACTATTTTGGTCCCAAATTTCTGTGTTTCTTTTTGAATTGTTTTACAAATTTGTCAATATAAATTATGTAATGGTCTTGTTTTTGGATTGTGATACTGGTCAAGTAGAAATGGATCACATAATTAAAATTCTTGTTTTATTTGGGAAATATCATATCCTACACAAAGCAAAATGTATGTTAACTGTACCAAATGGTAGACTATTTTCCATTGATTTAAAGATTTTTTATGAATCTTCAACTTGATGTATTAGATTGAATTGAATTGGAATTTTTTGGATTGTATTGGTTTACAGACTCGTGTATTTTTATACTGTTGTCGTATTGTACTTTGTCTCTGTTCCCCTGTTGTTATTGCAAATAAAAAAATAAAAAGTGGACCGCAGGCCGCCATTAAAACGAGTAGGGGGGGAGGCTGCAGACCTGGAGTAGGCAGATCTACGGCCCAGACAGTTTCACGGCCCAGGCAGTTTTACGCCCCTGTTGTTCCTGATGCGTCCAGTAGGGGGAGGCTGTACAGTATGAGCCATCAGAACAGAAGCGACACAAATAAGAGGTATGCTAAATAATCGCTAAAGTATATGATTAGATAAGTAAATGATTAGCTAAGAGTCGATGTCAATTAATTTTAATATGTTAATAGATAGGTCTATAAATGTACTTATTGACGGTCAGGTAGATGTAAGTAGTAACATTTGCATGTAACTTTATGCTATTTGTTTTCTTTGTTTAAAGAGCTTAGACTTTTGTATGTGTGCTATTTTGATTGTTTCTTTTGCAGATTGGAAATGCCTGCATGAAACTCGTCTATGAAGAGGTCTGAGCACATGTATAAATATTTTTCACATTATTTTATATCAGCTGCAGTTTATTTAAGATTTTTTTTAGAGTTTCTTAATTTCATACTTGAATGGCAAGTGGTCTGCTTAATTTTTCTTTTTACTCTCACAGGGCAAAGACATGTACACTGCCAACATGCATGTTATTGCCACAATCCCCTAGCCTACTCTCCAGTGAGTATTGAATGTATAAATCATACTATTTGACATCTACCATAAGTCAGAAGTAAAATAAAAGGTATTCTTTATTGGTGTTATTTGTGTTTTTTAGGATAATGCTTTAATGAAGGATGCTCTTGTGTTCCCTGCATGAACACAAGCCACCGGCCCAGATCATTATCTGTTATGTGTAAGATTTTACATGGTGTAGCTCATAAGAATATAGTAATTATTAAACGTTGTGGTTTGGAGGGATTGTTCTTTTATGCTGGTTTTACGGAGGGTGATTTTACCCCCAATATCATAAGACAAAGATAATGCAAATGTGAAATGGATTGTCATAACACTTTTGTATACTCCCTGGCCATAACCATTGCTTATGCATCCCTATACTGTAGGTACTGAAGCCACTCTGAAGAGAGATCCTCCTTCTAGTCTCCCTGTATAGTAATCAAAGGCTGGTTTTGGAGATGACCAGCACAGAGACATCTTTAGGTCCACAGCTAAGAGACGATTGCCACGTTCCTATGGCATACAATGTTGACAGCATGCCCTCTACACCATGCTGAACACTCCATTCAATTTCCCTCAGGTGAGCTTTTCTATTTTCTTCATTAAAAGGTTGCTAAACTTGCTATAAAGTTGTACTTTATTGCTGGTCATTGAGTTCTACCAATAAGCTCTGAATACTAATCCTGTAACATTTCAATTTCTGTTAGCTTGACATTCCTGCAATCAGAGAGTGGTGGTGTCTATGTCTTATTGAGCAGTTTGAGACCGAGGGGTATGTGTACTAGTTTCTGAACATCTCAGTTTGTTGTTTCATCCTTGAAGTCTCTTCCTTGCCAAAGGAAATAACTGACCAAACTGAGGCAACACAGCACAGATGAAAAATGCAATAAATCATCAGCATAGTCATAAGGCATCAATCAATCATGCCTTGTCATTGTTTTCATAATCACCTCAGTAAAATTCCCACATGCCAATATTCACATTTCTATTCTTAATAACCTACATTTAAACAATTTAAATGAAATTAAAACATTTGAATTATGAATCTGCTTGTTTATTGTCACTAACTACAGTTGCTGTATTGGGGGGGTCAGCAAATTAAAATGTTTTCTTTCTTTTGAAAGGCAAGGCAGAATTCAAAAGAATTCAAACTGGCGTTACACTTTTTACATAGAAGCTCAAGAGCAGATTGATGCAATCCACTCTCACCTGAATTCAATTCTGGACAACACACCCACAGTGATGTAATGCCTTTGTGGAGAGAAAGGACACATACACACACCCACTAAGTGCAACCACAAATTCCTTAGGCTTAAAGAAATTTTCTTCACTATCTGCAAGTCATAAAATTGACAGACGAACAGCACCTCACCCAACTGGCTGGCCGATTTCCTGCCATGCTATCGGGTTATCATCTTAAGGAAATCTCTAAAAACCAGTAGAGCTTTGAGGGAAACATCTGCTAATGGCCCAGCGACAAACTTTATGGATTCCCTGATTGTTTAACGCAATAATTCAATGATGGTATCAAGAAGAAAGACTGGTTTTACGACAGACGTCCAAGCTAAGAAAGACCAGATCTCCACAAACGTGACATTCTCATGACCTGGACAGCTGACTTTCCTGACCTCCCGTTTTTCTCACATTCCAAACTGAAACACCCCTCAATTTCTCTTCTTGAACAAAGAACATCCAAACTCTCATAAACTTTATACCAAAAGACAAATAATACCTGTTGCTGTTATCAAAAGCAATATATATATATATATATTATATTTACAATATATATAGTCAGGTTGCATTTTATGAAATGAAAGTAAGCTTACTGTGTTATTGTAATCAATGGTATTTTTGTGTAATCTTTGGAGGTATAATTTTCTCCTGTAAAGTGAGTACTACACTTATAGCATCATATGCATGATGTGTTGTTTTTAATCTTTAATTTGAACCCTTTTGTGTGTCTTAGCAGGAAAACTATTAACGTGTAGGAAATATGCTGAATTTGGTTTCATTCTAACGGCCATGATAAATGCAACAAGTTGGTGTAAATGAAAGTTGACTTCTCTGATCCTAATGTATGATGATAACACATATAGAAATCTGCCAGGATATTTTCTTCATTTGACAAAATAACTAAGCAGATAAATTTACGCACGGAAGATTGATCCATGTGGGCGGGGCTCCGCCCCCAGGAACCATTTCATTGGAAGAGCGCTGGTGGACGCCCTGACGTCAGTCCATCTAAAAAACGGACCCCCTCGCTCTCGCTCTCTCTCTCTGCTGCTCAGCTTGAAAATCGCACGCTTCTTGAAACTTGTAGCTGCTCCAAACGAGCTCCTAGCCTTAACATCTGGCCGAGTTTGAACATTGAACCAACACTTAGTCAAATCTCTGAAGAAACCCTTGAAAGTCTGAAGCTACTCGAAAGGAACTCAAGAGCGTCAAACAGCACCCAGAGCCAAACAACCAGAAGGACATCCCAAGAGTGACGTCATGCAACGACGCGCGGGATTCCCTCAAGCCACAGTTCAGCGATCATTTCAACTTAAAGCAAGTATCAAACAAAATCTCTATAAAGTGGCTGAATCGTGTGGTATTTATCTCTAAGAGTAAGGATAATAGAGTTCTCCTCTTGATGATCGACACGGGTAAAATCGTGTGGAAATAGCAAAACAGTGCTATATTTTAATCATTCTCAATTGCAACAATTCATTGCCTGTGTGTATGTATTTTGTTTTATGTTATTTAGCTTAGTGCATGTATTTTAGTAAGATAGCAAATAAACTCTTGTTTGATTTATAGAGAAGTGTTCTGTGTTCTGTTGTGTAATTATTTAAATCAAACTTTGCCCAGATTACGTTACCTATGCTCATAACTGTCATAAGGTTATTTAAATAATTCTGTATTATTATATCAGGCCACGAGAATAAACTGAATTTCTCAGATATACTGAAATCTAACAACTCGCTGGACGATTGTTAGATAAGGTATAAGTTGGACGATTTGATTAATATCAATTGATCATATCAATATCAGATCGTAAGATCCCCTAAAGCTAAAATAAAGCTTAAACCAAAGAGCTAAATTAAACAATGTAAAAAGGGTAAAATCCTTTACAGTGGCCAGATCAAATTCATCATGGATGTACTTTTTCCAGAGGTAGGTCTCATGTGTTAGCTATACTCTGCATTATGTCATATTCACATTTTTTAAATGTCAAATAGTTTATCCATAATGTGAGAATTTTTGTGGTTATTATAGGAGAGACACTTTTCATTTTGTTGTAAAAAGCTAAACATGTGAAATGATACTTTGCTACTTGGGGGGTGTGATCAATCTCAATTCTTTCTCTGGTAGTCCATAATCTGTGCCCTACCCACATGAAAAAAATACTATAGTAATTTATAGTAAATACTATAGTGTTTTTGAACCATACCATAGTAAAGTACTTGAATTAATTTGTGGTAATTCTATAGTTGCTGTGGTAATATAACAACTATAGTAATATTAACAAATTACTTTACCCAATACCGTACTACGTTTTCTACAACTATAGGGTATATTATACTACAATACACTACAGTTTACTATAGTAAAAACTAAAGTATACTACAGTATCTATTACAGTTTATCAGTTCACTATAGTTAATACTACAGTATGCTGTAGCACTCATTAACAAAGTGTTGTAAATACTATAATATATATCGTATAATTCACTTTATTCATAAACACTATAGTATTTACTATAAATTACTATAGTATTTTTTTCATGTGGGCTGGCTTTTGTGGAAAATCTGTCCATCCTAAAGGCTGAGGAGAAATTTCAGCGAAGACCTGTCATTTACACAAGGTACTGTAAGGATACTATAAAGGAAAACACATTCTGCCATTATTCACAAATAACCATTTCTTTCTACAACTATCCAACTATTGTTTTTGTTTTTATCAGTGAGCGGGAGCATTTTGACAGGAGGACTGAACAACAATTAAAAGAGTCATCAACCGGAGTCATCCTAGTTCATGTTTTTAATAAATGGTGTTAATAAATAATATTGTTGTACACAAAAAAGTTGTCTTTTTCTTCTCAGATGGCTAAATGGCCCTTGACATTTTAGAGAAGGGTGAATTGCGTTTGTCTTTATAAAATGCTTTGTAGGACACTGTTCTGTTGCTGTATGACAACCAATAGTGAATACTAAAGCATAAAGAAATATTGAATAAATATTTAATCGATGGTCCATATGATTACACTGTATGTCTGATGGGCTAAATATGGTTAATATTTGAATGTAACTTTATATATAAATTCACAGTAACATATATCACTCCATCTCCTGTATAAATGAAAACCTACAGTGAATATAATTAGGCTACAGTAGATCATGTATCATGACATTGTCCATTTGATCCAAATATGTGTATTATTATTTTTTTAATTAATAAAGTTTTTTTTTCTTTCTTTTTAGGCTATGTAGACCAACAGTGAATATTTACAGATATTTTAATACGTAGTGCAGATCATCTAATTTTATATATTTTTTATGTATTATGTATAATTTTTTATTATTTATGTAATTTTTATATTTAAATTCACACAAAAAACAACAACAACAAAACTCTCAATTAGTCAATGCCTATGGACGGGACGGTTATTAAAGTTTCGAGCGTCGTTTTTTTTTCGCCGTATATCCTCCTCCCCTACTGGACGCATCAGGAACAACAGGGGCGTAAAACTGCCTGCTCCAGGTCTGCAGCCTCCCCGTATAGATTAAAACAGAAGAAGAGGAAGAGTCTATGATTCATTCCCCACAGCAGATGGCGGTAATGGTTCATTTAAGAATGTGAGCCGCCAATAAAAAGAAGAAGAGAAATAGTAATATCAAGGATGAGATTTGGACATACAATTAAATAGTACACTTTATAAAATGGGTAAACATGATATGGGAAGGTGTGAATTTTGTGGGCAAGAAGAATCAGTGGAACATGTTATTTTGTACTGTCAGAAATACGAAACTGAAAGAAGGATTCTAATGCAAAATTTAGAAAAAATAAAAATGCAATTTAAACTGAGAGATATATTACAAAATAACTCGAGAAATGAATGCTATAGTTTTATTTTTCAGTACCTTAAAATAACAAATTTGTGGGAGAGAATATATGTAAAAAAAAAAAAGGGGGGAAGGTAGTAAGTCATTTTGATCCACACTCCATACCAGTTGGTGGCGGAAATACACCATTTTGTTGTTTGTCAACCGCCAATAAATTTTAAGAAGAAGAAGAAAAAGTCTTCTTGTGAATAGCGGTCTGTTGCGTTTTGCTATGGCCAGTCAGGTTTTTGAACAGAAACTCAATGCCTTTTTAGCATATAAATCACCAATAAATTCATTAGTCAGTCAGTCAGTCAGTCGATATAAAAATCTCGTAGTTTAGTGGCTTTGTTAACAGTTGTCGCTGCCCATCCGGTGAGTGCGAATAATATTCATCGAAATTATATTCAGTCATCGAAATTTCTCTGGAATCTGCAACAATGAAGAGCACTTTCAGTACCGAGCTGTTTTTATTACTGATGTGCGGTAAGTGTACGATTTCTGGTTATTCTTTAACATGTTTAGTTTCACTTTTAAAGTTGGCTTGACGTTGGACGTTCGATATTCGCATATTTAGGGACCGTCTCTAAAGTTACATGCGTTATTGGTAACGTTATACACTTTTCTAACTTCAATAGCATTTGAGCAGGAAGACTTACAGTCATAAAAACAACTGTAAACTGTACATCTAGGTGTAAACTATAATGCACACCTTTTACATTTTTTATATTTATTAAAATCTACTGTAAATCATATGTAAAAATTGCTATTTTTCACCACTGAATGGGCTCAAATGCAAAATATGCCATAATTTAAAGCTCAATAGCATTTGAGCAGAATGACTTACAGTCATAACACAAACTGTAAACTGATCATCTAGGTGTAAACTATAATGCACACCTTTTACATTTTTTATATTTATTAAAATCTACTGTAAATCATATGTACAAATTGCTATTTTTCACTACCGAATGGGCTCAAACGCAAATTTAAAGCTCAATAGCATTTGAGGAGAATGACTTACAGTCATAAAAACAACTGTAAACTGTTCATCTAGGTGTAAACTATAATGCACACCTTTTACATTTTTGATATTTATTAAAATCTACTGTAAATCATATGTACAAATTGCTATTTTTCACTACCGAATGGGCTCAAACGCAAATTTAAAGCTCAATAGCATTTGAGGAGAATGACTTACAGTCATAAAAACAACTGTAAACTGTTCATCTAGGTGTCAACTATAATGCACACCTTTTACATTTTTGATATTTATTAAAATCTACTGTAAATCATATGTAAAAAATGCTATTTTTCACATAAAAATGGTCTCAAATGCAAATTTAAAGCTCAATAGCATTTGAGCAGGAAGACTTACAGTCATAAAAACAACTGTAAACTGTACATCTAGGTGTAAACTATAATGCACACCTTTTACATTTTTGATATTTATTAAAATCTACTGTAAATCATATGTACAAATTGCTATTTTTCACTACCGAATGGGCTCAAACGCAAATTTAAAGCTCAATAGCATTTGAGGAGAATGACTTACAGTCATAAAAACAACTGTAAACTGTTCATCTAGGTGTAAACTATAATGCACACCTTTTACATTTTTGATATTTATTAAAATCTACTGTAAATCATATGTACAAATTGCTATTTTTCACTACCGAATGGGCTCAAACGCAAATTTAAAGCTCAATAGCATTTGAGGAGAATGACTTACAGTCATAAAAACAACTGTAAACTGTTCATCTAGGTGTCAACTATAATGGACACCTTTTACATTTTTGATAATTATTAAAATCTACTGTAAATCATATCTAAAAAATGCTATTTTTCACATAAAAATGGTCTCAAATGCAAATTTAAAGCTCAATAGCATTTGAGGAGAATGACTTACAGTCATAAAAACAACTGTAAACTGTTCATCTAGGTGTAAACTATAATGCACACCTTTTACATTTTTGATATTTATTAAAATCTACTGTAAATCATATGTAAAAAATGCTATTTTTCACATAAAAATGGTCTCAAATGCAAATTTAAAGCTCAATAGCATTTGAGGAGAATGACTTACAGTCATAAAAACAACTGTAAACTGTTCATCTAGGTGTCAACTATAATGTACACCTTTTACATTTTTGATATTTATTCAAATAAACTGTAAATCATATGTACAAATTGCTATTTTTCACATAAAAATGGTCTCAAATGCAAATTTAAAGCTCAATAGCATTTGAGGAGAATGACTTACAGTCATAAAAACAACTGTAAACTGTTCATCTAGGTGTAAACTATAATGCACACCTTTTACATTTTTGATATTTATTAAAATCTACTGTAAATCATATGTACAAATTGCTATTTTTCACTACCGAATGGGCTCAAACGCAAATTTAAAGCTCAATAGCATTTGAGGAGAATGACTTACAGTCATAAAAACAACTGTAAACTGTTCATCTAGGTGTCAACTATAATGCACACCTTTTACATTTTTGATAATTATTAAAATCTACTGTAAATCATATCTAAAAAATGCTATTTTTCACATAAAAATGGTCTCAAATGCAAATTTAAAGCTCAATAGCATTTGAGGAGAATGACTTACAGTCATAAAAACAACTGTAAACTGTTCATCTAGGTGTAAACTATAATGCACACCTTTTACATTTTTGATATTTATTAAAATCTACTGTAAATCATATGTAAAAAAATGCTATTTTTCACATAAAAATGGTCTCAAATGCAAATTTAAAGCTCAATAGCATTTGAGGAGAATGACTTACAGTCATAAAAACAACTGTAAACTGTTCATCTAGGTGTCAACTATAATGCACACCTTTTACATTTTTGATATTTATTCAAATAAACTGTAAATCATATGTACAAATTGCTATTTTTCACATAAAAATGGTCTCAAATGCAAATTTAAAGCTCAATAGCATTTGAGGAGAATGACTTACAGTCATAAAAACAACTGTAAACTGTTCATCTAGGTGTCAATTATAATGCACACCTTTTGCATTTTTTATATTTATTAAAATCTACTGTAAATCATATGTAAAAAATGCTATTTTTCACATAAAAATGGTCTTAAATGCAAATTTAAAGCTCAATAGCATTTGAGGAGAATGACTTACAGTCATAAAAACAACTGTAAACTGTTCATCTAGGTGTCAACTATAATGCACACCTTTTACATTTTTGATATTTATTAAAATCTACTGTAAATCATATGTAAAAAATGCTATTTTTCACATAAAAATGGTCTCAAATGCAAATTTAAAGCTCAATAGCATTTGAGGAGAATGACTTACAGTCATAAAAACAACTGTAAACTGTTCATCTAGGTGTAAACTATAATGCACACCTTTTAAATTTTTTATATTTATTAAAATCTACTGTAAATCATATCTAAAAAATGCTATTTTTCACATAAAAATGGTCTCAAATGCAAATTTAAAGCTCAATAGCATTTGAGGAGAATGACTTACAGTCATAAAAACAACTGTAAACTGTTCATCTAGGTGTAAACTATAATGCACACCTTTTACATTTTTTATATTTATTAAAATCTACTGTAAATCATATGTAAAAAATGCTATTTTTCACATAAAAATGGTCTCAAATGCAAATTTAAAGCTCAATAGCATTTGAGCAGAATTACTTACAGTCATAAAAACAACTCTAAACTGTTCATCTAGGTGTCAACTATAATGCACACCTTTTACATTTTTGATATTTATTAAAATCTACTGTAAATCATATGTAAAAAATGCTATTTTTCACTACCGAATGGGCTCAAATGCAAATTTAAAGCTCAATAGCATTTGAGGAGAATGACTTACAGTCATAACACAAACTGTAAACTGTTCATCTAGGTGTAAACTATAATGCACACCTTTTACATTTTTTATATTTATTAAAATCTACTGTAAATCATATCTAAAAAATGCTATTTTTCACATAAAAATGGTCTCAAATGCAAATTTAAAGCTCAATAGCATTTGAGCAGAATTACTTACAGTCATAACACAAACTGTAAACTGTTCATCTAGGTGTCAACTATAATGCACACCTTTTACATTTTTGATATTTATTAAAATAAACTGTAAATCATATTTACAAATTGCTATTTTTCACATAAAAATGGTCTTAAATGCAAATTTAAAGCTCAATAGCATTTGAGGAGAATGACTTACAGTCATAACACAAACTGTAAACTGTTCATCTAGGTGTAAACTATAATGCACACCTTTTACATTTTTGATATTTATTAAAATCTACTGTAAATCATATGTAAAAAATGCTATTTTTCACTACAAAATGGGCTCAAACGCAAATTTAAAGCTCAATAGCATTTGAGCAGAATTACTTACAGTCATAAAAACAACTGTAAACTGTTCATCTAGGTGTCAACTATAATGCACACCTTCTACATTTTTGATAATTATTAAAATCTATTGTAAATCATATCTAAAAAATGCTATTTTTCACATAAAAATGGTCTCAAATGCAAATTTAAAGCTCAATAGCATTTGAGCAGAATTACTTACAGTCATAACACAAACTGTAAACTGTTCATCTAGGTGTCAACTATAATGCACACCTTTTACATTTTTGATATTTATTAAAATCTACTGTAAATCATATGTACAAATTGCTATTTTTCACTACAAAATGGGCTCAAATGCAAATTTAAAGCTCAATAGCATTTGAGCAGAATGACTTGCAGTCATAAAAACAACTGTAAACTGTTTGAAAAATAGCAATTTTTACATATGATTTACAGTTTATTTTAATAAATATCAAAAATATAAAAGGTGTGCATTATAGTTGACACCTAGATGAACAGTTTACAGTTGTTTTTATGACTGTAAGTCATTCTCCTCAAATGCTATTGAGCTTTAAATTTGCGTTTGAGCCCATTTTGTAGTGAAAAATAGCATTTTTTACATATGATTTACAGTAGATTTTAATAAATATCAAAAATGTAAAAGGTGTGCATTATAGTTTACACCTAGATGAACAGTTTACAGTTGTTTTTATGACTGTAAGTCATTCTCCTCAAATGCTATTGAGCTTTAAATTTGCGTTTGAGCCCATTTTGTAGTGAAAAATAGCATTTTTTACATATGATTTACAGTAGATTTTAATAAATATCAAAAATGTAAAAGGTGTGCATTATAGTTTACACCTAGATGAACAGTTTACAGTTTGTGTTATGACTGTAAGTAATTCTGCTCAAATGCTATTGAGCTTTAAATTTGCATTTGAGACCATTTTTATGTGGAAAATAGCATTTTTTACATATGATTTACAGTAGATTTTAATAAATATAAAAAATGCAAAAGGTGTGCATTATAGTTGACACCTAGATGATCAGTTTACAGTTTGTGTTATGACTGTAAGTAATTCTGCTCAAATGCTATTGAGCTTTAAATTTGCATTTGAGCCCATTCGGTAGTGAAAAATAGCATTTTTTACATATGATTTATAGTAGATTTTAATAAATATAAAAAATGCAAAAGGTGTGCATTATAGTTGACACCTAGATGAACAGTTTACAGTTTGTGTTATGACTGTAAGTAATTCTGCTCAAATGCTATTGAGCTTTAAATTTGCATTTGAGACCATTTTTATGTGAAAAATAGCAATTTTTAGATATGATTTACAGTAGATTTTAATAAATATCAAAAATGTAAAATGTGTGCATTATAGTTTACACCTAGATGAACAGTTTACAGTTGTTTTTATGACTGTAAGTCATTCTCCTCAAATGCTATTGAGCTTTAAATTTGCATTTGACCCATTCGGTAGTGAAAAATAGCATTTTTTACATATGATTTACAGTAGATTTTAATAAATAAAAAAAATGCAAAAGGTGTGCATTATAGTTGACACCTAGATGAACAGTTTACAGTTTGTGTTATGACTGTAAGTAATTCTGCTCAAATGCTATTGAGCTTTAAATTTGAATTTGAGACAATTTTTATGTGAAAAATAGCATTTTTTTAGATATGATTTACAGTAGATTTTAATAAATATAAAAAATGTAAAAGGTGTGCATTATAGTTGACACCTACATGATCAGTTTACAGTTTGTGTTATGACTGTAAGTCATTCTCCTCAAATGCTATTGAGCTTTAAATTTGCGTTTGAGCCCATTTTGTAGTGAAAAATAGCAATTTGTACATATGATTTACAGTAGATTTTAATAAATATCAAAAATGTAAAAGGTGTGCATTATAGTTTACACCTAGATGAACAGTTTACAGTTTGTGTTATGACTGTAAGTAATTCTGCTCAAATGCTATTGAGCTTTAAATTTGCATTTGAGACCATTTTTATGTGAAAAATAGCATATTTTAGATATGATTTACAGTAGATTTTAATAAATATAAAAAATGTAAAAGGTGTGCATTATAGTATACACCTAGATGAACAGTTTACAGTTGTTTTTATGACTGTAAGTCATTCTCCTCAAATGCTATTGAGCTTTAAATTTGCGTTTGAGCCCATTTTTATGTGAAAAATAGCATATTTTAGATATGATTTACAGTAGATTTTAATAAATATCAAAAATGTAAAAGGTGTGCATTATAGTTTACACCTAGATGAACAGTTTACAGTTTGTGTTATGACTGTAAGTCATTCTGCTCAAATGCTATTGAGCTTTAAATTATGGCATATTTTGCATTTGAGCCCATTCAGTGGTGAAAAATAGCCATTTTTACATATGATTTACAGTAGATTTTAATAAATATCAAAAATGTAAAAGGTGTGCATTATAGTTTACACCTAGATGAACAGTTTACAGTTGTTTTTATGACTGTAAGTCATTCTCCTCAAATGCTATTGAGCTTTAAATTTGCGTTTGAGCCCATTTTGTAGTGAAAAATATAATTTTTTACATATGATTTACAGTAGATTTTAATAAATATCAAAAATGTAAAAGGTGTGCATTATAGTTGACACCTAGATTAACAGTTTACAGTTGTTTTTATGACTGTAAGTCATTCTCCTCAAATGCTATTGAGCTTTAAATTTGAATTTGAGCCCATTTTTATCTGAAAATAGCAATTTGTACATATGATTTACAGTAGATTTTAATAAATATCAAAAATATAAAAGGTGTGCATTATAGTTTACACCTAGATGAACAGTTTCCAGTTTGTGTTATGACTGTAAGTCATTCTCCTCAAATGCTATTGAGCTTTAAATTTACGTTTGAGCCCATTCGGTAGTGAAAAATAGCATTTTTTTTTACATATGATTTACAGTAGATTTTAATAAATATCAAAAATGTAAAAGGTGTGCATTATAGTTGACACCTAGATGTACAGTTTACAGTTGTTTTTATGACTGTAAGTCTTCCTGCTCAAATGCTATTGAAGTTAGAAAAGTGTATACCAATATCGCATGTAACTTTAGAGACGGTCCCTAAATATGCGAATATCGAACGTCCAACGTCAAGCCAACTTTATGCCAGTGAAATACTGGAGTTTTAAATCCTGGAGTTTCTTATCATATTCACAGCGATCACATTTGTCATATAAACAATGCTAGCCTATTTTTTTCAGCGAATCTAATCTTTCTTTTTAAAACAACATGCCACTCAGTTGGGGCCTTCTATGCCAGTTCTGGGTGGGGCATCTTACCCCAAGGGTCTGATTTGATCTTTGTACTAAATAAAAACTATCATTTTCACTTCACAAATCCAATCCTGTTGACCTCATCCCTTCATTCTGTTTGTCCATAATTAGAGTCAGCAATTAATTAATATAAAACAAACAAACAAAAAAAACTCTGCTTGTAACCTCTAACCTTAGTTTGTACATTTTGAAACTACTCTGGAATATTATATCACAGCATGTCTCATGTTACTGTAGGATTAATTGTTTATGCTGCATGTTGTATTTCTCATGTATAAGTAGCTTTGTATAAAGGTTTCTGCTAAATAAATAAATGTAATTCATAGATTTTAGATAAATTAATGAGATTCATTTGTTGGACTGCACCAATCGTTATTTGTAGCTTGTGTTTGTAAGACAAAACTAAATGATCTGTGAAATTTGTTCAATGTTCTATAAGTTTAGTCTCTGAGAAACTGTTTCTGTTTGTTCTGCAGGTGTGTTTGGTGATGAAACAGATGAAGTGAAGTCTGTGTCAGTGATGGAGGGAGATTCTGTCACTCTAAACCCTGAGCTCACTCAAATACAGGACATTATTAAGATAGTGTGGAGGTTTGGAGATAAAGGTCCAATCATTGCTGAAACGTCTAAACATGGGGTCATTTTAAGTGAAACTAATGAAATGTTTAAAGACAGACTGCAGCTGGATCATCAGACTGGATCTCTGACCATCAAGAACATGACAACCAAACACTCTGGACTTTATGAACTACAGATCGACCGCAGCACTGGGATCTCATATAAGAAGTTCAATGTTACTGTTTATGGTGAGGATACTTTTTTAGTAAGTTGTATTCAAGTGTGTATTACTTAATAAATGAAATTGAATTAATACATTATACTTTAACAGAGCTCAAAACTTCTTTCCCAGAAGAATTCTTAGCTTAAAATATGTGATAAGTACAATGTTCTCGGATTTCTGATAATAATGTTACAATATTTTAATTGTTTAATCTTCACTACTGTTTTAATGTTAAAATGAAATTAACGATCATTAACAGAGATGTATTATCAGATCTTCACTCAGGTTATACAGTACTGATGTTTAAAGTGTTTGTTCCTGTCTCTCTTTATCATTACAGTACCAGGTCTGTCTACAGGTGCTATTGCAGGAATATGTGCTATTGTTTTGCTGGTGCCTGCAGCTGCAGCTGCTGGTGTTTTTTACTATCGCCACAGAATCTGTGATCTAAAGCATGTAATGGGTAAATATTACAGTTCATACAGCAAGTGTAAAATGAGCTTTATTATGCCACAGTAGAGTTTAAATGTATAATATGATTTTCCATAGTCAATAGTTATTTTTGTTACCACAAGATCTGCTAATGATTATTTTACTGCAGTATTTAATAACATCCGTGACCTAAAATCATAATCCAGCTCTCTTTTGGCCATTTTGAATTTTAGCTGGTCTGCCTGGGCTCTTCATATCGCCTCACAGATGTATTTGCAAAACAAGAAAATGATATGTCATGTGTCAATGAATCTATCGCCTCTTATCTGCTCATTAGTTTTAGTTGTTTATGCTTACTTGAAGTGATGGTTCAAGCAAAAAAAAAAAACAACACCTAAAAAGTCAAATGCCGTCCTACTGAGCTCGCTCTCTCTTTTTTTTTTTTTTTTAATGCCACAATAGTTCATAGAAACATTGGACCGTAATAGTATTGTAATTGACTGATAAGCAAAGAGGAAGATTTTCACCAAATAACCACTTAACTGCACATAAATTTGTCAAATAAGTGAGAAAAAAAATGCTGTTGATCCTCTCTAATGATTTCCTATTTTCTCCATTTTTATGTGCTGATACGACAAGAACCAGAGATCTCTGAACAACAGTTAGAGAGTAAGTATTATAGCTGAAACGGCAATTTTTTTTTTTTTTTTCTTACCACAAGTTCTGTTTGTGATTTAATTAATATAATGTGTGATTGTCCAATACTGAGTTGCATGACATTAATATACTAATTTCTGAATTTCTGTTCAAAATGCAGAATTGACCACAACTACATCTTAGTTCACAGAAGGTTGAGAAATGTAGCATGAAGTCATAAGCTTGCTGTGGCTGTTTTGAGGTTTGTGTGGGCTGTCTGACTCACAACTGTATGTGTGTCACGGTTTATGGCTTCATTCAGCTTCTTTTTTCAGACACTATTACAGAAACTCTGAGGACGGAGCTACACGGGTGTTTTTTTTCTTTGCTTTAATGCTCGTTTCCTACAATTGTAAGTGAGTTCATCTATCACTTCATATGTGATATTACTTTATTTATAGAAAGTATATATATAGAAAATATAAAGATATATTATATATAGAAAATAGGGATGTAACGATTCACTCAACTCACGATTCGATTCACGATTTTGAATTTACGATTCGATTCACAAATTATTTTTTTTTACAAAATGAGTTAAGAAATTATAAATGAAATGTGTCCTTTTATTATTGCTAGGACAAAATGCTGCACGTTTCTTTGTGAAATTGAAATATAACACTATAATAATATACTAATATAGCACTTGCATATTATTGCTCTTTTGTTGATTTTGATTGCTTCTATTGTCCTCATTTGTAAGTCGCTTTGGATAAAAGCCTCTGCTAAATAACAAAATTTAAATAAAATGTAAATATAAATAAATACTAAATTGAAATAAAAAAGAAAGAAAGATGCTGCATACATGCAACACAAGCAATTTTTAATCTAAATTAGATTGTATGATTTCGAAAATTGAAGCAAAAACAGAATGGTCTGACTTCAGTTTTGTGACGACTAGACGACTGCTATGTTCATGATTATATCCAACATCAAAACGCCTCAATCGCTTAGGAGACATTCTCACTCTCGCGAGACAAATAAGCAACCTCAGCTTCAAAAACAAGCCCAATATTTTTTTGATGATTTATCATCAATATTATTTATCAATTATTTATTACCAATAAATGAGCCTGCAACATATTGAAATTGAACAATTGAAAGCACTCTTATCTGAAAAGCATGAAGCTATTTTACAAAAATCAGCAAACTGCAACAAAAGTGGGAACAAAACAACATTGTAAAAATAAAAAAAATTAGGCTAAAAGAAAGTCATCCCACTCCTCTGTCTACTTCTATCATCGCTTGGATTACAGCGTCACGACTCACGTGCCTTCCTTTTGAACGTGATTTTTCTCCAATGAGGGGGAGGAGGGGGCGGAACATTTGGCAAATTACGCTGCAGCCCTTATATTATTGCACTGGTTGGTTATCAACTGCGAGCAGACAGTGTCAATAAATGCATTGGAGAATACGGCGAACATAAATAAAGAAACGAAGTTGCTTGTCAGATTTCCCTAACAAGCAACTATATATTTTTTAAACTAAGCCCAAAAAAAAAACGCAACCCGGGATTTTTTTTCATGCAACTTTACAAAAAAATAAGCCCAAAGTCACGTATAATTTGTGGACTTGGCAACTCTACCTGCTGCGGCATCGAAACAATGGCGGACTGATGATCGCTCACTCAGAGCGGGTTTATGGTAAAACGGCAGTGCCCGTCGTGGGAGGGGCCTTGGCCTGTGTGATGTCCATTTGCCAAGAATCTGTGGATGGCTTGATCTGAGAAAGTGATTCTGATTTTTGGGGATTTAAAAAAAATCACTGGGTGGATTTTTATCATTATAGGGTGGTTGTGTACATACACTGCCAACACACATTTTCAAACAGCATGTAAAAGGGAATTTTGCATCTGATGTCCCCTTTAACAACTACCTTACTAACTATTAATAAGCAGTAAATTAGGAGTTTGAGGCTAAAGTCGTAGTTAATGGTTTGTTAATAGTGAGAATTGGACCTTAAAAATGAAGTGTGACCAAATATTATTTGATTAATTATTTATTCTCCCTCAAGTCATTTGAAACCTGCATGCTGTTCTTTCTTTCTTTCTTTCTTTATTTGCTTGTGGAACTCCAAAGGAATGATTTTGATTAATCTTATGTGGCCCAGAGATGAAAGTCAAACAGGTTTGGAATGACATGAGGGCAATTAAATAATGTCAGAATTTACATTGTTGGGTTAACTAAATGTTTTTAATTAATGAAGGAATATTAACAGTAAAGTTAACATTTCTGTGGAAATATCCTTTACTGCCTGAGTGTTTATTAAATATACATGAACATTAAGCGCTGCATTAACATAAATGCTGTGGAAAGTATTGTTTATTCTTAATTCACATTAATGACCGCTAATGTTAACACACAACATTATTGCAAAATACCTTTTATTAGAAGCTTGTTAAGAGCCATACATTTTTATCTACATACTCACAATCTCATTTTGTTTTTTTTAGGAGCTGATGACGAACTATGCAAAACATGTAAGTATTTCAACTCGTATAGCAAGAGGTTAACTAATTTAACTTGTATTATTAAGACAACATTATGTAAATGGTTATCAATTATTAGATCACGGTATCTTCTCAGTGTTACTGACATGTCAATTTGCTCATTCATTGACTGTACAATCTCCACATTTCTGTTTGTATGTGCTGCTGTGACAGATGAAGAGAAGATGGTATCAGTAAAGGAGGGAGATTCTGTCATTCTAAAGACTGATGCTGAAATACGGAGAGATGATCAGATCCTGTGGACATTTGGACCTCAAGAGACTCTCATAGCTGAAATCAAAAGCGAAACCAGAGAGATCACTACATTTGATTGTGCTGAGGGGAGATTCAGAGACAAACTGAAACTAGACAAGACTGGATCACTGACCATCACTGACATCACAACTGAACACATTGGAGTCTATAAACTGCAGACCATCAGCAGCAGAGGGACCTCGTATCAAAGATTCATTGTTACTGTCAGACGTGAGTATCTCAGGTCTTTCAGTATAATAATGAGTTGTTCAATGGCAGTTATTTCACACATTAAGCTCTATAAATGACCATAAAATTGGCATATTGAGTTTTCCACCTGTTGAGTTGATTGTCCACACAAATTTAACAACATATTGACCAACACAATTATTTAAAAATGACAAAAGTGGGAAGAAAACTTTAGAGAATATGGAGGCTCTTTATTCGGCAGCATGAAGAATATTGCTGAATTAGAATTTACTCATTGTCTATCAATCATCTGGTCATGCATTGGCCAGACGGAAGAGCAACAATCACATACAAAAGTGTTCATGTTCAAAGTCTTCGGTTTTATTATAAAATATCCGGGTTGGCATTAGGGCTGTGCGATATGGACAAAAAAAGAAAAAAGATTTCTTTGATCAATTTTGCGATTTCGATTTTAATCACGATTTTGACACACACAGACATGCTTTACAGTCATAAATGCATTCAGTGTGAATTTGAAATGTATTTCCAAAAGAAAACCAATTAGAGCTTTATCAAAAAGCTGTAACGTCTCTAGAACAGACATAAGGCAAAAAAAAAAAAAAAATCCCGTGTCCAGGGTTTTTTTTTTTTTTTTTTGCCATGCATTGGTCATAGAGCTCTTTGTGGCACTGCCTCGGGTGTTGAAATAGATTTGTTGCGCCAGGTTCATACTCCGTCTGCAGTGCGTAACTGCGTATACAGTATGTGTATGCGGTGAAGAAGCAGCACGGACTCATTTTGCTTTCACACAGGATGCGTTTGCAGTCCACACCTGATCTGCGGCGGTTTACCACAAACACAACATTTATCCATTATTTTGATTTCAAATCCAAATGTTACTGCAAATGCTTTTTCAGCATTGTGATTCTCTTTTATCAAAGTACAGTAATACAATCTTTCATAGACATATTCACATTTAAACTCAATAAATATGAACTCAAACGAGTGCCATATGAATGAATGATGCATTTATATAGCGCTTTGTGTATTGCTGTACACCCAAAGCTCTTTACAATCATTTGCCAAGGCAATCATATTGCCTTGTTTATCTAAAAGTGCACTTTTGCTTGTTTAAAAAAAATAAGTTGACTGAAACAGTAGACTTTAATTATATGAATTTATGGTGTACTTAGTACATTTCCTTGTCAATCCATGTTTATTTTTACCGCGAACAATGCGTTGTCACTCACTTTAATTCAGCGCGTGCAGCAAAGCAAGAATAGACTCCGTGCAGAAACGATCGCTGCATGACTGTTGCAGACGCACTGCTCCTGGAGCGCTCTGCCGGACTGCAACCGCGTGCAGTGTGAACACTGATCCGTTAACATGGGCGCTGAAAAAATACACACCGCATACGCACCACAGACGGAGAATGTGTGAACCTGGCGTTACGTCTTTATGCCCGGTCTGTTCTGTTCTCGCGCTCCATTTAGGCGCGCTGCATTCTGATTGAATCGGATAGCATACTGCGGGAGGTCGGGGGCGCGGGAAGAATCGTGCTATAAAGCGATTTAGAAATCGTGCACGCTCAAATCGTGATTTTATGACGATTTCGATTAATCGCACAGCCCTAGTTGGCATCTCGCACAACAAGAATGCACTTTCCCTGCACAGAATTGTATTTTCATACACTTAAGCATTTTCTGTTGGCAGACTGTCCTTCATTTATATCCTATACACCTATCCTGTTTGTCTGAACAGGATGCAAGCAGGCAAAAATCATGAGACTAAAATGTCATGCATAAGCAGGGTTCATAAAGCGCATGAGCATAATGCAGTACCTTCAATATTATTTATCACCGATAAAAGAGCATCCACACTTGATCTAATGGCAACATTTTTCTCTTTTTATGCGCTGCTGTCACAGTCGTGATGATATCAGTTATGGAGGGGCAATCAGTCACTTTATACCCTGATACAGAAGTACAGAAAGATGATCTGATCCTGTGGATGTTTGGAGATGAAAACAATCTCATTGCTCAAATGACTGGAAAGACCAGAGAAACATATGAAGGTACTGATGGGATATTCAGAGACAGACTGAAGCTGGACAAGTGGACTGGATCACTGACCATCAGTAACATGAGTACCGAACACTCTGGACTTTACAAACTACAGACGAGCAGCAGCAGCAAAGGAACCACAAACAAGAGATTCAAAGTTGTCATAAATTGTGAGTAGCTGTCTTTCAGTTTATTTATTTATTTATTTTTTTTAATGTATCTTTGTGTGATGATGCACAGAAAGGAACAGATTTTTTTACAAAACTAAATTTTATTAGTTTAGGTGCATATTATGGTGTTTTATTGTAATTTGTTTCTTTGCATGTTCCTCAATTTATTAAATGTTATAGTGTGCAAAATTATGTATTGGTAGAGTACAGGAAATTACAGACCCAATTAAATAATGTACACATGATGCACACCACAGACTGTTGAATTATGTTATTTAGACCCAGAGTCTGATCGGAGGTTGAGCTGTGGTAAGTCCCGCCCAAACTCCCGCAGATCCAATCGCAAGCTCACAATCGTGACATCACACCCCGTTTTTATAGAATCAAATAGCTAAAAAAAAAAAAGAAGAAAACTTATTAGAAAGAAAGAAAGAAACGGACACTTCAACATACATTAGCGTGATAAGAACTATCTAAAATGATGAAAACCATCTTTGGGAAAAATTTTTTTGAAGTGTAGTTTGATAAGCTCACATCCAATTCATTTACATGGAGAAGGCGGGGTTTATGACCTCTACTGCAGCCAGCCACCAGATAGCGATCAAAATGTTTTGCACTCACTTTTCAGGTCGTGTGTGGCACACTTAATGCACACACATAGATAAATTTTGTATTTATGTTTAAAAAATGATATAGCTATGCATGTTATTTTTACAGTTTATTACCAAATTACTAATACCAGTACACACACATGCTCAATGAAGCTTTACTAACTCACATGTAAAAATCTCCTAATTTCTGTTTCTATGTGCTGCTGTGACATAAAGTGAAGAACATGTCAGTGAAGGAGGGAGAGTCTTTAATTCTGAAGACTAATGCTGAAATACGGAAAAAAGATAAGATACTGTGGCTGTTTGGAGATGAAAACACTCTCATAGCTGAAATCAAAGAAGGGAGTGGAAAGATCTCTACATTTGATGGCGTCGATGGGAGATTTGGAGGCAGTCTGGGGCTGGACATTAATACTGGATCCCTGACCATTAGAAACATCACAACTGAACACACTGGAGTTTATAAACAGAAGATCATCAGCAAAAAAGGGGCAACAATCAAGAGAATCAGTGTTGTTGTGAGAGGTGAGTATCTCAAATCTTTTGTTTTTTCTGCAGTTAATTCAGCACAAGGTTGTGTTCACAGTTGTAGTTCGGATCTCTTAGTTCTTCTTGTCCAGATTAAAAAAGAAAATGATTTATGATACTGATGAAATAGATGGTTCACTTAGCATTAGGGCTGAACGATTTTGGAAAATAATCTAATTGCGATTTTTTTTTACCAATATTGCGATTGCGATTTAATATGCGATTTTTTTTTTTTTAAAGCTCTTTATATTCTGTATTATTCAACAAAGACAAGCAATAAATCATTGTATAGTATGCAGTGTTGGGCACGTTACTTTAAAAAAGTAATTAGTTATATTACTAGTTACTTCTCACATATAGTAGCTGAGTTACATCATTATAAAATAAACTAATTACCAGGGAAAGTATCTATTGTTACTTTTTTTTTTTTTAAATGTTCAAATATGTCAAATAACTTGGATGCCCCCAATATTAAATGTTAAATGAATGAAATGGACACTAAATAGAATACATTATTATTATAAAACTTTGCACACTAATCTACACTATTTTAACCCTCTGGTTGTGTTCGGACTCCTGTCACTCTTGTTGTGTTCCCGGTCAAAAATGACCGGACTCCAAACAACTGCTTATAAATCTGTCATTATGCTATATTATCACTAAATATTGGATTCATTCTTTTTGTCAACTTGTTTTCTTTCATTTAGGACTGGTTTTGTGTTTCTATTTGCATCTGATTAATCGTAAGCCTCATTTATCCGAAAGTAGGCTCCTCGTTTTTTGAGTGAAAAAATCTTTTTTTATGAATAATTTTCACAATATTAAACAAAAAATTATAAAAATTTGCACTGTTTCTCACACTAGTGTACTTTAATGATTAATCAGGAAGTTTGCTTTTAAATGCTTTTATTTTGTACAAAATTGCAAAAAGTCACACTTGTGGTGTTCCCGGTCAAAAATGACGGACTCCGATCAATTGCTTATAAATCTGTCATTATGCTATATTATCACTAAATATTGGATTCAATCTTTTTGTCAACTTGTTTTCTTTCATTTAGGACTGGTTTTGTGTTTCTATTTGCATCCGTTTAATCGTAGGCCTCATTTATCCGAAAGTAGGCACCTCCTTTTTTGAGTGAAAAAATCATTTTTTATGAATAATTTTCACAATATGAGATAAAAAATTATGAAAATTGGCACTGTTTATCACACTAGTGTGCTTTAATGTTTAATCAAGAAGTTTGCTTTTAAATGCTTTTATTTTGTACAAAATTGCACAAAGTCACACTTGTCAAAAATGGCCGGCCATTGAAAGTGAATGGGGAAGAATGAAAGTAAGAGAAACAACTAGTGTTCAGGAGAATGTTGTGCTTGCAAACATAAAGGCCTTGGACCTGTGCGTGTGTGGATGCATGTATACTCACGCTATCACACTCACACACACACACATCTATGCATACAAACTATTGTGAGAATTACCAACGCTATCTCGCGGCAATTCGTACGTATTTTACGAGGTGGCTAATTCGTACGAATTCGTACGACCTCACTCGTACGATTTAGTAAGATTTGTCTAAACCCCACTGACGGGTAGGTTTAGGGGCGGGGTTAGGTGTAGGTCATTCGTACTAATTCATACGAATTGGCAACTCGTAAAATACGTACGATTTAGCAAAACTCGTATGAATTCCTACGAATTAGCCACCTCATAAAATATGTACGAATTGCCGTGAGATCGGGCTGGAATTTCCAACGCTATCTCACGGCAATTCGTACATATTTTACGAGGTGGCTAATTCGTACGACCTCACTCGTACGATTTAGTACGATTTAGTACAATTTGTCTAAACCCCAGTGATGGGTAGGTTTAGGGGCGGAGTTAGGTGTAGGTCATTCGTACAAATTCATACGAATTGGCAACTCGTAAAATATGTACGATTTAGCAAAAATCGTATGAATTCCTACGAATTAGCCACCTCGTAAAATATGTACGAATTGCCGTGAGATCGGGCTGGAATTACCAACGCTATCTCATGGCAATTCGTACATATTTTACGAGGTGGCTAATTCGTATGACCTCACTCGTACGATTTAGTACAATTTGTCTAAACCCCAGTGACGGGTAGGTTTAGCGGCGGAGTTAGGTGTAGGTCCTTCGTACAAATTCATACAAATTGGCAACTCGTAAAATACGTACGATTTAACAAAAATCGTATGAATTTGTACGAGTGAGGTCGTACGAATTCGTACGAATTAGCCACCTCGTAAAATATGTACGAATTGCCATGAGATCGGGTTGGAATGACACCTATTTCATCCTACCCTGAACTGCATGCATCCTACCCTGAACTGCATGCATGCTTTTATGAATCTGATATTATAACTCTCTCTCTCACACACACACACACACACACACACACACACACACACCACATGCTCAAACTGCCTTGTCTTTATCCTGCATTGACTTCAAAATAATCTTTTCTTTCACCACATATTCTAGACAAAACATTATGACAATAGGTTTTGAGGCTTTCGTGTTCTCACAGAGTAGACGAAAGTTTACAAATAAATGCTAGAGTATACAAATGCCTCACAGTGCCTTGCTTGTCATTCACATGAGGAAGGGACAACTAAGGATGAATCTTACAATGAAGATGCATTGCAAGATATATTGGAAGAGGAAAACATCACTGAACAAGCTGAAAACATTGCAACAACTGAAGTGGAGCAATCTTCTGAGTTCGAGGACCCATCTGAAGTTGATGTAACGTTTCTGGTCGAAGGATGGAAAAAAAAATATTATTTTGAAGTCAATGCAGGCCAAAGACTAGGCAGTTTGAACGTGTGTGTGTGTGTGTGTGTGTGAAGAGAGAGAGAGAGAGAGAGAGAGAGAGAGAGAGAGAAAGAGAGTTATAATATCAGATTCATAAAAGCATATTGCATACAGTTCAGGGTAGGATGAAATAGGTGTAATACTCACAATAGTTTGTATGCATAGATGTGTGTGTGTGTGTGTGTGTGAGTGTGATAGCGTGAGTATACATGCATCCACACACGCACAGGTCCAAGGCCTTTATGTTTGCAAGCACAACATTCTCCTGAACACTAGTTGTTTCTCTTACTTTCATTCTTCCCCATTCACTTTCAATGGCCGGCCATTTTTGACAAGTGTGACTTTGTGCAATTTTGTACAAAATAAAAGCATTTAAAAGCAAACTTCTTGATTAAACATTAAAGCACACTAGTGTGATAAACAGTGCCAATTTTCATAATTTTTTATCTCATATTGTAAAAATTATTCATAAAAAATGATTTTTTTCACTCAAAAAATGAGGTGCCTACTTTCAGATAAATGAGGCCTACGATTAATCAGATGCAAATAGAAACACAAAACCAGTCCTAAATGAAAGAAAACAAGTTGACAAAAAGATTGAATCCAATATTTGGTGATAATATAGCATAATGACAGATTTATAAGCAATTGATCGGAGTCCGGTCATTTTTGACCGGGAACACCACAAGTGTGACTTTTTGCAATTTTGTAATTTTGTACAAAATCAAAGCATTTAAAAGCAAGCTTCCTGATTAATCATTAAAGTACACTAGTGTGAGAAACAGTGCAAATTTTTATATTTTTTTTGTTTAATATTGTGAAAATTATTCATAAAAAAAGATTTTTTCACTCAAAAAATGAGGAGCCTACTCTCAGATAAATGAGGCCTACGATTAATCAGATGCAAATAGAAACACAAAACCAGTCCTAAATGAAAGAAAACAAGTTGACAAAAAGAATGAATCCAAAATTGAGTGATAATATAGCATAATGACAGATTTATAAGCAGTTGTTTGGAGTCCGGTCATTTTTGACCGGGAACACAACAAGTGTGACTAGGTGAAATAAAACCCACAAAAAATTAAGAAAATTCTAAAAAAATTAGTGAGAAGTACTTATACCCTATGTGCACAAAGTCAGTAAGTTTGAGTCCAATGCGATAACGTTAACTAGTATTTTCGGGAAAACGAAAATCTTTTTCGGGTCAATTTGACCCGAACACAACCAGAGGGTTAATGTTTCTGTGGGACAATGTGAGAGACACCTATCAAATTCAATTGATTATTGTAAATATTATCAACCCTCTATGGACACCTTGGCAATAGAATCTCCATTGGCTTGTCATTTTTTATAGTACATCAGATAATTAATATTGGTCTGGTGAGTAAACTAAAAAAAATGACAAGTCAATGGCGATTATATTGCCAAGGTGTCCATAGAGGGTTGATGATATTTATAATAATCAATTGAATGATTTTCAATTATATATAATTATATCTATATAAAGCTTATGTTTGTAAAATGGCAGTTTTTTTAAAATATCTCACTTTGCATCAGTCTGTCAAAACATTATAATATGATATTATGATAATTTAGCATTAAATTTGAGCAGTATATGATGATATAACTTTAGTAATTAGAATAACCATGTATGAATGTATTTGTCATGTTGACTGAGCTTAGGACTGGTGGTGGTGCTTAAAATATTGTTTGTCATTTAGTGTTTCTATAAAAAAAGGAAAAGAAAACTACAAATAATACTGATAAGATAACAAAACTTCAACGAATTCTACAACTAATAACAGTATAAAACGCACTAAGGATTATTGAGCTGCTGGGTTCATGAATATTAATCAGGTTGTCTGCGTTCGCTCGAACTGATTCGCTGAAATCAAAACAGGGACGATGATAGGTGAGCGCCGGCCAATGAGATTGCCGTTTACACATTAGCTCCGCCCACTAGCGGAGAACCCGGTAGTTCTTAAAAGCTGAAGAATTCCAAAGGAACTCCGTTATTTTGACAGGAAAATACAACAAAGGATATCGTTTACATGTAGCGCGTCAATTCTGCATGTTATGTAAGACCCGCGGACATGAAAATAACCCACGGCAAACTGCGGACTTGGCAACATAGCGTGCCAACTTGATGCTTCCTCTGAAGACTGCTTAGATGTGTTTGACTTGAAGCAGCACTGCTAGACCGATCGCTGTGTGTCATCAAAGTACTGCGAGAGCTATAAGAGAGCAGACGTCTCCTTATGCTTTATCCCGCCGTACTTTGATGTCATACGATCGATCTTCAAGTCGAACACACCGCTTTACTCCTACTCTCGCGTGTCACGTGACAGAGTGTAATCGCAGCCTCTGCGGTTGAAGAATCGCGTTTTCTCATATCGCGATATTATCGCAAATGCAATTAATCGTTCAGCCCTACTTAGCATTCACACTGTCACCAAACCTAAAACAACAACAACAATAAAAAACAGACTTTATGATGCACATTTTGCAACAGAACTTACTGAACATCCAATACAACGCTGCATTGCTGGGCTAAATGTGCTTGTTGTATGTGTGCACATGTAATTGTATTTTTAGTAGTTGAGAACTCACAAAGAGCTTATAAAATGTGTAAAGGAGCCAAAACAGCAGAAGGAATTCCACTGTTACACACACATAAATGAAAATCTGCTGCAAGGAGGTGGCGATTCGGAAAGGCATGTAAAATGAGTAACTCAATCTATGGAGCCTGTAAAGGGACTTAGTTAGGATTGTTACGGAAGTCAGTCATATTACAGTACAGAACCAAACCTGCCAATTGTGAATACACCCTAAGATTAAAGTTTCAAAATATCCCACTGAAATACATTGTCAAATAAACACTGTCCTCCACGAGTACTTCATTCAGCTTTTATTTCATTCAATAAATCAAAATGTTCTTCTCATCTGGATTCATGGTCTTTGAGGCAGGAAACTGAGATGGTAATATAAAGTTTCTGCGTGAGATAGTCAGTAGTGTCCATAGGGCTGGGCGATATGGCCAAAAATATTAATACAATATTTGTTTTCCGTATCATACTATATCGATATTTATCGCAATATACATTTACCATTAATAAGTAGGAAACTCTTTTCCACATGTTTTGTTAGACATTGAGAATAAATGTAAACATAACTTTGTTTGTTCACAATTAAACTCCACAGGGATAAAATATACCTTTTAATTTAGGGCCCCATGAAATCCATTTCATATTCCCCTAAATTATTATTTCTTTCTTTTTTTTTTCTTCTGGATTTTGTGTTTTATGATTCAATATATGTATCATAAAATAATTAAATTAATAAAACTTTATCAGTTTTTAGTATTCAATAGTAATATATTTCAGTCATAATTTCAAGTTAAACCGGACTTTTATTTTGACGGGTTGTCGTAAAGGTCTTTCAGTTTTACTTTCAGTTTCAGTGTGTATTTGAGAGTACTTTTTCTCTAATGAAATGACTCTCAGAACAGCTCTGTAGATCAAAGTTCATATGTTTCTGTCGTCATATTTTGAAGCGTAGACATTGAAAACACTATGAGCGTCATGTGTTTGTGTGTAATAGACAAAACCGTGCCTTTCATACACAGAGAGACACACAGAACATGCAGACCAACAATATCTTGTGACCAATTCGTACATATTTTACGAGGTGGCAAATTTGTACGAATTCATACGACCACCTCGTAAAATACGAACGATTTTTCACAAAACATACAAATTCATATGAATTAGCCACCTCTTCAAATATGTACGAATTGCCATGAGATCGGGTTGTGCAGACTGCTGTCGCTTGTATTTCTGCTGTGTGATAGACTATGAGATTAATCCATATTGAGTAAAAGTGTCCAGAGCGTATCATCGTGACTGACACATTTTATTGCGATCTCGATAAATTATTTATCGCCCAGCCCTAAGTGTCCATTTCAAGTTGATTTTAAAACCGCACATGAATGGTCTTTGTGCAGCACTGTCAAACTGTGTTCACATGCAGACACACTTATATATTGGAAACTTTTTTCTCTGTATTTCTCTTTGTCACAACTGTCACAGTGAAGATGATTTTAGCGGTGAAGGGCAAGGATGCGACTCTAAATCCTGATACCGAAACACAGAGAGATGATCTGATCCTGTGGATGTTTGGAGATGAAAACAATCTCATCGCTCAGCTGATTGGAGAGACCAAAGAGACCACATACGCTGATGCCGATGAGAGATTCAGAGACAGACTACAGCTGGACAAGAACACTGGATCTCTCACCATCAAGAACATGACAAGCAAACACTCTGGAGCTTATAAACTACAGATCATCAGCAGCAGAAGGACCTCGTACAGAAAATTCAGAGTTTTCATTTGTTGTGAGTCTTTCAGTTTCACTTCAAAATGTTTTCTTCCAGCAAAAGATTAAATTAAACTAAACTGCAAAAACGAATCTGTAATAAATCATCATCGAATTTGATTATTTAATTTGGCCTGCATGCAGTGGATGGAGATCATTCACACATAAACGTAGCATTGATATTCTACAGACAAGTAAATGAAAGCAGTAATAGTAATCAGAATAATTTATTATCAAAATAACAGTTAGTTGCAGTAATGATTAAACTGCTATTTACATTTCATTATTGGTGTGATTATTTCTGAATTTGGATTGCATAAAACATGGGTTTTCAAATTGGTGCCCAGGGACCAATTAAGCATATTTAATACTGGAAACTATATGTTAACTTAATATAGTGCTTTTAGACTATATTATGTGACATGATACCTCAGTTGAATTTGACAGCGTAATATCAAATTTATTTCAGTACGAGTAACTTTCACTGTTTGTTCTTCAGGTGAGTCTGGTCCCAAGACAGTTTCAGCGATGGCAGGAGAATGTTTAATTCTAATCACTGACTTAAACATAAAACAAGGTGAGCGGGTACAGTGGAGCTTTCAAGATAAAACCCTAGCAACTGGAATGAATGGAGACATCAATAACACTTCATATGGTGATGATGAGAGATTCAGAGACGGACTGGAGCTGCATCATCAAACTGGATCTCTGACCATCAAGAACACCAGAACCAGTGACACTGGAGTTTATCAACTAAAGTTCCTCAGCAGATGCGGAAAGAACATTTGCTGGAAATTCAATGTCACTGTCTCTGGTGAGTAAATCAACTCTTCCAAAATGATACGATTTGCCTGTGGTCTGAACTTCCATCTATATCAGGGGTAGGCAACGTTGGTCCTGGAGTGCTGCTGTCCTGTAGCATGATTAGCTCTAACCCTAATCAAACACACCTGAACAAGCTAATCAAGGTCTTCAGAATTACTAGGGCTACAGGCAGGTGAGGTTTTTTTCAGGGTTGGAGCTAAACTCTGCAGGACATCGGCACTCCAGGACCGATGTTGCCTACCGCTGATCTATATAATCCAAGTAAACTTTCCACTTGCTTTTGTATGTTGTGGAGAAACACATATAATAATGTCATCATTTGTGAGAAAAGAACAAGTTCTCAAATACTACTGAACTTAGTAATTGGTAATTTTATGGTAAATTGAACAGAATTGATCTCAAGATCTTCCTTCTTTTTAACATCTCTCATGTTCTTTGTATTTCAGATTCTACAATGAATAAATCAGCAATTGTAATGATGAATGGAGAGGCTTCTGATTAAGTGAATATGCAGCAGACGACAAGTTTAGTTTGATGAAATAAGACACACCCACCATTCTGAAATCAACAACTGATTTTTATGCACGTCTTGAATACATCCATTGAAAGTGAGAATTGAACCTGTGTGCTGCTTAAACTTACATGTAAAATGTTTTTTCAGATGAATTAGAAAATGTTTTGATGAAGCTTTCTTAAAGGCACAGTATGCAATTTTCGGCGCATATTCTAAGTAAAGAAACAGGCTAGAAATCTAGGGTGCATGACACTGGCAGGGTGATGCAATGACAGTCTTGTTAAACTAGTCTTTCTTCTTTGTTTCTCTAGATTTAAACATTCTTGGAAACATTTGGGATAGGCCTAATATAAGTACACAACTAAACAAAATATATAACACTGTTCTAGTGTTTTTTTTGGATATTTTCATAAAAAAAAAAAAATACATATTGTGCCTTCAATTGATTTTATTAATGTTACACATAATACTTCTTACATCTTAGACATCTTTGATATTTGTGCTTGTAGACAATGAGTGTCGGAAGTATCATATATGCAGGTATTTTTTTTATTTTTTTTATCAACATTTTTTTTTTCTTTTAACACAACATCACACCATAACATCCACTCAAAACAAACAAAACAAAACAACAGACACTCAACACCTCAAAAGTCCAGTCAAAAGGAAGAGAGAGAGGGAGGGAAAAAGAAAAAAAACAAAAGTCATTGCTTTATATAGTCATGTATGTTAAAGAAAAACATTTTGAATGCAGCGTTACAAGCAGATAGCCGACCAGAAGATGGCGCAATTCAGTCCCGCATATTAAATACCTCTCTTGTATTAAGGCACAGAAAATAGATCCATGGTGCAAATATTCCAACACACGGGCTCGTTCAACGGCAGAATCCAAACCATTCACATTCAGTGACAAAATATTTAGAGCATGCATTGAATATTCATAAACCCAAAATTGTATTCCGTAAATGAAGAAAAGTAAAAGCACTCCCATTCTGCAAATGAGATGTAATCGCTGGTGTGCATTCTAGATATCAAACCACCTAGATGAAAAATCCTTTTAGAAATAAGGTAAAGTAAATAAAAGTATGAATATCTGTTGTAAAAAATAAAAGCAACACAGACAGAATAACCAACAACTATAGACAAAAAACAACTCAGACCGCACGTTACCGAGAACATAGGTCTGATTGAGCAACAAAAAATTGTGATGATCCGTGACCGATCCACTTCAGCGCAAAACGAGCCTCCCAAAAGGCTCACATAACCAAAAAATTATTTTAATTAAAGGTGCTGTATGTAGGATTGACACCTAGCAGTTGAACTAGGTATTGCAGTCCAAATTCAAAATATTGGAGACGGTTTTTTTCACCAGCCCCTCCTCCTCAGATTTGACGCATGCGCAGGATGCCAGATTAACGACACCAACAGGAACGAGCGCACATGACGATGAATTAAATTAAATACGCTGTGTTTTCCGGCAACTGGCAACCCGGAGTGCCAAAATACAATTGGGTAAACTGGCAGTGGGCGGGTTTCACAAACCATAACAAACACAGACATTCCGGGCCGGACCGCACATTTTCAAAGGAGAATAACTGACTCTAGCATTGTTTTTCAGATAAACAAGTATGTTAACTTAACATGTTTCCTAAATGTCTGCAAGCATATTATGGTATTTTTATGCTTTAGTAGAGTCAAAATCCTACATACAGCACCTTTAAACCTACTCTCCATTAGTCCCCTCCAGAAAAAAAAAGAAAGAAAAAAAAGGGGGGGGTTAGTCTTACCAGCAAAGAGACAGTTGTATCGAATAAATATGAACACTATCCCAGGAGGAGAGAGGAAAGAAGAAAGGAAAAAAGAGATCTAGCAAGCATCCATATCCCTCCCGCCTTCTTCCCTCCCATCTTCTTCCGGGCAGCCGGCATCTCCTCTATCCCGGCCATCAAGCCCCTCCCGCCGGGCCGAAGAGAGGGCGGCCGCCGCCTTCCCGCTGCCTTGTGGAGCCGCAGCAAATGCCTTCTTCTGTGACAGGGAGCTGACAAAATCCTCCGCCTTCCGAAGAGATTCGAAACCTCTCTGCTCACCCCTGTGCCGTAGCTTAATTACCGCCGGATAAGCGAGGAAGGGCTGGAGAGTTTTTTCTCTTGGCGGCTGTGGCTGGACTAAAGTCAGGAAAAAACTGTAGCGTGACATTGTCCTGCGTGCATTTCACCGGATAAGCCTGCCGAGCACCCCTCAGGATCTCCGATCTGTCATGCCATCTTAGTACACGGAAGATGAGAGTGCGCGGCCGATCGGAGCCCCTCCCCCCGCCATACACGCGATGCGCCTGGTCAATCTCAATGTTACGACCTTTCAGGGAAAGAATCCACTTGGAAAGATTAACTCTGAGGAAACCACCCACGTCGGAGCCCTCCATCCCCTCTGGTAACCCCACCAGCCGAACGTTATTCCTTCTGCTCCTGTCCTCAATATCCGTCATCTTCTCGGTGAGTCGCTCCAGCTGATTTCTTAAGTCCGTGACTGTCCTCCTATCCTCACGTGCAGCCGCTTGAACAGAATCAACGTGGTCACGTGTCTGCTTCACTGCGGTAGCTATCGCCTCAAGTTCCTCTCTTAGCTCTTTAACAGACTTGTTGGTCGCCTGTATGTCCTCACGCAGTTCGCGCAATGCTGGAATCAGCACAGAGTCCACCGCATCTCTTACTGCCGAAGTCACAACCGAATCCAAAGTGCTTTGCTGCGCTTTAAATGCCAGCTTGATACCGTTAGCAACAGCATCGTCGATATCCTCTCTGGAGATGGTGGAATCTCTGATTTTTTTCTTTATTGGCGATTGCCCAATCTCTCTTTTCCGATCGCCTTTGACTGTTGAAGTATTCATGATGGGTCCGATGCAAAGTGGTTAGAAATTTACTGACAGGATAATAAAATATCTGACAAAGTCAGCAGAGCGAAAGACTACGCGTGCATCGAAGTCGAAGGGTCACGTGATCTCCCTCATATGCATTTTAGAAGATATGTGAACCACAGCAGTATTTCTCAAACTATGCATTTGCTGTTTTATATAATAATCAAATTATAGTTCACCCTGTATCTGATCATGTTCAGATTTATGTTCTTTGTCCTGTGACCAAATGTGAATGTCAAATGGGTGGCCCACTGCTCTGCACATTTTGTATGTCTCTCTTATCTGACACACTACACGTGGTATCGGAAACTTTCTGCTTTCCAGTTCTGAAGTTGTAATTATGGGTTTGTTCATGTTCAAGTGCTGGGGGGAAATCGTGGCCTAGTGGTTAGAGAGTCGGACTCGTAACCTAAAGGTAAAGGTATCCTAACTTTCCTGTATTGTTCACGGTGTGTGTGTGCACTTTGGATTTAATTGCAGAGCACAAATTCCGAGTATGGGTAACCATACTTGGCTACATGTCACGTCACTTTCACTTTCTTTTTTCACTTTAAATGTCGAAAAGTACAGAAGGTGTATATATATACTGTATGTGTATTTGTATTTGATCTTTCTCTCCGATCATTGCTGTATTCTAGTAGGCAAACACCGATTTAGTTGGTAACTGCAGTTTGTTTTACAAATTCTAATTAAATATACATATGTATGTGAAAAGTTTTTATTTTACAGGACTTTTATTTTTATTTAGTTTTTTTATTATACAGGAACCCAATGCATTTGAGGTGCAACAACAATAAAATATTGGTGAGGCAAAAATTCTCTTAGTTGTTGTTCTTTTTTGCACAGACTGATATTTCTTGATGGTATAAAGTTTTGTTGACCAGAATCTGACCAGATAGCAGTAATCTATCTAGAGTTTGTAGTGAATCATTATCTGACTGAATTGGTTCCAGAAAACAGAGTAAAACCTAAATTATTAAATTGTTGAATTCAAGACAATAACCCAGATATTCCACCAAAAGTATTAACATATCATTCAAAGTTTTAGAAATAAAATACAAATACTTTAAAATACAAATTGTTCTAAAAGAGCATGTTAATGAAGTTATTGCTGTATATTCAACTTATCTGTCTTCCTAAGTTCCTGTATTGTTAAATGTGTTGCCACTCAAAGGGAAACAGAGGGAAATGTATCTATCGCTGTAGCAACAGTTTGAATTCAACAATGAGCTAAAATAATCTTAATGAGAGGTAAAGACAAACTAAGAGCAGTGTGGAATACAAACAGAAGAGCGGTTTATTTTTGTGACTGCATCTTCTCATTTCACACAGTTTTATTTGCACTCCAGTGGTCAGCATCTTCTCAGAACGATGCATTTTTAACAAACACCCACATTCGTGATTTATTGAAGGCCACCTTTTAAAAGATGTTCCTTTTCATCTAATAGTTTTTTCTTTTGAATGGTTAGTCTCTAGAACCATTTTTCTAAGTTAAAGTGTCTGTAATAAACATTGTTTTGAGACAATCTCACCTTGATTGTAGATGCAGGCGGCTGCTGTGAAATAAATGCAATCAAGACAAACAGTTCTCACTTCTCAGAGTGGATCAGACACCTAAACTGTAAGCACAGGGGCCTGTTTCATAAAACAAGTTTATCAAATAAGCCAGGCTTATTTCAGTAATTCTGACTTATTTTCGCTTGATTTGGTTTCTGAAAGCAAAATTACCATAGCTCAAGCTCAGTCACTGTGGCAACTTATGCTGGCAAACTAACCTGGTCAGGAGCAGGCTAACTGTCAGGCTAAGCTGAGCTCCTCTAACACGGACCAATAGGAACGCATCAATATTACCACTGTCTCTCTCACATACAATCAGCTGACTTTATTATTGGTCCAAAAATAAAAGTATACAGAAAATACACCTTAAATAATCAAATAAATAAAAAAATAGGCTAAAACCAACCAACTGCATTTAATGTATTGTGCCAAAAATGTAGGCTAATGACATTTTAACATTGTTGCTACTTGTGCATTCAGTTGATCAGAAGTTTCTAGCCATGAAGCCTTTCTCTCTGATTTTATGACAGCTGTACCTTTTATGGTTATTAGAACATTAAAACATTACAATCTACAATGGCTCTTTAAAGCATTAAAGCATAAAAAACACTAAATCAAAAGTTATATCACTGAATTAAAAATTAAAATAAATAATAGAAATCAGAGTACATTTTAACTGATAAGAACACACATTTAACTCATTTGAGCTAGTATGGCTGTATTAGCCAGCTTACATTTGATTTACAGTTACTGCTATCATAAAAATACAATTATATGTAGGATTAAAATTCTATGCGTCACATTTAATGTCCAAAAACAAATATTTTAGCAGAATGTATATTTTATTCTGAATTCTTGCGCTATTATTCTATTCTGCTCGGTCTGTGTAGCGCGCATGCGCGCAGCAGCGCTCGTTCACTCACATAAGCCTCGCCCACTCCTCACAGCAAAATGGATATATTTGCATGACTTTCTAACATTTACAGATGAAAAAAATATACCTGTGACGTGTCAGTTATGCACTGAGGAAAACACAATGTTTCAAATTCATTAAACAGCACAAATATTCGCTGTTTGCCATGTCGGATCGATTTGATCCGTGATCGACATTAAGGGCTGCTTCAGAATAAGCGTGCACGTCACATTATCCTGACTCATTGAACCTGGATCGAATTAGTCAGATTGCGTGAACTTGAATTGTCGTTTATGAAACCGCTTTAGTCCCGATTGATTTGTTAGGTTATTTCAAGTCAGGTTTTGGACTTTAATCCCCGCTTTTCTTAGAGTCTTTTATGGAACAGGCCCCTGGTGGCCAGGTTTAATTGATGTCAATGGAGGAAAGGCTTCACTACGCTAAATAAACAGCTTTTTTGAGGAAACGGCTTATCATTTAATGAATCGACAGCCTGTTGGCTAATCTTCAACATGTTTTACACTAAACAATACTTTTGGATTTAACTACTTTTAGCTACACCGAAAAATAAAATAATGTTTTATAAGAGAAGTCACTGACTTTTTGTGACAGGTGGGATTCAGTTTACGGTAATTCTCATTCATTCCTATGGTATCTGTAAACGGCGATTGAGTGTCGCACAACTCTGACTGAAATTCAATGATGTCAAGGCTGTATTAAGGCACACATGATCCAAGCTGACCGTTACGCTTTCTCCAATAGTAAGTATAATACAGACCCTCTCCTCTCCCAGTAGTAAGATAATTTCTGGGGCCACTATCCTGCAGATTTTAGCTCCAGTCCTAATTTAAAACACCTGAACCTGCTAATCAAGGTATTCAGGATTGCTAAAAAGCCTCCAGGCAAGTGTGTTGAGGCAGGTTAGAGCTCAAATTTGCAGGACTTTGGTTCTCCAGAAGAACGATTTGACACCCTTGTTTTAAAGTCTGTCTGTCTACACAGAAGAAGAAAAAAAAAATCTGTTCAAGCAAAAAAAGCATTAAAAATTGTAGAAAAGCTTTAGAATGATACTGTATATTGAAAAGTGCAATAATACAAAAAAAGAAAAATTGCTGCTTTTTTTTCAATGGGATTTTTATCTAGAGTTTACATTAAAAAAAGTTATATATTCTCTTAAATGATATTTACTTAAAGGATTTTTTGCGATATATTGGTTACAGTTGTTCACGAACATCTCCATCTTCATGAGTATCTGAATAATCATATACAGGGTGTGATGCTGATGTCTGCTCTCTCCTCTTCTGTCGGAGACTTCTGCATCTGAATTCATAAACCAGAACAACCACTGCGACCACGCCTGCAAGAGCAGCGTGGACCAATCGGATCGCAGACTCAGTAAGTCCACAACATTCTAATGAGAAAATAAATGAGCAATGTTAGAAAACACAAATATAATTCATTATAAAAAAAATTGATTACATGAATCGACTACTATCACCACTGAAATACCTGAACTTTTGCTGATGGGATCGTATGTGTTTTTATCCTGATATTCCACCTCCAGAGGAAGAGAGAGACTGATGCTGGTGAATAAATTGTTTTCTTTGTACCAGGAGAGAGTCACATGACTCACGTTCACCACTGAACACAGCAGTGAATAATTTGATAATGAAGATGATGAAGGACATCTGGTGATGACAGGAATGGAAGAGGAGCTGAAAAATATGATAGTACGAATTAAATTAGATCAAACCCTCGTTCCTGATTTATTTTCATAGAGATTGTGACATCCAGCAAAATGAGCGAACCAAAATTGGCAATAGTACGCATAATGATGCTTTTGCTCAAAAATATGTACTTTTCTTTACATAAAGTGTACATAGCCTACTTTTATAACAAAATAATTATAACTTACCAGCTAGACACCACAAGCACAAATGGAAGAAACCTGGGTGAATCATTTTCTTGAGCAGTTTGAACATCAGAACAGTTTCAAATAAGAAAAGCCTTCAACAAGGCCAATTAAAAAAAGAAAAGAAAAAAGTTACATCAAGCAGGTCCTGACTTGCAAAACTTGCAATATAGCATCAGACGAGCTGAAGATAAGAGTGATGCTATTCGAGAGTGCTCAAAGTGAATACATAAATCTTAGCACCTCCTTTCAGGGTCTGTATGGCCTTCACACATAGACTTATTTAGAAATGAAGACTATTGTTCCTCCAATGCTATATTTTAAGATAAGCATGGGTTCAACTTTATGCCAGTTGGGCTCATTATTAGACTAACCTTTCAAACTTTGGCAAAATCGGTTTTGTGTGAAGGGTAAAAATTGGAGGAAAAAAAACTAACAAATAACACTAACTTGAGTTAAGAACCATACTTCACATCTCATCTCACCACACACTTTACCTTAATATCTACAATAATGTAGAAACTACAACATCCAACTATCTAATGGTTCTTCTTCAGTAAGACCCTATATGGGTTATACATTTAAGACTTTGCAAAAACAGGCTTGATGTGTAAATGTTACCTCACTGTATCAAGATATTTGATACTTTTCATACCTTTTTGTTTATGTTAATGGTCATATTTGTAACTAACCACTTTTATAAAAATCACTTTTGGCTTTTGTAAAAGGGACCATATGGAGAATTCAGAAACCACATGTGGCCTTTAAAGAGAGTGAGCATCAGAAATAACAGTGTCAGTGAAAGCCTTTCCCCTGACTGTACCAGGAAAAGATTCAAGAGTGTCGAAAACAGCGCCATCTGGTAGTTAGTAAAAAAAAATAAAAAATCAGTCAAAAAGCCTTTGAAAGAAGCTCTGTCGGTGGATAAGAAGACTGGATCTCTGACCATCAACAACTCCACAATTGAACACTCTGGATCTTACAGATCAGCAGCTGCAGAGGGACATCATACACAAAATTTAAAGTTGCTATCCATGGTGAGCAATTTAAATTTAAATGTTTATGTGAAAAGTGATTATGCATTGAAATGAACAAAAATTAGCAATATTTTGTACTAAATGATCAAATTACTACACAGATTTATCGTTCTACATACATGTGTTTATGTTAAAACCTTTTGTCGTTTTCTTTTAATGCATACTAAAGTTACAAGTATCACACAATTATGGTATCAAGCTTTACTAGCTTGTTAATATCTCCTCATTTCTGTATGTTTCTATGTGCTTCTGAAATGTGAAGTCAAGGAAGAGCTAGTGCTGGAAGGAGATCATGTTAGCCTAAAGACTGATGGTGAAATACAGAAAAATGATCAGATACAGTGGCTGTTTGGAGATGAAAACTATCTCATAACTGAAGTCAAAGAAGGGACCAAAGAAATGACTACATATGATGATGGGAGATTCAGAGACAGATTGGAGCTGGACAAGAAAACCGGATCACTGACCATCAAGAACACCAGAACTGAACACACTGGACTCTATAAACTGAAGATCAGTAGTGATAAAGGGGCCACAAACAAGATCTTCAATGTTACTGTCAGAGGTGAGTAGCTCTCAGGACCTATTATGACCTTTTCCAAAGTCTTGATTTTGTTTCTGAGGCCTACTAGAATAGGTTTTTATGCTTGAATGTTAATAAAAAACACATTATTCTTTTTCGAAGATGAACAAATGTGTTATAGGAGTATGATATTTGCAGCAATTTTAAGCTCTGATGTTCAAATTCACACACTTGATCTAATGGAATCTTTTATGTATTTCTCTGTTTCTACGTTGTGCTGTCACAAATGAAGCAAGGATGATTTTAGGGAAGGAGGGAAAGAATGTGACTCTAAAACCTGATACAGAAACACAGAGAGATGATCTGATCCTGTGGATGTTTGGAGATCAAGACAATCTCATCGCTCAGCTGACTGGAGAGACCAAAGAGACCACATACGCTGATGCCGATGAGAGATTCAGAGACAGACTACAGCTGGACAAGAACACTGGATCTCTGACCATCAAGAACATGACAAGCAAACACTCTGGAGCTTATAAACTACAGATTGTCAGCTGCATGAGAACCTTGTTCAAGGAGTTTTCATTTGTTGTGGATCGCTTTCAGTTTCATTTGTTATGTAAATTAGGTCTTTGCAAATAACAACTAGGGCTGCAACAACTAATTAATAATCATCAACAAATTTGGTTATTGATTATTCACGTCTGTGCATTGTGCACAGAAAACATCAGCCAGTCATGTCACTATACTATAGTGAATAACTCGTTTCTATTGATAAAAAATGCATCTAAAATATTTTTTAATTGTTTAAAATTGTTTAATGCATAAGGGCTTATTCTCAGTGCGTCATTTTCATTTGGCAGTTAACTTTCTCTGTTTGTTCTTCAGGTGAGTCTGGTCCCAAGACGGTGTCAGTGATGGCAGGAGAATGTTTAATTCTAATCACGGATTTTAACATAGAAAGAGATGAGCAGGTGCAGTGGAAATGTGAACATAAAACGCTAGCAACTGGAATGAATGGAGACATCAATAACACTTCATATGGTGATGATGAGAGGTTCAGAGACAGACTGGAGCTGCATCATCAAACCGGATCTCTGACCATCAAGAACACCAGAACCAGTGACACTGGAGTTTATCAACTAAAGTTCTTCAGTGGATGCGGAAAGAACATTTGCTGGGAATTCAATGTTACTGTCGGTGGTGAGTAACTCAACTATTTACTCTACTTATATTCTACTTTTTATAGGTTAAAACTTCAGTTATTTATTGGAAAAATAAGTGTTTTGTGATCATTTGCTTGCCCTCATGTCATTCCAGATGTATGACTGCATGACTTTTTCTTCTGAAGAAGATGCAGATTTTGTTCAGTAGAATTTTTAAGCTTTCCAAAATGATGAAAGTCTAAGTAGAATTCCAATGGATGGATGAAAATTATGGGAGAATATTATGTTTCAAAGATGAACAAATGTTTTGTGGGTTTTAGAACAACATGAGGTAAAGTAGGTAAATAATGACAGAATGGGCATTATTTTGAGGTGAACTATACATTATTTTATTCTAAATAATGAAAGGCAATTGTCCCATTTAGCGTAAGTTTCCAAAAAGGACCAAGATGTCCATATGACTCTTAACCTAAATAATATAAGAGTTTGTGTGAGGAATAGATCCAGATGTTACTTCAGCTTACGTTCTCAAATCACATTTGCTTATTTTAACCTGGCACCTCAAAAACATGTCTTGCCAAGCTTGACGTCAGTGGTTAAACAACATTGGTTCTTGTATGTCAAGACAAGTGAGGTGACCCAAGTCGACTGATTTTGTGCAAAACATGTTTTTCTAGATCTTGTGTGTTCAAAAATGCATTGTCTAATTTGCCTGTGATTATTGTTAAAGCAGGATCAGATGGAAAAGCTCCTGAAGATGAACTGAAAGAACTAAAAGCAGGTGAGATACGGTTGTGTGTGTTATATTTATTTAACTTAAAAAAAGGATTATGATCTTATTTGAGCATGCCATTTTAATCATCAATCTACACACTGATCTGTTCACTTATAACTTGGGGGGGGGGGGGGGGGGGGCTCAGATTACTATATGTGTACATAGGGGGGGCCCATGAAAAAAAGGTTGGGAACCACTGCTATAGACAGTCACAGAAAATAAATTGTGAAATGGCACATATGAAATGTGCTAATAAATAAGTATGGCAGTATTTTACAGGGGTATTCATTTTATGGTTTTGAAAACATGTGTTTTTTATTTATTTATTTATTCAATTGCTCATCTTCAGTACTTAAAGTGATACGATGCCATATTGTGTTATGTTTTGTATTAATAAGTAATATGCACTTCTGTTTGTATTATTCTTGTTTGTAGTCCATTTGCATAAAAGCATTTGTTAAAAGAATAAATATTCATGAACAATATGCAACTGTTTGGGGAAAAACACTGTAAAAACTAATTGAATTCAGTAAAATGGCCGATTAATTCATCATATGTACTGCATGAACATTTCCTTTCAAGTTCCATCTTTAAGAAAATATATTAGGAAAAAAAGCTTCCTCTTGGGAAACAGAATAAAACATTGTGACTCATCTTGGGTGCATAAAAACCACCAGTCAGTAAAAATGACTGTAAAATGATGTTGCATACGAGGGGTCAAGGGTCACAGGTTTACAGGCCAGCTGGAAAAACAGCCTGACCTTCCAGGGTTTTTTCCTCATCAAGAGGTCAGGATTTAGCTGGTTTGCATGGAAAGTTTGACCCTGCTGTTAGCAGCTATTCAGACACAACGGGGAGCTAAAGCACAGTCGCTACATTGTAGGAGAGCAGACTACCCTGTAAAAACTTTTGAATCTGCATTTTATATCTGCATTTAATGAGGTGCATAATCAATCTAGTGGCTGATGGCAAAATCTGGCTGATGCCACCACAATTATTTTATAATTTGTGTTTTTGTTCAATTTTTTTTTCTTAGTTCTGAATTTTTGCAGCCCTGCATTTGTTAAAACTAAAGGTAAAATGTAGCAAAATTCAAACACAATAAACATCATAATAATAGTATTGATCTATTAGATATACAATGTATCTATAAACTAAATCTAATTTGCATATTAATGTGTTTTTGGGGCAACATGTAATGAAAAAAAAGAAGTGTAATAATGGGAGTAATAATTGACACGATTTTCATAATAATATATAATATTTCATACAATATTGAAATATCATTTATTTCCCTATTCATTTGTTATGTCTCCCAAAATGCGTAATAAACATGCTTTTAGTCCCGGTGTCCTCATATGACGACATGTATGAAATCAACGTCCTGTTTCGTAACAGAAAGTCATATTCTGATTTAAAACACCATAGCATTTTCATGAGCTGTTGATTTATGACACACAGCTTAAAAATCATATTTCCATAAAAGTGTCACTAAATTAACATTTTTGAAGACCAAGGAGAGGGAGAAACATGGTGAAACATCCAATCATTTGGTATCTCTGAAAAGCCCTGAATGTGTTCTGTACAGGACATCCAGACTTAAAACTGTGGCATGTATAGTCTCAGAGAAATTCACTAAAATATAATGTCCTCATATGAGGCCGCAGGGTCTTAAGAGGTTAAGGTTTGGAGGTTATCCCAACTCCAAATTGTACTTTGATTATATCCTGTTCACTAACCAGTTGGGCAAGAAGTAGCTAACAGATGTTCTTGCGTCCAGTTTGGTTTTCTTTTATCAGCTATGATTATTCTACTCTGTTAATTAAAAGGCGGTATAGCTGAAATATAGCTGAACATATATTTGTTTAATTAGTGACACTTTTAGCCCGCATGTTAAAATCTTTATTTGAATGTGGCAATTAACATTATTTTTTAAAGCTTTATTTGGTTATGGCAACATAATATCGTGCTCTACAATATTTCTCTGAATAAATCTCTGACAGAGACTATCAGCCAATCACTGTGTGCATAGTTAGTAAGCATGCTGACGTCATCCATAGCAACAAGGTCAACCCCGCTCTTACTCTTAGATTAAGACTTCTCTCTATTCCTTAGTAACAGTTTGTCTCAGCAGCTTTGTGAATAGGTTTTAAGAGAAAACTCTTAGCTAAAAACTTTTACTACTATTTAGGGGAACTCTTAGTGCTAAGATAAAATGTTTTGTGAATACAGGCCCTGGAGATTCCAGAGTAGGTTGGAGTTCTGGAAAAAGGTGGAGCTGGAGGCTAAAGTGTTCCTGGTTGTTTCACACCTAATTCTTCAGTTCTTAAAGTCTTTTGTTGTTAACATGCATCAATTCTTCTCCACCTGTTTTTTTCTGACCCTGCTGACCCAATGAGCATTTCACTGTCCAGTGGTCAAGATTTAATTTTACATTTTCTGTATTGCAGCAATTTTGAATATTTCTCGTGGGCATTTAATGATTTAATATATATATATTGGCACATTTTACCTGTAAAAGAAAAACCTGCTTTATAATTATGTATAGCCTACCTGAGTATAAAGCAGTTTTCACTTCCAGCCCTTATTTACAATTATATATCACTTGTAAATGATTAAATACAAAATTAATTGTAGTTATATTAAGATTGATGTGGTTTGGAATTGGTAAAAAGTGCTTGGGGAAAAAAAAAATGTCCAGAATATCAACTTGCATAATAATTATGCACGGACTGTATACAGACAACTTAATATTTTTGCATTGGAGCTTGTGTTCCATGAACCATACCTGTGATCCCTAGTCTGGAGGTCCTAGAGGTTCTTCTCCAGTCATCGGTGCTTCTGGTTATGGCTACTGCTTTCATGTGTTTCTGGGCAGCACACACATCCCCATCTCAAGCTCATCTCCAGTAAGCTAAGTATTCTGTTCACTATTATGTTGTCAGTGCTTTAGTAATGAAACACATGCTAAAACCTCCTTGCTGAAAAAAACAACATTAGTGTATATTAACAAAGACTTTATAATCAAGAATGTGCACATATATTACAACGAATATGAGAGAGTGCAATGAGCGGGGAAGAGTGTAATGATGGTGAAATTAATCAACTAAAATGTTTAATTACTCGAAGCCTTTCAACACGTTGCACACTAATGACATCTTGTGGTCAAAGGTGGAAACAGGTGTCTTTGCGTCCCAGACGTCCCAGCTATTCTGACGTCACAGATCACGTGGTTATGGAAAACGAAAGCTCAGGTACATTGCTTCACTGTGAGATGTTTCGGTTTTGTTTTGTTTTGTTTTGTTTTTTTATTTAATATAAGCCTCGGTGCAGAACGTCACATCACTAAGAAACACCGATCATTGTATAGTTTACTGTAGGCTATTTTGTGAGATATTTGCATTTGTTGCACGGTTTGAATGCGGCTCAGGAATGAAGAACGTAATGAGATTCAGCAGAACAGAACACTATTAAATAATTGCCATCGATCATCTGTATTACATTCACAGCTCTACAAAAACATGCAGAGGATATTATTTTTGTCTCTGTTACTTCTGGGCGGTAAGTGGATTTATGTTATTCTTTTAGTTTCGTTCATGACACATTCACATCAGCTATGCTACAACAAATGCATGAACTGATACTGAAAGAACAACGTGTTTAATAGCCAAACCAACATTTATAAAATAATGTGGCAAACATAAAAAAAATTAAATCAAACATAACAAACACTATAGGACAAGTGCTATTTTAAAATATGACTGTAAATTTAAAATAGGAGGAGAATGAGGAAATAACCTGTGTGTGTGTGTGTGTGTGTTTCTTCTTTTTATATAATAGAACATTGTACATAACAACTTGCAGGTTATTGTTTTACATGTAAACTGGTAAAACTGGTTATTTCAATAAACATTGTTTGCTCAAATGTTTCCAATTTAATCTGTTTACTGAGGTTACTGCTGTGGTGTCAGATTAAACAGTCTATATCTATTATGTTTCATTTATGTTTTGCAGGTGTGTTTAGTGCAGAAACAGATGAGAAAATGTCAGTGATGGAGGGAGATTCTGTCACTCTACACACCGGTCTTACTGAAATACAGAACGATGATACAATACTGTGGTCGTTTGGGACAAAAGAATCTGTCATTTCTCAAATAACCAGAAAGAGTGACTTGACCTCATTTTTTGTCACCGATGATGTGAGATTCAAAGGCAGATCGCAGGTGGATCAAGACACTGGCTCTCTCACCATCAGAAACACCAGAAAGAGACACTCAGGACAATATAAACTAACAATCTCAAGAGAAAAAATCACATCCAGGAAATTTAGTGTGGATGTCTCTGGTAAGTATCTCAAGAGTATCTCTTTCATTAATGTAATAATGATCTTGTTTCAGGATTCATGATTTCATGCTGTAAGCATCTTACATCAGTGTTCTTGATGGTTCACATATGTGTGACTACACATGGATTTCTGGACGACAGTAAAACAAAAAATCTGTACAAATCAGTTTTTGTCTGATTTGTTTTCCAGGTGTGGTTGCTGAGACGGGTGGAGTAAAGTCAGTATCAGTGATGGAGGGAGATTCTGTCACTCTACAGAATGATGTTACTGAATTACAGGAGGATGATCTGATCGTGTGGAGGTTTGGAGATAAAGGTGTCCTCCTGGCTAATATTGATGTAGAAAGCAGCGAGACCTCAATAAATGTTGATGATGAGAGATTCAGGGAGCGACTACAACTAAATCAGACTGGATCTCTGACCATCAAAAACACCAGAGCTGAACACGCGGGACTTTATGAAGTACAGATCAGAGGCCGTGAGAGCTCGCAACAATTCCTTGTTTCTGTCAGTGGTGAGTTTCAAAAGGTTTTTAGTTCAAAATAATTGGAAATAATTAATACATTAGTATAATGTATGATATATAAGCTGACTTCTATGTCAATTACACTATTAAAATGTCTACAGATACAAAAAAAGTATTTTAGGGTTTTGCATGCACAGACCTCCATAAGGGCAGGGGAGGAATAGCGGTACGAGGGCACAATCCCGCTAAGGGGGTCCTCCTAGGTAGAAATCGCAAAGTAGAACTTCCCCTAGTGTCTCACATAATCTTAAACACAGTAGACTCTAGGAAAAACGTGGATAATTTGCGCTCATCAGGCAGCTGCTCTCAGTATGTGCGATATGCGCGCTCGCTTTTTACTTTTGAAGCTCGGTGGACAAGTAATGTAATTGGACGTACTCTGCAGGGATGTAAATTGTGTCTAGCAGTGGGGGGGGGGGGACAATAAACATAACATTTCTCAAGAGAAATTTTTGAAGGGGACACAAATAATACAGTTTAAATTGTACTTGTAAGGTTATGTATACAGAGGAAAGCCTTACTACTATTAGTGCAGCAGGTAGACCGTGCCAAATTAGAAAACTTCAAGCTGTTGTGGTCGTGTCCATTGTAGACCGTCACAGTGTTGCCAAGTCTGCTGTTTTCCCGTGGAATTGGGCTACTTTATCACTGTTGCCGCAGGTTGTTTTTCATATCCGCGGGTTGAAGCGACCCCAGTAATGTGTATTTTTAGTTAGTTTGGGCTAGATTTGGGCTAGTTTTGATTAGCAATTGGGCGGGTTTTGTTGTGGAAACCTGGCAACCCTTTCCGTTATTATTGCTAACATAGCGACTCATCGAAAAATACATTGGCATCATCTGTATTAAAGAGATAGTAATCACTTTATCCAATGTTTAAGTGAATAAAATAGCCTTGTGTGTGTGTAGGTGATGTACAAAAGGAAAGCAGGCATTTGGACCAAAGCACTGTGAGGCAAGGGACTTGGAGACTCAAAATGTTTCCAAACTTAAATTGCATTTTTGCCCCGTTTGTTGTTTTACTACTTACACAATTAATTAAAGTATAAAACATTGTTATTTAGAATACATAGCGTGGTTTTTAATCATATTTTTAGGGGGGACAACCCTCAGATGGGGGGGATATTGTCACCACTGCATGTTAACAGTGTAAAACCATGTTTTGGCCGGTGTCACAGTAAACTAAAACTTACACTACGGTTCAAAGGTGTGTAATGTTTTTAAAGAAGTATCTTATGCTCATCAAGGCTGCATTTATTTGATCAAAAATACAGAAAAAAAAAAAAAACAGTAATCTTGCAAAATGTTATTACAATATAAAATAATGGTTTCTATTTTAATATACTTTAAAGTATATAATAAATTATGATCCGCACTCACGAGAACAGTCTTCTTTTTTCATTTTATTAAATGTTCATCACCAATGGGGAAAAGACACAAACGTTTCGGCTACCAAGCTTTCCTCAGTGTGTAAAGCAATTACATCCCTCCACCCACTTTTCAAATCACCAATTATGTCGACGTCATCACTCACCAAACAATGTTGAATCACCACAATCATTAAAACATTTCCTTTTAACTACCAAACAACCTTCACAACACAAAAGATCATATTCACCAGTACATCACACTACACATCCATGACTAAGGCAAGAATTATCTAGGATTGTTCATTTATCACTATTATACAAGCCTACAGTTTAAATAAACAATCAACAATATGTACTCCACCAATTGACTTTAAATAGTATAAAAGTGGAAAATTCAACAATTAAAAACATCAGAAATACATCGTCATAAGTAATTGTTTTCACACTGTAAATACTTCAGATTTATTATATAACATCTTAAGGATGAATTCGACCAATTATAGTACATTAAAGGAAAACAGAAAGTTCTAGTTCTTCATTCATGCCATTTGGCGTCAGTGATTTAGGTTTATGAATCCAAAATGCTTCTCGTTTCAATAGTTCTTTATTTATATTACCTCCTCGATGTGACCTAAAGACCTCTTCTATTCCTATACATTCCAATTGCTTGATGTCATGTCCCATTTCATTAAAATGTCTCGCTACTGAAGACGTTATATGTTTTCGTCGTATACTCGATTTATGTTCACTAATTCGTAATTTCAACTGACGCGATGATTTTCGTATATATATATCTTTTGACAGGGACATTTTAACATATAGATCACATTATGGGTTGAACAGGTAATACAAGATGTAATTTTAAAACATTTCCGTGTTACTGGACTCATAAACTCTTTACACTTCACTAAATTCTGGCATGCGGCACAGTTTCTGCACGGAAAACAGCCCTGTATATATGCAGTCTTTTTTCTCCTTACTACATCTGAATTTACCATCATATCTGAGAGGTTTTGTGATCTTTTAAAAGTAAACAATGGGCGATATTTAAATTTATCATTTAAAGATTCATCAGATGATAATATGTGCCAATAATTAGAAATGATCGATTTTATTGTATTACTGTGCTCATTGTATGTCAATGAACAATTTACTGAATAATTTATTTGTTTTTCATTGGGTTTATTTATTTTCAAAAGATCATGTCTATTCAATTTGTTTACCTTATCCAATGCATTATTTAACCAACTTTGTGGATACCTTTTAGAACGAAATCGTTGAAATAGCAGTTTTACCTGTTCCTCGAATTCATGTTCAGTACTACAGTTACGTTTTAATCTATGTAATTGACTGATCGGTAAACTACGTTTTAAAGAAGCTGGATGATAACTGTCAATAGATAATATTGTGTTTTTATCCGTTGGTTTTCGAAATACTGTTGTATTTAATGACTCAGTGATCTTTGTTACTTTAATGTCCAGAAAATTTATGAAATCACAGCTTTTTTCCATTGTAAACTTAATTGATTCAATTTTCGAATTAATGAACGACACAAATTAATTTAATTCCTGTTCAGAACCTGACCAAATCATAAAACAATCATCGATATAACGCATCCAAACTTTAATTTTTGACTGAAATTGATTATTATTATAGACATGATCTTGTTCAAATTTACCCATAAATAAATTTGCATAGTTTGGTGCCATTGGAGTGCCCATTGCTGTACCTTGTACTTGCAAATAAAAATCTCTCTCAAATAAAAAATAGTTCTTGGTTAAGACTAATGTTGTAAGGTCCACTATATATTGTGATGGTACTCTGCTGTCATCATCTTTACAGTACAAATTTAGTGTATCTAAACCTGCCTCATGAGGTATATTAGTGTAGAGTGAAGTGACATCTAGTGTTACAAGCCAGTCCGTTGTGCTTATGCAAGGAATTCGATTCAATTTATTCAAAAAATCAGTGGTGTCTTTTAAATAGGATGGCAGTTTTTTCACTATCGGTTGACTCAAAGAATCAAGAAATTTAGATATAGTTTCTGTCAATGACCCATTCTCTGAAACAATTGGTCGCATTGGAAGACCTTCTAGTGATTTATGAATTTTTGGTAAAGTGTATAAAACTGGAATCCTTGGATATTCATTTTTTAAATATTTAAATTCTTGTTCATTAATCCATTTCCTATCTAATCCTATTTGTAAAATTTCATCAATTTGTTTTTTATAGGACTCAGTCGGGTTAAATACAAGTTTCTTATAAAATGTCTCATCATGTAACATCCCTTTTATTTTCTCGATGTATGTACTAGTATTCATAACCACAATTCCTCAACCTTTATCTGCTCGTTGAATAGTCAATGTCGGATCATTAGTTAATACTGATAATGCTTCTCTTTGCACTCTTGTTCAATTTTTCTTCTTGTGCAATTCATTATGAGGTTCTTGTACTAATTTTTCCACATTGTTTTCTACAAGTCTACAAAAAGTATTCACTGAATGATTATGAATTACTGGCATGAAAGTACTTTTCGGTTTAAACTGTTTTACATATGGAGTTGCATTCACATTCGAATTAAAAAAACTTCTCAATTTCACATTTCTAAAAAATATGAATAATTCAACCTTGACCATAAAGGGATTTGAAACATTATATGGTATGTTTATCAGGTAACCATGATTTTACGGACTCATTTAGTCCGAAACGAAAAATGTCTTTTAATGCGACCTCATCAAAAGGTACCCCATGAGATAACTCGCAGAATTGAGTGATGTACTCCTCAATGGATGAATTCCCTTGTCGCAGGTCAAGCAGCTGATCGAATGGGTCCATACCTGGCCAGGGTTCTTTAGAAAAGCCGCTGGATCCTTGTGGGGCCGAGTATTCTGTAACGTGGTGAACAAGACGTGAGACGTGCGGATCCATTTGCGAGGCTTTATTCCAAAACATGGTCTTAATACAGGCAGGGTCAATAAACAGCAAACAGGTATAGCAGGGGCAAGACACAGCGTAATCCTTAAGGCTAGCGTGGGTCGACGATCGGCAAACAATATCCAACAGGGGCAAGGCAAAGAGAGATAATCCAGGTAAACAGCAATAATCCAAACGAGATGCAAACAGAGTCCAAAGGGCTAGGCTAAGGGTAAATCCAGGAAAACACAGGCAAGAATCAAAACACAGGAAAACACAAAAGGCAAGGCAAGGCAAGGCAAGGCAAGGCAAGGCTAAGATCACTGGATGGGCTCCGTAGAGTAGCTATCACATATACGCAACACAATACTCGGTGCCCACAGAGAGAAAGTCCAAGGCTTATAAAGAGTGTGTGATTGGGTGATAGTGATTGTGAGACAGTTCTCAGGTGTGAGCGTGATTAGTGTAATCAGCTGTGTGTGTGTCGTTAGTGCACTGGATGATGGGAATTGTATTTTAAGGTGATGTGCAACAGTTTGTGTAGTGCAAGAGTCCATGTGGTGAGCGGGTGACCTCTGGTGGCGAGAGAACGGAAGTGCATGGACAGGATTCGTGACACATAGATTAAAACGTAACTGTAGTACTGAACATGAATTCGAGGAACAGGTAAAAACTGCTATTTCAACGATTTCATTCTAAAAGGTATCCACAAAGTTGGTTAAATAATGCATTGGATAAGGTAAACAAATTTAATAGACATGATCTTTTGAAAATAAATAAACCCAATGAAAAACAAATAAATTATTCAGTAAATTGTTCATTGACATACAATGAGCACAGTAATACAATAAAATTGATCATTTCTAAATATTGGCACATATTATCATCTGATGAATCTTTAAATGATAAATTTAAATATCGCCCATTGTTTACTTTTAAAAGATCACAAAACCTCTGATATGATGGTAAATTCAGATGTAGTAAGGAGAAAAAAGACTGCATATATACAGGGCTGTTTTCCGTGCAGAAACTGTGCCGCATGCCAGAATTTAGTGAAGTGTAAAGAGTTTATGAGTCCAGTAACATGGAAATGTTTTAAAATTACATCTTGTATTACCTGTTCAACCCGTAATGTGATCTATATGTTAAAATGTCCCTGTCAAAAGATATATATAGGAAAATCATCTCGTCAGTTGAAATTACGAATTAGTGAACATAAATCGAGTATACGACGAAAATATATAACGTCTTCAGTAGCGAGACATTTTAATGAAATGGGACATGACATCAAGCAGTTGGAATGTATAGGAATAGAAGAGGTCTTTAGGTCACATCGAGGCAGTGATGGGAATAACGGCGTTATAAATAAACGGCGTTACTAACGGCGTTATTGTTTTCAGTAACGAGTAATCAAACGAATTACTGTTTCCCACGTTACAACGCCGTTACCGTTACTGACAATAAAATGCGGCGTTACTATAATATTATTATCATTTTATTTTTCAGTTCATCTGAATGGATGCGCAGTGTAGCTGTATTTGATGTACCGTAAACTCTAGTGTGAAGCGCACAGCTCGCCGTAGCTTTGTCTCTCACACACACACACACACGCGCGCTGTAAACGATATTCTTTGTTGTGTTTTCCTGTCAAAATAACGGAATTCCTTTGGAATTCTTCAGCTTTTAAGAACTGCCGGGTTCTCTGTTAGTGGGCGGAACTAATGCGCAAACGACAATCTCATTGGCCGGCGCTCACCTATTATCATCCCTGTTTTGATTTAAGCGAATCAGTTCGAGCAAACCCATACAACGTGATTAATATTCATGAACCCAGCAGCTCCTTTATCCTTAGTGCGTTTTATATTGTTATTAGTGGTATAATTCGTAGTAGTTTTGTTATCTTATCAAATTTTCCCCCTTTTTTTATAGAAACACTAAATGACAAACAATATCTTAAGCACCACAGTCCTAAGTTCAGTCAACATGACAAATATGAATTCATACTTGGTTATTCTAATTACTAAAGTTCTATCATCATATAATGCTAAATTATCATAATATCATATTATAATGCTTGACTAACTGATGCTAAGTGTCAGTAGATAAATAGTGTCGATTAATGTACAATATTTTATAATAATAATTTATTCTATTTAGTGTCCATTTCATTCATTTAACGTATTTAATATTGGGGCATCCAAGTTATTTGACATTTGAACATTTTTTTTTTTAAAAGTAACGCAATAGTTACTTTCCCTGGTAATTAGTTACTTTTATAATGATGTAACTCAGTTACTAACTCAGTTACTATTTGTGAGAAGTAACTAGTAACTATAACTAATTACTTTTTTAAAGTAACGTGCCCAACACTGCATCGAGGAGGTAATATAAATAAAGAACTATTGAAACGAGAAGCATTTTGGATTCATAAACTTAAATCACTGACGCCAAATGGCATGAATGAAGAACTAGAACTTTCTGTTTTCCTTTAATGTACTATAATTGGTCGAATTCATCCTTAAGATGTTATATAATAAATCTGAAGTATTTACAGTGTGAAAACAATTACTTATGACGATGTATTTCTGATGTTTTTAATTGTTGAATTGTCCACTTTTATACTATTTAAAGTCAATTGGTGGAGTACATATTGTTGATTGTTTATTTAAACTGTAGGCTTGTATAATAGTGATAAATGAACAATCCTAGATAATTCTTGCCTTAGTCATGGATGTGTAGTGTGATGTACTGGTGAATATGATCTTTTGTGTTGTGAAGGTTGTTTGGTAGTTAAAAGGAAATGTTTTAATGATTGTGGTGATTCAACATTGTTTGGTGAGTGATGACGTCGACATAATTGGTGATTTGAAAAGTGGGTGGAGGGATGTAATTGCTTTACACACTGAGGAAAGCTTGGTAGCCGAAACGTTTGTGTCTTTTCCCCATTGGTGATGAACATTTAATAAAATGAAAAAAGAAGACTGTTCTCGTGAGTGCGGATCATAATTTATTATATATAGTAACCTAATAGATTGTCGCACCAAAATAAAAAGATCTAGTAACGGAGGAGCGCGGTGCAAACGACATTGTTGAACTGAATATACTTTAAAGTATAATTTATTTCTGTGATGCAAAGCTGAATTTCCATCAGCCATTACTCACATGATCCTTCAGAAATCATTCTAATATGCTGATTTATTATTAGAATTATCAATGTTGTCAACAGTTGTGCTGCCAAATATTTTTTTTGGAAACTGCAATACTTTTTTTCAGGATTCTTTAATGAATAAAAAGTTAAAAAAGAACAGCATTTATTCAAAATAAAAATCTTTTCTAACAATATAAATCTTTGCTATCACTTCTTATCAATTTAACACATCCTTGCTTAATAAAAGGTTTAATTTCTTTCAAAAAAAGAAAGAATATAAATGTACTGACCCCACTTTTGAACGGTAGTGTATATTGTTATAAAATATTTATATAAAATATTTTATATTATAAATAAATGCTCTTCTTTTTAACTTTTTATTCATCAAATTATCTTGAAAAAAGTATCACAGGTTCCAAAAAATAATAATATTAAGCAGCACAACAGTTTCCAGCACTGATAATAAATCAGCATAATGTAATGATTTCTGTAAGGATCATGTGACACTTTAGACTGGAGTAATGGCTGATGGAAATTCAGCTTTGCATCACAGAAATAAATTATACTTAAGTATATTAAAATAGAAACCATTATTTTATATTGTAATAACATTTTGCAAGATTACTGTTTTTTTTATGTATTTTTGATCAAATAAATGCAGCCTTGATGAGCATAAGAGACTTCTTTAAAAAAACATCACAAGTCTTACTGATCCAAAACTTTTGAACGGTAGTGTATATATACATGTCAACTGAGTGACACCTATCAGTTCTTAATCATGATAAATATTTTGTCCTGTAATCATTCACTGTCTCCTTTTAGCTGTTCCTGATCCGGGTCGGTCTACAGATGTCATTGTTGGAATAGTTGTTGCTGCTCTGCTGGTGGCTGCACTTTTAGCTGCAGTCGTGATTTACTATCGCCGCAAAATCACTAAACTAAAAAAACAAGTGGGTAAGTATTACAGCTGATACAAGCAATACAAAAACAATGAATTTTATTATGCTACAGTAGAGTTTAAATGCATAATGATGTTTAGAATCAATAATATAATTAACCAAGACTCAGAGGAAATATACTGCCAGTTTTTCAACACATTAAGATCTGGGTTTGCTCACAGTAATGACTGAAATCAGTGCAAGAATTTAGGGTAAATGATAAATTAGATGAGAAACGTTTTAGCAGACTTTATAGTTGATTTCCTGTATTCTGACACAATTGTGTAATTCTTTGCCAGTTTTATTTGGGTTTGAAAAAGCCAGCATACTGTTTTATTCCAGTAAAGTTCTTCTGAGACTAAAGTTTCTGACATGTTAAATCATACCAGCAATACAGCTAAAACATGCTAACAATGAGGTAAAACAACAAAGTTCTAAAACATGCTACCAATTTCCTAAAGCATGCTAGCAATGTTCTAAAAACATGCTAGCAACATGTAAAAAACGTGTTTGAAAATCTAGAAATGTGTTAAACATGTTAACAACATGCTATTAACATTCTAAAACATGCTCTTTGTAAAGTTAATCTTGATCATGAACACATTTCTGTTCTCTGCTTCTATGTGCCACTGTGACAGCTGAAGAAAAGAAGGTGGAAGGGACGGAAGGGAGATCTGTCAATCTAGAGACTGGTACTGAACTACAGAAAGGTGATGAGATAAAGTGGTGGTTTGAGGATCACATCCTCATTGAATTCACAAAAAAGACCAGTAAAAAAAATGATACAGAATGTGATGTTCCTGATGGGAGATTCAGAAACAAACTGGTGCTGGATGAGAAGACTGGAGATCTCATCATCAATAACATCAGGACCATTCACTCTGGACTCTACAAACTACAGATCAGCCGCAAAAACGGAAAAACTGAATACCTGAGATTCATTGTTACTGTCACTGGTGAGTAGATCAATAATCACGCACTGTGTGAACAGTTTAGATCATCTGAACTTAGCCCAGATTCCCAAAGTACAACGCAATTTTAATTACTTTTAGATTTGAATGTTTTTCATTTAAATTAGTGTCATGTTAAAATTACCAGAATAAATGTATTACTCTATATCATCACAAAATGTGAACTGTTTTATCGCCCTGCTCTGAATTGAGGCATTCATATAAATTTCAAACAGTAACATTATGAATTTCAGTGAAGCTGCTTCAAAAACAGTGTGTATTGTGAAAAGTGCTATACAAATATACTACATTTACATTTACATTTAATCATTTAGCAGACGCTTTTATCCAAAGCGACGTACAAATGAGGAGAATAGAAGCAATCAGACCATCGAGAGAGCAACAGTATACAAGTGCCATGACAAGTCTCAGTTAGTCTAGCACAGTACACGAAGCTAGGAATTTTTTTTATTTTATTTTTTATTATTAAATAGAATAGGTAAGTGTTAGTATTAGTTAGTCAGGTGCTGGCGAAAAATATGTGTCTTTAGATGTTTTTTGAAAATGGCTAAAGACTCAGCTGTTCGAATTGAGATCGGGAGGTCATTCCACCAGCTGGGCACAGTCCAGGAAAAGGTCCGTGAGAGTGATTTGGTACCTCTTTGGGATGGCACCACAAGGCGTCGTTCACTTGCAGAACGCAAGCTTCTGGAGGGCGCATAAGTTTGAACTAGCAAGTTTTGGTATATTGGTGCAGTGCCAGTTGTGGTCTTGTAGGCAAACATCAGTACCTTGAATTTGATGCGAGCGGCTATTGGTAGCCAGTGTAACCTGATGAAGAGAGGGGTAACGTGAGCTTTTTTCGGCTCATTAAAGACCACTCTGGCTGCTGCATTCTGGATCAGTTGCAGAGGCTTGACAGTACATGCGGGAAGGCCCGCCAAGAGAGCATTACAATAGTCCAGTCTGGAGAGAACAAGAGCTTGGACAAGGAGTTGTGTGGCTTGCTCTGACAGGAAGGGCCTAATCTTCCTAATGTTGTATAAGGCAAATCTGCAGGACCGGGCCGTTGTAGCATAATATTAAAATTATGAAACTAAAGGTTCGCTAACACCATGGACAATAACAATAAAGATATATATATATATTTAAATCTCTCTAAATTCAAAATAATAGAGTCCACATAGAGTCCACACCACAACTATAATGATAACAACACAGAACAATATAATTGGAATAACTTTCTCATATTTTTCAAGCCAATTTCTAGCCATATTTTTCTAGCCAAACAGAATCCATCTTGCAAGAGCTTGAGCATTTAAAGCTTGAAATGACAGTCTTGTGTGTTAGTGTGGATTCTAATATAGTTATTATTGTATTTATCTTTATAGTTATTGTTCTTGGTGTTAATGGGTGTTAAAGGAGTAATACTACACAAATGAAGTAGATATGTTTTGTGAGGAAATAAATCATAATATTACAAGAACCTGTATGATAGATTGTCATAGGTAATTCATAGACAATCATAGGAATTCAGATTTCTTTTGGCTAAACAATCCATGTAAGATACTACAGCATATTCTATGATTTGTGAATTTAGGTAATATCTTCCTAGACAGATGAGCTGAAACTATGAACATGACAAACTAGGTTAAAAAGTGGCATCTAAATGAATTTGTTGAAAATTCAAATTATATTAATTCACTCTTTGTTTTCTGTATTTCTGTTTCTGTGTTGCTTTGACATGAAGTGAAGGAAGTGTCAGCGAAGACTGGAGAACCTGTCACTCTAGACCCTGGTCTTGAAACACTGAGCGGTGATCTGATACTGTGGACGTTTGGAGCTAAAAACTGTCTCATTATTAAAGCTGAATCAGGAACGACTATTAGGGAGAGATTCGAAGACAGACTGCAGCTGAATCCTAAGACTGGATCTCTGACCATCACGAGCATCACAAATACAGACTTTGGACTTTTTCAACTACAGATCATCAACAGGGACCGGACCAGATACAGGAGATTCAATCTGACTAATTCTGGTGAGTAGGATAACATTTATTATAATAACTAGGCTATATATTAATTTTTAACAAACAGGCATTTTCCACACATTTAGATGTGACATGAACAGGCCCCCCAAAAAATGCAAATACTGTAAGTGGTGCAAGTCTGTATCTTAATAAGTCATTCATTGAATCATTTATTTGAATTATTCATTCAAATGGCTGATTCATTTAGAAAGGAAGCCAGTGACAGTCTTTATGAATGGATCATAGAATCATTGACTCAATCGATTCATTCAAAGACAGATTCATTCATGCAATGTTGCTCTGAGACACACAAATCTCTTTGTTTGGAACTATTTTCGCTGGTGAAACAGACAAAATTGTGTCTAAAATATAACTTACTCTGTATTAACTTTGTATTTCTTAAACTGTTGTATAAAATCGATATCACATTTGTGATCACGCTCACTGGAAAATGGCACTCTTGCCTGTGTGATATTACTTCACTGCATTTTATAAATATGAAAAACAGAAACTCACACAGGGATGTGTTTTGCTTTAATTATTGGGTCGTTAACTGCATTTTAATAGGCATCATCATGCAGTGAATGATTTTGGGCTCTCAAAATCCCAATTTTTTTGAGTGACAGACTAAATAGAGTCAGCTCGCACATCTGTGAAACAATAACTGATATCATAGATGATAAATATCGCACATTGTAAAGTAGACCTGAAAATGCTTTATTCATTCATTGATAGTGTTTATTCATTTTTTTTGTGTTCAAGGAAAGATTTCTGCAGATTTATATTGTAAAAATGTAATCTTTGTTTTTTTTTTTTGTCCTCATAATATTTTGTTTAATGTTCTCTTGTTTTCAGCATGTATATGGACTCTTGAGTGGATCTGTAAAATCATCCATGTGTCGATGTATATGTAACAAAACTGTTTCTTTCTTTCTTTTTAATTTCTGTGTTCTGTTTCTGTTGAATCAACTGAAGTGAAACCACTGCTGAATAAAGAGGAAGAGCAGCAGTGGTCTTCAGTTTAATAAGACATGCCCACCTTTAAAAAAATCTATTATTAAAGATTAAAAATGATTATAGTTGCTGTCTCAACTCAATGAGTATTTCATTCAGCTTTTGTTCATATCAGCACTCTGTAAATAACACAAAAAAATGTATATTAGATTCTTCTCCTCGGAAACACAGCAAACTGTCCTTTTGTTTTGAACTGATAAAACCGCATCTGAATGATGTTTATGTAGAAACTTTGAGTAACTCTGTTGTTCTCTTGCACACACTTGAGCTGATGGATGTCTTTGTATTTCTCTGTTTCTAGATGCTGCTGTCACAGATGAAGCGAGGAAGAAATCAGAGATGAAGAAGAATGGTGAGAATCTGCTGTTTGCACTGAATATCTTTAACTTTACAACAGTATCATGATCTGATGTGTGATTTGACTTCATTCAGTTTATTCATTCAGATTTCAAACAAATGACTGTAAGTGAATTAAACAGCAGCTGTCCTGAGAGAAATGACCTTCTGCTGAATCTTTTAATGCTACAAACATCCGAGATATAGAAGTGTAAAAGATCCAAGTAAACTTTTGCATTTCAGATTGCATATTCTAGTAGATGCACGACTGAGTTCATAAATATAAAATGTTTATTTGTCTGAAAAGTGCTTAGATTGAATTCATCAAATTAGCCAAATGTGCTGCTGACAATCTGTGTTAAATGAGTTTGTACATTGTAAATGCTTCACTTTAGTTTTGATGTGTCATATGAAGAAATCCAGATCAGTACATTATCTGTTTTTAATTCATCATTATCTCTGTATTTTCCTTCAGACTCCACAGAGAACCGAGTGAATGAATCAGCGACTGTAGAGATACTGCTGTTGAATAGAGATGATCTGGATGGAGTGAATGAGGAGGAGGATGTGGATGTAATGAATGAGGAGGAGGGGACGAGTTCACTTTAATAACATAAGACCCGCCCACCAGTGTCAATCACTCTGACATCATCAACATTTCAGCTCAAGCTACAACAAAACATTTTTAATTTGAAAGATGCTATGTATTATTACTCTGACTCTACCAACAAATCTAAAAAATATATTTTCAACTTTTTCATTTTGTTTTGCAAATTTTTTTATCCATAAACAAAAATGTATGGGCTCAATTCCTACTCTTTCACATTTTCTGATTGAGGTTGACTCACGACTCATCTTTTTGACTAGCAATAAAAAAAAATGTGTAAGGTTTTTGAAACTATATGAAAATGCATTTCTATTGACTCTGATTAAGTTCAGACAGCTCTCTTTCATTGCTCTATTTTATTTTTTATTATTATATTTTCCCCTTATTGTAAGCTAAAGCTACCTACCCCTTTATTTTGTTTTAATTTTCCTAATTGTATGTATACAGTTATTCTTACTTGTATCCTCTTTTCTTTGATAATGTTCTTTTTTATATATATATAAAAAAATCAATTTGATCAAAAGGAATAATAAAAAACATCAAAACATTTTTCTGCTTTTGTGAGCCTCTAGAATCCGTCCAGTGAAAGTGAGAAATGTTAAACTTGCATGTACAAAGATTCTTTGGTTTCAGATTGACCAAGAAACATGTTTATCAAATACTTTCATGTCATTTTAATAATGTTATGCTTCATACCTGTTACTTTATTAACATAATGCTAGTTTGACTTTAATAGCAGTAGTAAGTATGCGACACTAACCTTCAAAATAAATGATTTATGACTTTGACCTTTGACCTCATTCCATAGGGATTAACCTTTTGTCCTTTTTACGAGCGCACCTGGGGGTGACGTCATGTAATATGTCATCTGTTTGTAATATATCATGTTTATAGCTCGTTAGCCGTGAAATGACCCCGATATTTACAACATCCGTGAACGATCTCATTCCATAGGGATTAACCTTTTGACCTTTTTACGAGCGCACTTGGGGTGACATCATGTAATATGTCATCTGTTTGTAATATATCATGTTTATAGCTCGTTAGCCGTGAAATGACCCCGATATTTACAACATCCGTGAACGAACGACCTCTGTGATGTGAAATGTGTTTGCAATATATCATGTCATTACGAGTAATCTTATGACATCGGTTTGTAATAAACACTCATGATGTCCGGTACGTGACATTAACTTAATAACATAACATAATATATCGTGTTTTTATCTGTTGTGCGATATATCTACCTGACCTCCGGGGTTAAAACGATGAGAGAACGTTTGTAATATAGATGTCGATCCTCCGGTACGCGTCCCGTGATCTGTTTAAATCGTGGTCCGCGTGTGCTCTTATCAGGGTGCCACACTAACGCAGAGGGTTTTGCTCATCCTACACAGAGGTGCGAAAGAGATGTTGGTTTAAGAGATATTAAGAGATAAAAAATTAAAGTTACAAGTTATTGTTATGGTCATTTTAGATGTTTAAAATAAATGACATTGCTAAAGGAGTCAATATATCTCACACACTCTCACACACACACACACACACACAGAGACACTCTCACACACACACACACACACACACACACACACACACACACACACAGACACGGTTGTATTCAAATTAAATAAAAATAAAGAATTAAATAAACTTTGAGCTTAATAAAAAATTGTCTTACGTTTTTCAGAGATCCACAAATGAGGTAATAGTTGCACACGTCTCCTTCTCATCCCTTCTTCAAGGGAGTATAGGGAAACTCAGCGCTGCGTGAACCCTCTCCCTACAAATCACTGAATATCTGAGCTGTGTCTGGTACACATCAGTACTGTCACGCTATTCTAATATAAATCATTTCTACACGATGCTCGAGACGTTTTGTTTCATGAGACAACAGCGACCTCTTCCGGGCATATAAACTTGGGACATCCTCAAAGACTTTTTCGATAAGATTTTTGCACAGCATGGAAGAACTAAGTGAGTGGGATTAAAATAAATAAAATTTAAAATCGGATTAAAATCTGTAATAGTCTTATATTATTTCACATCGTAGATGGACAAAGACTGTCTGCTGACGAATATATTTCATTCCACGGTAATTGGACCATTCCACCGAATGGGTGCCATTTGCTTCCAAAACTCTTAAAAAAAAAAAATCATTTTCTACCTTTTTTTAAAGACTGAATCTAGTAATACACATATTTAACTATTCAAAATCTATATTGGTCCATCTCAGGTAACTTTATTAAATTTTTTACACAATTTTTAAGTGGAAGATGGATGTATTTTTCTCAGTCCTGTTACCAAAACTCTAATGTCTTTTAAAAAGCATGTTTAAAAATGTATCAACAAATTCCTTCATTTTCCCCTCAGGCAGGTGTTTATTTTAAAGAAATTGTTGGTTTCATGCTCAAAAAATATTATTTTTTATCATAAAAATCACTATTTATCTACACAAGGTGTATTTTTCTGAAGTACACAAACTCATTTTTTTCATTTTAAAGGCGACTCAAACCTCAAGCTTATCAATTTTCTGTGATGCAATTTATTAAATAATGGGATAAATTATGGATCAAACTTAATTAAAAAAATAATGGTTTAACTTTATTTTTTAAAGAAAAAACTATTTAGTAACAGGAATGAAATGGGTAACAGGAAGGAGTATCCATTATATTAGTATACAGGTTTGACTACACATGTGAGGTATTAATGCCCGCACTGATATAGTGAAAGTGTTGAACATTGACTAGTGAGCTGACCTCACTGCTAAAAAAGGCCAAATCATGTTTCTATTTAAATCTAGTGATCTGCAGAGTTTTTTGTTAGGGTTATGTTTAGGGGTAGAGGACGGGTTATAAGATAAGATATACATAATGAAAAAAATTATAAATATTAAATAAAAATTGATATTAAAAATAATAAACTTAAATAATATATTTTTAGATTTTCTTTGAATATTGTTTTCTTATAGCGCAGCCCACAAATGCCATTCCATAAATGAGTCTAATACATAATTGCCACAGGACAGAAATTTCAAGTACATTTTCTGTCATACTTGCAGGAATGCAATATAAAACAATAATGCAGGAACAACCATAGGTTTTCTCTGGGCAAAAGCATTGTCTCAGTGTGGATAGAAGGCCAAAACTTTGAGAAAAAGATGCATTTTCAAATGTATATGTTAGTATGGATGTAGCCTAATATTTACATTAATAAATCAGATAACACTACTCATTCCTGTTACTATTACTCAGTTACTATATATAAGTATAGAATATATGAGTATATGAGTAACAGCACTGAAAGTAACAGGATTGAGATTTTAGGATAAAATTAGCAAATACATATAATCTAGCCACATGGAGTACATGCTAATATTATGAGAATACTCAGCAAATTATAGTGATTCACCACAGATTTGTATTTTTAAAATAAACAAGTAACATCTAAGAAATAATTTAGGTAACAGGACAGTATATTTATAATGACGCACCCAGCCACCGTTACAATATCATCAAATATACAGAAAAGAAAATAAGACCACATGCTTCCGATCATTTCATTGCCTTCAGAAGATCCAGATGTTGCAATATTATGTTGAAAATGTGTCTTGTGGAATTTTCTCAGTTTTTTAGAGGGGGGAATGTGTTAGGGTAAACAGGACTGAGTGAAAACCTGGGGACACGACTAAAATGTGTATTTTATCCAAAATAGTATAAATTTATTTTGAAATAAATGTATTTAAAGCACAGATGGGATATGGAGGTACACAAAAATGCAAAATAAAAATGATTTCTGAAGGATTTTAAACATTATATTTAATGTTAAAATGTAGCGTTAGACACTGGGGACATGCACAAATGCTATATTTTCAGTGTTTTAGGTAGTTTTTAATAATTTGTTTAATTATATATTTTAAATTTGCAGTTAGATTAATGTGCAGGTCACTTTGCTTAATAATAAAATGTATTTTATAGTTAATTTTTATGCATGTTTGTACCTATAATGTCCTGGGGACACAAATGGCACCCATTCGGTGGAATGGCCCAATTATACATTTCTAATATTTTTAAAAATCAGGTTAAATGTTATCTAATGACTTTTATCTTAAATTGTGACTTTTATTCTGTTTAACCATAACTACACTACCCGAAACGGACAGTGATTTCTAGCTATTGACGGAGCTAATAATCTATTATCCGTAACGGTATATTTGCTTTATTTCATAGACTTTTTACAATTTACAAATCAGTTGTCAGGATTAAATATTCAACAACGTCACCGTGAGGAAATCCCCCCACCCCGTGATCTCAGCGGAGACGGTTAGTGTTTTCAATCTATCCGCTTACCTAATAATCTATTAACTGTTTCGTCATATATATATATATATATATATATATTATTTATATATTTATTTTTTAGACTTGGATGTGTTTATAACACAGTTATATTTCACGGTTCAATTTTTCACAACACCAACCATACTTTGTATAATTTATGATTTAAAAATCTGTAAGGATCATGGTGACAAATTGAGTGTCAGTCCTCTGTCGTGTGTGTCATGTGTTCCCGCCTCCTGTGTCCATATTTGGTTTGTTTCCTGTCCTCGTCAGATGTCATTATGAGTTATCTCTTGTCCAGCTGTGTTTGTCTCGTTATCTGTAATTAACCTGTGTATATTAGTTCATGCCTGTTCAGTTTGATTTCGTCTGGTCTACTCGTTACTTCCCGGTGTATCCTGTCTCTGAGTCCTGCCTTGATGTCATTAAATATTATTATTTGAGTTTATATTCTCGTCTGCGTGTTCCTGTTCCTCCCTCGTGTGTGCACCGTGACATTGAGCTTAATAGATTTGATGTACTGTATTACTACACAACAAGGGGTACATGAAACACACACACACACACACGTTGGATTTTATGTCTTCTGGGGACACTCCATAGGAGCAATGATTTTTACAGTACAAACTGTATACCTAGCCATCATACAAATATTTCTGTATATTTACATTTTAAATGAAACATTTAGTATTTTTGTAAGTATTTTAATTATAATGACTCAAGAAATATCCCCATAAACAGCATTTATGTAATTATAGCAGTGTAAAACACATATAACCATACAAATTTGTGTCTCTTGATAAATCATATGAACAAGTACAGACAAACACACACACACACACACACACCATTCAAGCAGATGTATAAAAGGAACTCGTCCCTAGTTTAAAGAGAATGGTAATAAAATATGCGACTATATACAACCCCAAATCAGAAAAAGTTGGGACAGTATGGAAAACGCAAATAAAAAAAGAAAGTAGTGATTTCTAAATTTACTTTGACTTGTATTTCATTGCAGACAATATGAACACAAAATATTTCATGTTTTGTCTGGTCAACTTCATGTCATTTGTAAATATACATCCTTTCCTGTCATTCAGACCTGCAACACATTCCAAAAAAAGTTGGGACAGTAAAGCATTTACCACTTTGTAATGTTGCCATTCCTTTTCACAACACTTAAAAGACGTTTAGGGACTGAAGACACCAAGTGATGAAGTGTTTCAGGTGTAATTTTGTCCCATTCTTCCTGCAAACAAGTCTTAAGGTGGGCAACAGTACCGGGTCTTCGTTGTCGCATTTTGCGCTTCAAAATGCGCCACACATTCTCTATTGGAGACAGGTCGGGACTGCAGGCAGGCCAGTCAAGTACCCGTACCCTCTTCCTCCGCAGCCAGGACTTTGTAATGTGTGCAGAATATGGTTTTGCATTGTCTTGTTGAAATATGCATGGACGTCCCTGGAAAAGATGTCTTCTTGAAGGCAGCATATTGTGCTCTGAAATCTCTATGTACTTTTCAGCATTAATGGTGCCATCACAGAAGTGCAAGTTACCTTTGCCAAGGGCACTGACACAACCCCATACCATGACAGACCCTGGCTTTTGGACTTGTTGCTGGTAACAGTCTGGATGATCCTTTTCTTCTTTGGTCCGGAGCACACGGCGTCCATTCCTCGTACATTCCAGTACCTGAAATACTGATTCATCTGACCACAGTACACGTTTCCACTGTGCGATGGTCCATCCCAGATGCCTCCGAGCCCAGAGAAGTCGACGGCGCTTCTGGACACTGTTAACATAGGGCTTCCTTTTGGCACAGTACAGTTTTAACTGGCATTTGTGGATGTAACTACGTGACAAAGGTTTGCCAAAGTAGTCCTGAGCCCATGTGGTGATATCGCTTATAGATGAATGACGATTCTTGATGCAGTGCCGCCTGAGGGATCGGAGATCACGGTTGTTCAGCTTAGGCTTGCGCCCTTGTCCTTTACGCACTGAAATTCCTCCAGATTCCTTGAATCTTTTAATTATGTTATGCACTGTTGAAGGTGAAATATCCAAATCTCTCCTATCTTTCTTTGAGGAACATTGTTTTTAAACATTTCAATAATTTTCTCACGTATTTTTTGGCAAACTGGCGATCCTCGGCCCATCTTTGCTCCTAAAGGACTAGACCTTTCTTGGATGCTGCTTTTGTACCAAATCATAATTACAATCACCTGTTGACATCAACTGTTTCAAATCACATCATTATTTAACCAATTTACCTCATTACTAGCCCTAAATTGCTCCTGTCCCAACTTTTTTTGGAATGTGTTGCAGGTCTGAATGACAGGAAAGGATGTATATTTACAAATGACATGAAGTTGACCAGACAAAACATGAAATATTTTGTGTTCATATTGTCTGCAATGAAATACAAGTCAAAGTAAATTTAGAAATCACTACTTTCTTTTTTTATTTGCGTTTTCCATACTGTCCCAACTTTTTCTGATTTGGGGTTGTATAACACAATATAAAAATAAACATGACTCTAAAACACAGCGAAACATTTACTATAGTTAATTAAGGTAGCAATAAATATTAAAAAGCCTTATATTTTTCAGAGCGCTAAGAGGTAGATCTTTACGCAATGATGTCCAAACATGGATGAGCGATTTACAATAAATAAAAATGAAAAATAAATTTTAAAAAATGCATTTTGTTTAAGTTTAATCATAAACAAAAACTCATAGACCCTTGCCTTGTCCATTGTGAAACTGAGGGTCTGACTGCTTCAGACCCTCACAGAGAGATGGGAGGGGTGAGGGAGGAGAAACAGACCAGATGTTAAGCTAGTCAATTCACTTTTTTCTAAGTGAATGTTTTTAATGTGGTATTTAAATATATTTTATCAGGGTAATATTGCTTTAAAGTTTAAATAAACAGTGTTCCCTATCACTTCCGTCCTATGGTAGAAATATTCTGACTGAACTTAATTATAATTTGTATTAATTAGGTTTATTCCAGTTCTAGACTTTAGATCTTTAAAAATGTAGATTCTTTAAAAGTTTCTTATTTCTACAAAGATTCAATTTCAATTCCTAGTAAATATAAGGACAAAACATGATATTACAAAGAATGTTGACAAATATGGTTGTTGCAGTGTTTTTAAGAAATAGGGAAAGCCGCAACTCCAAACAGATGCTCAAACCCACTCCCACACATTTATATATACTTTATTTGATTCCGCATTACAAGTCAAATTTCATTAGGAATCAAATTTTTTGAATGATCCAACAGATTAAAACAGATCAGCACATTGTTATGGATTATACAGTTCTAAGGGTACAGGAAACATCGCCTTTTCCGAATAAACATGCTTCCTATAGTTGATGAAATTGAACAGTACTTTGTCAATTGTTTGGTCCTTGTTTTAGATAGCCCCCAAATGCAAAGTCCACGGATCGCCAGCCTGTGTACATGACCCAGACTACCAAACACTAACACAATAAGCTGGCATTTGTACCCAAGGTTCTCAATGGTAGATATCAATGACTGATATTTTGAAATCTTAGAGCAGTAAGAATCCTCCATAAACAAGTCAAATGCACGACACCATTCAGACTGTACAGTAGTATGTTTAAAGATCTGCTCATCAGCCACACAGGGAATCTGAGCAGCAATGAGGTCCACAAGTCTGTCATGTCTGGCAGTATATAATCCTTTAAATGATGAATAACTGTTCATGATGTGGGCTACTGACTCCAGGTGTTGAGGGGGGGTCATGCAGCAGGCATGTCTGCTCTCTCTCTGAGACTCTCAAACCACTCCCCCCCCCACACACACACAATGACATCATTCAGAAAGGTTGACAGTCCAGGTCAGCACTGCTGGCCATGGGTGAAAACACTAAAATCTGGCTTTTCAACTTTTTCCCAAAATCATTTATTGTGCATTTTATACTTTTTTAATCTATCTTGAATAAAAGGTTACCAAGTGTATCTTATAACATTTACTTTTATTATTTCTACAAAGGTTCACACTATTGAACTGAATATGTCTTTAGGCGAGGTCTCCTCTCTGTGAGAACAAAATCCCTACGTATCTCAAGAGACCAAACTACTAAGAAAAATTAGTATATAACTAATAAATTAATAAATTAACAAATAACTAATTCTGAAATACTCTCTTCTAAAGTATTGTTAAAGTTTTAATGTTGATTTTGATGGCCTACCCCGCTAGCTGTATGCCACTCTATATTTTTTCATTGTTTGTTTTTAGAAGAAGACTATTCTCACAGTCTGCTCAATCATGCAGCGAGTGTTTGCAGGAAAACATGAACAAATACAGCATAAGATAATTAAATGAAAGTCATTTAATTCATTTAATTTAAAATGAGATTGTGGTGTACTTTAGAGCTTTTTCTGGTCTGACTACAAAGCGGCAGCGAGACAAAAGTCCTCGATCTTACTATTTCACTGTTACAGCTACATCATTTAAGAGCACATAAAGTTACACATTACAAGTTGAAGATGGCGTGGAAACACTATTTTCTTTGTACGCGTCTCTAAACGTGACTTTAATAAATCACTGTTGTTTTAAGCGAAAGCAATGATTCAGTCCGTTTTATTCAGTCGTAGTGTTTTAGGCATATGGGTTTTAGTTTTTGTTCCAGGAAACAGGTACAACTGTAACTGTCTGTTCTTCTTTAAGAAAACATGCAGCCAGCAGTTTTTAACATCTCTTAATTTTTCACAATTTCAAATGTTTGTTTAGCTTAAATATTAGTTTTTAGCAAAAGTGTCAGGCATGAAGTTTTATATGTATTTTTAAATAATTACGATAAAGTTACAGGCTTCCGGTACTTGGGCGAACGCTTGACAGTGACATTCAAAGGAATATTTTATTAAAAGATAACGCAGAGGACTGATTGAGAAACACTCTTAAAACTAATTCTGTAACAGCGTTCATAAATTAATATAAACGTACAAATCTTTATAGAGATAATAAGAACAATATGGTCTAACACAAACACAAATGCTTGTTCTAACTCTTTCACACACCAGACTGGTCGCTGGTAAGTATGCCTAAAACTGCTAGATAGGCCTATCTTGACTTTAAGGACATTACTGAGCTAGGCCTTGTCACACTGTTGTGAGATATAAACCGCAAAGTTTTTTTCATAGGCCTACGCTTTGAAACCAGAACAATGCCATGACATTGCGCATTCTTTCTGTTTTAATTTGTTTACTGCAGTTTCACCACTCTTGTTGTATTTTCCCACATCTAAAGATAATTGTTAGGCCTTACGCTTTGCTTCCTATTTTTTATTTATTTTTTTTGCTGTCATGTTAGCGGGCTCTTTGTCCATATTTTTGTGAATCTGCTTGATTTAATAAAATATGGCTTCAACCCGCCGTCTTCATTCGAGACATTTACGTTATATTACTAATACTATCCTAGTTTAGATATAAGATACGAGACCGTTTCTTGATAATTATTTCCGTCTACACACGTATTCCGTCTGTTTTCTTTTCATTCAGTTGATTTGAAAAATATATTTATAAATTGCTCATTTGTAAGTCGCTTTGGAAAAAGGCATATACACATTTTTTTTTTTTATCAGTATATTGTTGGATATACATTGAAGTAGTGAAGAAAACGATCAAATTGTCATTACAAACAAACAATAGTGATGACGTTACAGGTGGTCTAGCCAGAAAAGAAAATTTCTGCAACCCAACATGTTTCGGGCTAATATAAAATCAACCAGTGATCCGACAATTTCACATATCATGGATTCATAATTTTTTGAGACCAGTGACGCACATAAATCTGTTACATAAGTACACAGACAGAGAACCTTGTTAATGTCCATCTCATCCTCACATTCAGACATCACATCCAGAATTTTTCTGGTGGTTAAACAGACTGCAGTCACGCCATCTGCGCTTCTGAGAAGCGCGGTCACGCCATCTACGCCGAAGATTTCGTTGCGCGTCTACATGGCGTTGCGTGGTAGTGATAGCCATGAAGATTCTAACCCTTTGCAAATCTTTATTTTTTTTTTAAGAGTGGGTCGGATCGCGTATCAAGCTGAAACCACAGGCACTTCTTATTTAATGGTATTTTATTGTTTAATTGTATTCATAATGTATGCAATTTCAATAAACCACTTGAAATGGGTTTGTAAAATGTTTTGGTTTTAAAAGAAATCATAAAGAAAAAATTAAATTAAATAGTTTTCTGCAAATTCTTGTTATCCATCTACCAAGTAACACAGTGGTAATTTTTTAATCGTTTTTTAATAATTGCATACCAAAGTCATGACAAATGCTATTTACATTGCCATATAGACATATTTAAAAATTCATAAAATGATCAAATCAAATTGTTTTCTGCAAACTCCACCAGATTCTTGTTCTGCATCTCACCAAGTACCACTGTGATGATTTTCATGTTGTTTTACTGTATCGTTTTTTAATAATTGCATACCAAAGTCATGACAAATGCTATTTACATTGCCACATAGACATATTTAAAAATTCATAAAAAGATTAAATCAAATTGTTTTCTGCAAACTCCACCAGATTCTTGCTCTGCATCTCCCCAAGTATCACTGTGATGATTTTCATGTTGTTTTACTGTATAATTCTTTAATAATTGCACAGCAAAGTCAAGAAAAATGCTATTTACATTGCTGTATAGACATATTTTAAAAATTCATAAAATGATCAAATCAAATTGTTTTCTGCAAACTCCACCAGATTCTTGTTCTGCATCTCCCCAAGTACCACTGTGGTGATTTTCATGTTGTTTTACTGTATAATTTTTTAATAATTGCATAGCAAATTCTAGAAAAATGCTAATTATTACCTCACTGTATCACATTTTAAAAAATCATAAAAAGATCAAATCAAATTGTTTTCTGCAAACTCCACCAGATTCTTGTTCTGTGTCTCCCCAAGTACCACTGTGATGATTTTCATGCTGTTTTACTGTATAATGTTTTTTAAATTGCATATCAAAATCAAGAAAAATGCTAATTATTACCTCACTATATCACATTTTAAAAATTCATAAAATGATCAAATCAAATTGTTTTCTTCAAACTCATCCAGATTCTTGTTCTGCATCTCCCCAAGTACCACTGTTATGATTTTCATGTTGTTTTACTGTATAATTCTTTAATAATTGCACAGCAAAGTCAAGAAAAATGCTATTTACATTGCTGTATAGACATTTTAAAAATTCATAAAATGATCAAATCAAATTGTTTTCTGCAAACTCCACCAGATTCTTGTTCTGCATCTCCCCAAGTACCACTGTGGTGATTTTCATGTTGTTTTACTGTATAATTTTTTAATAATTGCATAGCAAAGTCTAGAAAAATGCTAATTATTACCTCACTATATCACATTTTAAAAATTCATAAAATGATCAAATCAAATTGTAAGGATGCCTGTTGTTTCTTTGGTAGTTGTTATATCCACTGATACTCTGAGCTCTGGATCAGCTGCTTTCAATGGCTCTGAAGCCCCACAGCTTCACAGCTTCACATCATCATTCCAACTCAAAGAATGACATCAGACCTTCAGCCTCCTTGAAGGGATAGCAAGTTAGATTCCTTAGCCCCGGTAAGGAACACACTTTCCGGTGATTTTCAATGTAGCTGAGATCCTGTTTTGCATAAATATGCACTGTTATCTCTGTGTTTTTGTGCAGCAAAGTCACAAAGTCAAAAGTCAAGACTAAAGACACTAATACACTCTTAACAGGGACTAAAAATCCGAACTTCTATTAATTAATTTATTTTTTGCTCTGTATATACATTGTTACTATAGAAACAGTAAGAATGTCACACAGAAGGCAGAAGCAATACATAAGATAAGAGTAAAGGAGAAATACCAAAGTGTTAAGCCAAACATAAAACATTGAAGGCCTGGTTTCACAGACAGGGTTTAGAATAAACCAGGATTAGGCCATAGTTCAATTAGGATATTTAAGTAATTTTTATAAACGTGCCTTAGAAAAAACATTACCGGTGTGCTTTTCGAGACAAAATAAGGGCATTGATATATTTTAAGATCAATCAGAGCAAGTTTCTTTCAGTTGAAACAGCTCAGACTTAGATTTTAGTCTGGGATTAGGCTTAGGCCTTGTCTGTGAAACCGGGGGAATAACAGTCAAGATCTAAACTTGTTTGTCATCTCAAAGCCAGCCAAACATAAAATCTGAGATCATTAAAAATCACAACAACAAAATGTATAATTTTCTGTGAGAGACAGGTACAGATACACAGATAATAACACATAATCAACAAACTGGCAAACACTGATTCATAACATACATTGTGGGTAGCTGGAAACAGAGAAACCTGAAGAACGGAATGTGACTTTTGTCTTGAGAAAAAGGCCTCTCCATATGTTGAATTTCTGTTTTCTCCTCTCAGGTTCAATGTGACTGTCTAGGTCACAGAGGTTATTGGGGCCACAGTGGTACTTGGGGAGATGCAGAACAAGAATCTGGTGGAGTTTGCAGAAAACAATTTGGTTTGACCTTTTTATGAATTTTTAAAATATGTAATACAGTGATGTAAATAGCATTTTTTCCTGACTTTGCTATGCAATTATTACATTTTTTTAAAGTAAAACAGCATGAAAATCATCACAGTGGTACTTGGGGAGATGCAGAACAAGAATCTGGAGGAGTTTACAGAAAACAATTTGATTTGATCTTTTTATGAATTTTTAAAATGTGATACAGTGAGGTAATAAATAGCATTTTTTTAGATTTTGCTATGCAATTATTAAAAAATGATACAGTAAAACAACATGAAAATCACCACAGTGGTACTTGGGGAGATGCAGAACAAGAATCTGGTGGAGTTTCCAGAAAACAATTTGATTTGATCATTTTATGAATTTTTAAATATGTCTATATGGCAATGTAAATAGCATTTGTCATGACTTTGGTATGCAATTATTAAAAAACGATACAGTAAAACAACATGAAAATCATCACAGTGGTACTTGGGGAGATGTAGAACAAGAATCTGGTGGAGTTTGCAGAAAACAATTTGATTTGATCTTTTTATGAATTTTTAAAATGTGATATAGTGAGGTAATAATTAGCATTTTTCTTGATTTTGCTATGCAATTAGTAAAAAATGATACAGTAAAACAGCATGAAAATCACCACAGTGATACTTGGGGAGATGTAGAACAAGAATCTGGTGGAGTTTGCAGAAAACAATTTGATTTGATCTTTTTATGAATTTTTAAATATGTCTATATGGCAATGTAAATAGCATTTGTCATGACTTTGGTATGCAATTATTAAAAAACGATACAGTAAAACAACATGAAAATCATCACAGTGGTACTTGGGGAGATGCAGGACAAGAATCTGGATGAGTTTGCAGAAAACTATTTGATTTGATCATTTTATGAATTTTTTTAATATGTCTACATGGCAATGTAAATAGCATTTGTCATGATTTTGGTATGCAATTATTAAAAAACGATTAAAAAATTACCACTGTGTTACTTGGTAGATAAATAACAAGAATTTGCAGAAAACTATTTAATTTAATTTTTTCTTTATGATTTCTTTTAAAACAAAAACATTTTACAAACCCATTTCAAGTGGTTTATTGAAATTGCATACATTATGAATACAATTAAACAATAAAATACCATTAAATAAGAAGTGCCTGTGGTTTCAGTTTGATACGCACTCTTTTAAAAAAAAAAAAAAAAAAAAAAAAAAAAAAAAAAAAAAAAGATTTGCAAAGGGTTAGAAGCTTCATGGCTATCACTACCACGCAACGCCATGTAGACGCGCAACGAAATTTTCGGCGTAGATGGCGTGACCGCGCTTCTCAGAAGCGCAGATGGCGTGACTGCAGTTTAAACAGACTGGGTCTCTGCCGGTAATAAACATGCTCGTCAAATCGGGCCATGAATCGGTCAGACCTCTTACAACGTCCATTTCGTTCTTGAGATTTTTTTACACGCTTGGTATCCCCCGTAAAATCATGATTCGGATCGCACGCAGCATCGATGACCGTATGCATCAGTTTGATCATTTGTCCTCGGTAATGCGGTTTAAACGTAGAGTCTATAACGCCTTTTACAGGACATGCTTTTCCCGCAGAGCAGTCACAATCCAGCTAATCATCCTCGGCTGCTCCACAGTCGCTCTCCATCAGCTTTTGCGCGGCGTCAGACATCCTTTTCAGAAATCGATTCTCTCCTTTCTTTCTTTCTTTCGACTGTTTTAATTCACGACGGTCCAGTGGAATTTCAGTTTCAGGTTTAAGATCCTCTGAAGTTCTCAGACAAATTGGATTGTTGAAGTTGATTCTGTCGGGTCCGTGTTTTGATCAACAAGAAGTTGTAGTAGCACCGTCGACCACGCTGTCAAACCCAGTATTCGCAGATCTAGAGTTTATCTGGACAGCCGCTCTTTGATCGCAGAGGATATAGCGTAGCCGTACGCAAGTAATGATGGGTCTTTTGTACATTCGAGCGAAATAAATTGTTGAGGTCTTGTTTCTACATGTCGGCTGTTGGTTGGTTGTTGAGATGGGGGTGTTGCCGTAGGCGGTGGCCTGCGGGGCGTGCTTTGGTCAAAGAGAAATAGTTCTCACAGAAAGATATTTTGGTTAACTATTACGAGGTAACTCGGTCGTTTATTAGGATTTTTAAGATGTCAGCAAATTGTTTCAAGTAACGGTAATGTATCGCAGATCGGGAAACTTGTTGTACACAGACTGATCATATGGTTTCACTTGACTGAAACAGTTCGTCTATCGTCGAAAAAATGGTGTTTAACAGAGGCACGTCGCTCAGATTGAAATATAGATTTGTTTTGCAGCACCCGAAAGGGTTGTCCTCAGGAATAGGAAAGTCACGATCATACTCAGAGTCAGTTTCATTAGAGTTAGAGTCTTATTCATCGCTGCTTTGAGACAAAAAGTTTTTTTTCAGATTACTCCCGATGTTTATTTACCATCATGAGATAATTTTGGTCATGATGTGTTTTGTTCCAACAGGATGTAATGCACATGTAGGCCATCCGCGTTGTCACCCGATACCTCACCCCCGGCGAAACAGCATCCCACTGGAAAATGTACCTGATTTTATCGCCAAAATTAAATTCTCTCCAAATTTGATTGTAGAAGTATGTCCAGTCTATGGCGGTCAAAAGCAGGTAGGCGCATTCGGATGTATAGTCCTCGTAAGAATCCAAAACGTAGAGTTTCACAGTCTGTAATGATGTGTCAAACACAAATCTACCCACACGATCATCAGACACTGGGAAATCTTGTTTCACAAAATCTTCATCTTCAAGGTCAATCTTCGTCAGACGGAGCGAGTCTTCGTCCATTTCAACAGAACTTCTTGGCGGTGTTACAAACATCGCTCTTCTTTTAGGAGTGATTGGAGCGGCTGAGACTGTTGTAACAATGTAAAAAAAAATGTAGAAACCCTATTTAAGTAAAACTGAGAGACACAAAGCAACTTCTTCAGCTGGTTCAGAACAAAACAAAAGTTCATAATTGGCCCCCATGGCCGGCGCAGGACAGGACGAGAGTTCATAACCAGCCCCCATGGCTGGGTCAGGACATGACAAAGGTTCATAACTGGCCTCCATGGCCGGTTCAGAGCAAGGCAGAAGTTCACAGATGGCTTCCATAGCCGTGACAGGGCAGAACGAGGATTCGCAGACGGCCTCCTTAGCCGTGACAGGACAGGACGAGAGTTCACAGACGGCCTCCATAGCCGTGACAGGAGAGGACGAGGATTCGCAGACGGCCTCCTTAGCCGTGACAAGACAGGGCGAGAGTTCACAGACGGCCTCCATAGCCATGACAAGACAGGGTGATAGCTCACAGACGGCCTTCTTAGCCGTGACAGGACAGGGTGATAGCTCACAGACAGCCTCCATAGCCATGACAAGACAGGGCGAGAGTTCACAGACGGCCTCCTTGGCCGTGACAGGACAGGACGAGAGTTCACAGACGGACTCCTTAGCCGTGACGGGACACACTGGGAGTTCGTAATTGAGCACCACTGACACCTCTGGAGGTTCTACAGCAGTTTCAAAGGGTAGCAGAGAGAAATTGTTGCTGGGCGCCACCACCTCTGGATACGTCACAGTGGACGCCGCCAACTCAGGCAGTTTTTTGGTTGTGTACGCAGCCCGAACGCAACATAAAGCGATCCCCATCATGGGAAGTGCTTCAGGCAGGGGAATTAGTGCAGGAACAGGAGAGTTAAAGTGAGTTGGTTTGGGGATACCAGCAGTGCGTGCTGACACCAGCGGTGGATCCTCCACACTGGATGCCAACCTCTGATGCTTGCTGACAGTTTCCCTTGATAGGACAGTTGAGGGTTGCAGTACAACAACCGCAACAGTACGTGGCTCTGAGGTGGTAGACATGACGTGAAGAGGTTCTGGAAGGTCAGACGAGACGTGGCGAGACTCTGGCAGATCAGCTGAGACGTGACGACACTCTGGATGGACAGCGGAGACGTGAAGAGACTCTGGAAGATCCGCTGAGAGGTGAAGAGACTCTGGAAGATAAGCGGAGACATGACGAGACTCATGATGTGACTCTGGATGATCAACGTAGACATGACGTGACTCTGGAAGATCAGCGAAGACATGGCGAGACTCTGGAAGATCAGCGGAGACGTGACTTGACTCATGATGTGACTCTGGATGATCAACGGAGACATGACGTGACTCTGGAAGATCAGCGAAGACATGGCGAGACTCTGGGAGATCAGCTGTGATGTGGCTTGACTTATAACAATCAACGGTGACTTGACTTGATTCATGACGATCAGCTGAGACATGACGGTGTGTTGTTGTGACCGCCATTTTATGAGTGCCCTCTGGTGCGTCTGCCATTTCAGTCACAGATGTGGTGTTGCGTTCATCCTCCGCGAAACCCACAGTGAACAAAGAGCCAACAGTCAACAAAGCATAATCCATAAAGTGAGCGAGTGATGAACGCGGACCCTCGCATCTAAGCTTAGACTTGAGCGGTTGATTTATGCCATCGCAGAAAATCTCTATTAAGATAATGTCCGGTAAATCCGAATAGTGTGCGATGGCTAAAAACTCTCTAAAATGGTTTTACAGGGAATGTGGGCCTTTTTTAAGGGCAAACAAAATTCTTGTGGTGTCCATACCTGACAAATGTTCGTTTGAAAAGCTGCTGGATCCTTGTGGGTCCGAGTATTCTGTAACGGGGTGAACGAGATGTGAGACGTGCGGATCCAAGTGCAAGCTTTATTTAGAAACAAGGTCAAAAATACAGGCAGGGTCGAACAACTGGCAAACAGGTATATAGAGGGCTAGACAAGAGAGGTAATCTGAGACGTGAGCAATAATCCAGGCAAGGTGCGAACAATATCCAAAGGGCAAGGCAGAGAGATAGTCCAGGTACACAGAAATAATCCAGGCAGAGAATAAACAGAGTCCGAACGGTGAGACAGGGGTAAATCCAGGGAACACAGACTAGAAAATAAGAAACGGGTTCCAAAACGCAGCAAACACTAGGGGAGTGATAAACGCAGGACAATACTGGAACTAAACAGAAACACGGAATGGCACGGTAAGGCAGCTGGCGCTAAAAGAGAGCTATACGCAGATCAATACTCGGCCCAGAGGAAGAGGAAGTCCATGGTTTATGTAGGGTGTGTGATAATTGTGTGATAGTTCTCAGGTGTGAGCATGTGATTGAGACAGCTGTGTGTATTTAGTGCAATGTATCATGGGAACTGTAGTGCAAGGTAATGTGGAACAGTCTGTGTAGTGTGAGAGTCAATATGATGGACGCACCTCTGGTGGCGAGCGAATGGAAGTCCATGGACCGAATTCATGACACTCATGAAAACCTCTGATTGTGGTATTTATTAATTTTCTAAAAAGAAAACAGACGGAATACGTGCGTAGACGGAAATAATTATCAAGAAAAGGTCTCGTATCTTATATCTGAACTAGGATAGTATTAATAATATAACGTAAATGTCTCGAATGAAGACGGCGGGTTGAAGCCATATTGTATAAAATCAAGCAGATTCACAAAAATATGGACAAAGAGCCCGCTAACATGACAGCAAAAAAAAATAAAAAATAGGAAGCAAAGCGTAAGGCCTAACAATTATCTTTAGATGTGGGAAAATACAACAAGAGTGGTGAAACTGCAGTAAACAAATTCAAACAGAAAGAATGCGCAATGTCATGGCATTGTTCTGGTTTCAAAGCGTAGGCCTATGAAAAAAACTTTGCGGTTTATATCTCACAACAGTGTGACAAGGCCTAGCTCAGTAATGTCCTTAAAGTCAAGATAGGCCTATCTAGCAGTTTTAGGCATACTTACCAGCGACCAGTCTGGTGTGTGAAAGAGTTAGAACAAGCATTTGTGTTTGTGTTAGACCATATTGTTCTTATTATCTCTATAAAGATTTGTACGTTTATATTAATTTATGAACGCTGTTACAGAATTAGTTTTAAGAGTGTTTCTCAATCAGTCCTCTGCGTTATCTTTTAATAAAATATTCCTTTGAATGTCACTGTCAAGCGTTCGCCCAAGTACCGGAAGCCTGTAACTTTATTGTAATTATTTAAAAATACATATAAACTTCATGCCTGACACTTTTGCTAAAAACTAATATTTAAGCTAAACAAACATTTGAAATTGTGAAAAATTAAGAGATGTTAAAAACTGCTGGCTGCATGTTTTCTTAAAGAAGAACAGACAGTTACAGTTGTACCTGTTTCCTGGAACAAAAACTAAAACCCATATGCCTAAAACACTACGACTGAATAAAACGGACTGAATCATTGCTTTCGCTTAAAACAACAGTGATTTATTAAAGTCACGTTTAGAGACGCGTACAAAGAAAATAGTGTTTCCACGCCATCTTCAACTTGTAATGTGTAACTTTATGTGCTCTTAAATGATGTAGCTGTAACAGTGAAATAGTAAGATCGAGGACTTTTGTCTCGCTGCCGCTTTGTAGTCAGACCAGAAAAAGCTCTAAAGTACACCACAATCTCATTTTAAATTAAATGAATTAAATGACTTTCATTTAATTATCTTATGCTGTATTTGTTCATGTTTTCCTGCAAACACTCGCTGCATGATTGAGCAGACTGTGAGAATAGTCTTCTTCTAAAAAAAACAATGAAAAAATATAGAGTGGCATACAGCTAGCGGGGTAGGCCATCAAAATCAACATTAAAACTTTAACAATACTTTAGAAGAGAGTATTTCAGAATTAGTTATTTGTTAATTTATTAATTTATTAGTTATATACTAATTTTCTTAGTAGTTTGGTCTCTTGAGATACGTAGGGATTTTGTTCTCACAGAGAGGAGACCTCGCCTAAAGACATATTCAGTTCAATAGTGTGAACCTTTGTAGAAATAATAAAAGTAAATGTTATAAGATACACTTGGTAACCTTTTATTCAAGATAGATTAAAAAAGTATAAAATGCACAATAAATGATTTTGGGAAAAAGTTGAAAAGCCAGATTTTAGTGTTTTCACCCATGGCCAGCAGTGCTGACCTGGACTGTCAACCTTTCTGAATGATGTCATTGTGTGTGTGTGGGGGGGGGAGTGGTTTGAGAGTCTCAGAGAGAGAGCAGACATGCCTGCTGCATGACCCCCCCTCAACACCTGGAGTCAGTAGCCCACATCATGAACAGTTATTCATCATTTAAAGGATTATATACTGCCAGACATGACAGACTTGTGGACCTCATTGCTGCTCAGATTCCCTGTGTGGCTGATGAGCAGATCTTTAAACATACTACTGTACAGTCTGAATGGTTTAACTCACCTGCAAACACATTATTAGGAATTGCTAATACACTAGATATCGTTAACATCTCTCAGAATGGCAAAACAGTTACACTATTTGAGGTGTCGTGCATTTGACTTGTTTATGGAGGATTCTTACTGCTCTAAGATTTCAAAATATCAGTCATTGATATCTACCATTGAGAACCTTGGGTACAAATGCCAGCTTATTGTGCTAGTGTTTGGTAGTCTGGGTCATGTACACAGGCTGGCGATCCGTGGACTTTGCATTTGGGGGGCTATCTAAAACAAGGACCAAACAATTGACAAAGTACTGTTCAATTTCATCAACTATAGGAAGCATGTTTATTCGGAAAAGGCGATGTTTCCTGTACCCTTAGAACTGTATAATCCATAACAATGTGCTGATCTGTTTTAATCTGTTGGATCATTCAAAAAATTTGATTCCTAATGAAATTTGACTTGTAATGCGGAATCAAATAAAGTATATATAAATGTGTGGGAGTGGGTTTGAGCATCTGTTTGGAGTTGCGGCTTTCCCTATTTCTTAAAAACACTGCAACAACCATATTTGTCAACATTCTTTGTAATATCATGTTTTGGACTTATATTTACTAGGAATTGAAATTGAATCTTTGTAGAAATAAGAAACTTTTAAAGAATCTACATTTTTAAAGATCTAAAGTCTAGAACTGGAATAAACCTAATTAATACAAATTATAATTAAGTTCAGTCAGAATATTTCTACCATAGGACGGAAGTGATAGGGAACACTGTTTATTTAAACTTTAAAGCAATATTACCCTGATAAAATATATTTAAATACCACATTAAAAACATTCACTTAGAAAAAAGTGAATTGACTAGCTTAACATCTGGTCTGTTTCTCCTCCCTCACCCCTCCCATCTCTCTGTGAGGGTCTGAAGCAGTCAGACCCTCAGTTTCACAATGGACAAGGCAAGGGTCTATGAGTTTTTGTTTATGATTAAACTTAAACAAAATGCATTTTTTTAAATATATTTTTATTTATTTATATTCAAAATTTTCATTTTTATTTTTTGTAAATCGCTCATCCCATGTTTGGACATCATTGCGTAAAGATCTACCTCTTAGCGCTAAATGTAAAAAATTACATTAGAAGAGAAATACTACAATCACCTCCTTTCGACATGTATTTAGTCGTTAAGGCACAGCGGAGAGGTAGCTGTTCACCTGTTCAACTTCCTCCCCGCAGTTGACCCTGCTCCTTCTTGGTTTTTGAAACTCCATGTAATCTAGAAGTAAGAAGACATGTAAGGGATAATGTAATGTCCGCCGGTCATTATCGGATAATAAGTAACGACAAGGCGAACGGACCCTGACGCGCAGCAGAGGGACTTATTTTCCGATGATACAGTTAAACATAATAAACACTGAAACATACCTCACACTTAGTGGAATGTGCTGTTGTAGCGTGCATGACGCTTAGGAAAGGCCTGATTGATGTTAGCCCCTGGAGATCAGGAAGGATGTTTGCTGATTTGTGTAAATATGGCCAGTATTTACACATTAAATCCATGGCGATAAACCTTGGCTTTGAACTCATCAACTCCTTGTGCAGATACATGGGGTAGGCAAAGATTTCACCTAGGGATATACAAATTGTATTAGAAATGCAAATATCCTATTATTGTACATTCTAAAGAGAGCATCATAATGGGAAACTCAACCAAGCAATGGTATAAGCTGAACTAATAGTGATAATTGAGATGCTTCTCCATATTATTATTTTATTTAGCTTTTGTCCAAAGCGACATACAAATAACAACAATACAAAGTTACATTTAACAGCAAACAATTTATTATAATCTCACCTCTGAACATATTAAGCGCTTTAAGGAGGAAACCATGCCGACACACCGCAACCTCCATGCCCTCTTCGTCCAACTTGAAGGTCCTCCTAGAAGTCTCCTTCGCTGCTGTCCACGAGGAGCTCCCACATCTGCCTTGTCCAGGTAGCTGTGATGTAAATGAAACACACTATAAACATACTGTATATACACCTTGTATTTTGAAGTTGAGGGCAGTTTTTCACCAATGCAAAGAAAATCTGGGCTGTCAAAGCATAGTAATTAATTAACAAATAATTGAAACCTGCCTGTTTCACAGCTTTATGCAAGACATCAACAAAAGACACAGATGTGTCTTCTGCGATAAATGCCTTCAAAAAACGAAGAGTCGGAGCTGAGGAAGAAACGAAACAGAACATTTATCCATGCTGAATATTGAATCTAAAAAATCCAGATCAATCTATACTGGAAGAAAAAAATATCACCTCCATTTCGGAGAAACCGGTATAGCTTCCTGTTGCCATCCACAGAGATTGCCAGCATGTCTGGGGTGCAAGCGGGGCAGGTGAAAGGTGCACCGCAGGACAAGTTATCTTCCTCAAAAGCACAATAGGAAAACTCCAGGAAGCTGCGCTGCAGCGTGTCCCCGCACACTGGTCCTGACTGAAAGATGCATTATATTAATTGTTACTTCGGAGATGTCTGCATATGTTTAAACAATTCTATAATATGGTGAACACTTACCCGCCCACCACATTTGTACGATGCTCCAGCAGCTTTGCAAAGGCTTGTCTGGACAGTGCCGGAGCGATGACTTTCAGTTCTTACACTGCTGAAAAGGTTGAGGAATACAAAGTAGAAGAGCTGGTGGAAGCTGGCCAGTATCACTGTTTACGAGGTCCATGAACTCTGGAGCCACTGCTGCTGGCATGTTTGGCATGCAAACAATGGCTGGTGCATGTCATAACACCCTTGGGTTATAAGGAAAAACAAATGGATACCTGAGCTTTTAGAAACAATCAGCTGGCACACTTTAAGACACTTGGGCTACATCTTGAGTAGAATCACACCAGCATAGTTCAAATTAGTATATTTTTGTTGGTTTATCATAGTGACAAGATGTATTCTGTAATTTTTGAGTACTGTTATTTTCATTGCAAAGCAAAGCCAAAAAAAGGGGGAAAGCTGAATATTGAAAAAAGATCAGAGTTTAGAAAATTTACCATTGATGGAAATTAAAATGACCGCTTTGCCAGGTGACACAGTTATGCTGGGGACTTCACAGGGACATTTTTGAGTCACTCTCACCGTTGGCAATACAAGCTAGCAAAGGAAAGATAAACACAAAATTAGCCTACCAGATTTATTAGACAAGTGTACAAAAGAGTTTTGCAATTACCCTTGGTCGTGTGAGCTGTATCCTCCCTCCCCTCTTACAAAATATGTGGATGGGGGAATAGCTTTAAAAAAGCCCTCAAGGACTGACTCCCTATCGTGGAGGGGCCATCTCCTGTGATTCTTGTATCGCAGGTTTCACAGAACCACTGATCTGGTAGACACTCTCTGCATCTAGGAACGAAATCAATGAACCAATTTAGTCATTGAATCAACTCTTTGAAACAGCCCTGATTCCACCATAAACATGCAGTTTATCCGAAACATGAAGACATCAATTAGTGATGCACTCTAAAAACCTACAAAGTATGAAAGAACATTAATGAGATCTCACCTAACAACCGCAGGCTTGCTGCAATGGCTACAAAATGGTTGCCAACATCCTGAGTTTGGATGAGGCATTTAAGGTGGAATGGCCTTGCCTCCTTCCATCTTTGTGAGGCTTGCTGCTGCCTGAAAGTCCATGATGATGATGCCCTCTGGATTTCAGGGGAGTCAGACATCATAGCAGAGAGGCTCTCCATGTTTTTTTCTGCAAAGACAAATATTAATTTAATTGACAAAGGACCATTTCTATGTAGACCCATTATTTCATAATAATGGGTAAATATCTTGCCAATGCTTTCAGTAACATCAATTTCAGAACTTTTCCAAATCAACTTTCCCACAGTCTAGGGCCAAATTCAGCATACTTTGAAACATGAATCAGGGTAAATTGTATCAACGTGAAAATTGAGACGGAACTCCATTGGGACAAAATTGAAACTACTACAAAAAAGTGGTTCAATAATAGGACTCAGCCCATTGTGGACACAATTCGTGGCTTTGCTGATTTATAAAAAAAACCCGAAAGCCCGAAAACCGCCACAGGTAACTAGGCACGGGAGGTCTGGCAAGCTTTCGAGTTTTTACATTTTTTTGCCAGGATTTTACATGAATGGCAATCTAGTCTCCAATGACACAGGTGTTCCAGGATTTGTGTGAACCCTGCTTTCAGATCTGCCTCAGAAAATTACCTAATAATAATTCTGTATTATGTATTTGACCATATTTTACCAAATTCCACTTGAGGATCAAGACTGGCTGCAGGAAGCTCTTCAGTGAGCAGGTAGTTCCCGATCTGGTTGTGTGTAACTACGACAGCACACAGAGGAATAAAACCAAGTTAGACCACCAATGCATACTTTTTTGGTTGAATCTACATATCTATACATTTCAAATACGGGGGAAATTACATTTAAAAAATGAATAACAACAGAACTAGGAAATAATAAATGGAAATAATAGTACAATTAACCCGTGGATGCAATAAGAAGTTGAACCATGTGGAATATGTTTATGCAGTATTTGATTTGATAACAGTATAAAGTTGCATTGAGTTTGGCTGGACCAAGGAGTTCAAAAGTAAAAACCAACTCTACACCCCTTTCATGAAAATGTTTGAGAATTGAGAGCAGCTAGATGCAATCACAGACTGAATGAGTATGAGGTACCTAGGCTTATATAATACTGTTTTCTGATAAGCTACAGAGTGATTATTATAGCCTAAATATTTCTTCAACCATTAAGATACAATGGATAGTTGTTTTTTGTATGTGGCAATACATAGAATAGGACCCGATGTAGGCACTCTACTTCACTGCATCCGAAAATTCAACACCTAAAAAGCACCTACCCTGGCTTCAGTCAGAACATGTTCTAAGCTCATTTCAAGAGCCATCCGTCTCCCCTCCATGTAATAGCCATCTTGACAGTCGGTGACACGTGTAGTGTTCATCACAGAAACAGAGAGAGGGGCAGACAGACACTGAGATGGACAGAGGGGCAGACAGAGATAAGAGACACAGACAGAAATGAGAGGCAGTGCACAAATCCAGATAGGTTGGCGCTTAAAAGGGCCTTTGGTTGTGGTGATCTACTAGTAGGTAGGTTGGTAGAATCTAAAAAACAAAAACGTTTAGGGGAAGGGAGTTAATGGGACAGAGACAATGAATTTACTTAACAATGGATAAAATATAACATTTTTGTGACTGGTGCAGCTAAATATAACTTTTTTAATGAGCACTGAAGATTTTAAAAAACTAAAATGTAAGCAGTTCTGTTCACTCGGAGTCTGGAGGACAACTATCAATCCGCTGAAAGAAGTCCGGATAATTAAACAGAAGTTTACGTTGCAGGATTACAACCGTAAAAAACTGAACGGACTATTTTCTTTAGCGGAAGCAATAAAATCGTATTTAAATCAATAAAATAAACTCAATATTTTGTGTCAAATGATTTATTTATTTGGTAAGTAGCCATGTAATAGGATAATGTAGAGAGATGCGGTTGTTATAGTGAATACAACCCCGAGAGGGTGATATCAGACAAATGGAAACACCAAAACAATGTCACAAAAAGTTAAAATAGGCATAAAGCAGTCATGACAATACCCCAGCAACATACTTGACTAATACACTTTTGCATACATATTTCATCGAATTATATAGGCTACTTGTTCATGAGGTTGCCAATAATTTTATCCTACCTTACTCAATGACTCCAGAGGAAGTAGTAGCTAATTGGCGGTAGCGCCGTCACCCGGATATTGTTGTGCAAAAAAAAAAAAAAAACATTGCGAAAAATTAAATTAAACGAATTAAAAAAAAATGTTTTTTTTCAACAGGACAACAGAAGAAACTCACTGGAACTTTAAAAAAAAATTCGGAGCTTAACTTACTGTAACAAAACTGAGCAACATACTGTATTGCTGGTGACAAAAACACAGATTAAATGTAATTTTTTTTTTTTTGCTGTAAGATGCGCAATGGTTCTTTTTTTTTTTTTTTTACTTTTTTTTTTTGAATTTTTAAAATTACAGAATTCAATATCAAGTCCTTGACACATTACTTTTACACATTTTCACATTTAGTAACAATATAGTTTAAATAAAAAGAAAACCAAAAAAAAAAAAAAAAGAAAAAGAAACTTAAAATAAAGGGCACCACAAACGTATGTTAAATTCATTCAGCAGAGATAGGCCTACAGATCTTTGGGCTTTTCAATTTTTTTTTAAACTTTAGACTCTAAATATATTGTAAAGGCTGCTTATAAATGCGATAGCCTATACTGTCGTTAATGACCCGCTGATCGCTGTCAGATTCTGTGATATGATGTTATGTCCGCATTGCATTGTGGCTAATGGGCTTAGAATGAGCCCCGCTCGGCCCGTGTTCTGGCTTACTGTAATATTTCACCGGTAATAAGACCGAAATAATATTATTAAAATAAAGAAATGAATGAATACAATGATAACATCTAAATAAATGTCGATAGATGTAGCGTTATAGTTTTAAAAATATCAATAAACAGCAAAGCAATCCAGCTTCGAAATAATAACCGAAAAAGACCGAAATAATAATTCATAATTAATATACAGCGCCGCCACTCCCACCACGCGCAGTGCGTAGGGCACCGACTTGCTGAGGGGGCACCAAAAATAGCCTAATGAAAAATCAATAATCATAGTCAATAATTATAATGCCGATATTATTTCAGTATATATTATTAGGCACCTTTCAGGCATAACAAGAGTATTTAATTGCTCTAGAGATGGTGCCCCCAGTGCTCCGTTGGATTGCGCAATTTGCGCAGCACCTGACGAAGTTTGACTTTGACAGTAGGAGGTATATAAAAGACTGGCAAACTGTCTTTATGTTTAAAATCATAAAGGAATTATGGTTAGGGCACCAAAATGGCTAGCAGCAGCACTGCACATATATAAACCGTGATAAGATCTCGTGAATAAATGTTGATTAAACAGCTTCTCTGCTGCAGCCCGACTGGCTGGCAGAAAGAATCGTGCTGTTGCACGAAAGATGCATCCAATTGAAATGCATTAGTTTAAAAAACATGCTGGACTTACGAAAATAACGAAATAAACGTGTCCCTGCCACGAATAAATAGATTAAATTACGTGACTAAATCACGAACTGCCATGAGACTGGGTTGGTTTACAAGCACACCACTCCGCTGAGAACTCCACTTGGCAGCCGCGGACGTTATTGAAGGCATCCTAAAGGTGTCTGAACATGAGGGATCGTCCCGGATGAGATCGTCAGGTGAAAGGTCATCATGTGGATAATTTAATTTACGGCTAAACTATTATTAATTAATTTGACTAATAGTTAGATTGGGCAGGCCTTCACAAAAGGGCGTTTAATAAAAAAAAAAAATATTGAATTGCCTTGACAAAAGGGCACTTTGGGCATCAAGGGGAAAAGGGGCAGGTGCTCAAGCACCCACCAACACCCCCTTTTGATTTTAAATCATTTTTAATAATTCACATTTCTATTTTCTATTTCATATTTTTAATATGTTCTAAACTTTCGGTTCATCATCATCAACAACAACAAAAAAAAAACCTCCACATATTTCAGATTTCAATAAGCAGCAAACCCGTTTTCAGTGAAGAAGAAGAAGGATGAGGAAGAGGGTAATTTTGCCAAAATGCAAACAATACAAGAGAAAGATATCAATCTGATTGTCAATCAGTATAAAAATGATCAAAGAGGTAAAGTGATAATTAACAGATTTTCCATATTATATGAGTTCCTAAATGACAGAAATATCAGTGAGGAGCGGTTTTCATATTCAGTCACAAGAGGGAGCTACAGCAGCTTCAGCAGGAGAGTGAAAGTGAAAGTGAGTATGAGCTCTGTATTTATCCCATCCACCTGAACACACAGCAGTGAGTAGTACACACACACACAAGGGGAGAAGTTGGGGGTTCAGTTCTTGCTCAAGGGTCTCACCTCAGTGTTATTGAAGGTGGAAGAGAGCGCTGGTCATTCACTCCTCTCACCTACAATCCCTGGTAACAAACAAAATATAACATAATGAAATATTTACATTTTCATATGTTGCTTGAAAATACAACTACACATATTTTTTTTGAATGGCCCTCAAAGAAGAAAATGCAATGTCTCCAGATAGTGTTGTTACAACATCTACCAGCAGAGGTGATCATGGACCGGAAGAGAAGAGAGAAAACAATACACACCATGAGCAATGAAAATACATATACTGTGAAAATCCTTCAAATATTACATATCCATCTCAAAACAGAGGATTTTAATGACCTTCACTATGATAGACATTTACTCAGAGTTCAGTGAGGAAACTGAGCTGCTATATAACAAGACTGTTGATATTTCCTCATCAAACACAGATCACTGAATAATATACTGAGATTATAACAGCAGCTTCTAGTGATGATGATCAGATCAAATCTTAACTAAAATCAAAAACAAGATCTTGTGGTGATCACATAACTCATAAAATAATTTTGGAAAATATATTTTTAACAGATTTCAGAAATATTTAAATAGTTAAGCTTTCATATATGTTGTTTTTCCACGTTCGGTCACTAGTTGGCGCTCCAGCAGGGTCTTTAGGAGAGATGCACTGTCTGTACACCAGTAAACTGAGTTAAACTGACTGAATCTGAAGATTAAAAACATTCTGACATGTAGATTGTCAAAAAAAACAACTAATAATAATAATGATGATAATTTATTTAATATCCTATAATGATCAACTGTCTGTGTGTGATGTTTGACCTTTTGACCTGTAGTCTACATCAGCCACACAATGACAGTCAGAACCACAATAAATTGATATAATATTGTTCAAAAGAATAATACTGTAGAAGTGAGTAATATTGAGTCATCAGAACTCATTTATCTCTTCAGTCAACACAGATGTGTAGATCCTGATCCATACAAGCTCTCATTATCTGTGTACTCTTATGTACTGTTGTGTTATTTTTAAAAATGTGATATATCAACATGATTTGATTCTGTTATATAAAGCAGATCTGAATCCTATTGTTTTGAATTAAAAACAACATTTCCAATGCACTGCTCAGTTTTCACACTCCATCTCTCTCTCACACGTTCACATGTATAATGTATAAACGCAGAAGTATCAGGATCTTTTTGGCTCCTGAGAGCTTCAGTTTCTTAAAGCACTGTTTATCAGCATTAATTTTAGTAGAATCAGATTAAACCACATTGTGTTTAAAGGTTAAATTGTCTCTACACTTACAGTTCTTCTCTCATCTGTTCTCAATTGATCACTTGCTACTATAGTCACACAAAATACATGTTTTGTTGATGTGAATCATTCAGATTGTTGTACTGAAGTCATCTCTTGCTGAACTCTTTTCCTGTGGTGATTCAGCGACTGAGGCAGCTGGTGTCAGTGGTTTAGTTGCTCTGGAGTTTGATTATGGTTTGTGGGAAGCAGAGAAACAATGACTGAACCAAACAATGATTTTAACAGCTGAACACAATGGAGATACTTGATCATGCCAAACGTCTGTGGATTGTGGGGTTCAACAGACATGTATGAAAAAATGTGCTAAAATAATCATGATGAGAGATAAAGATCAAACTAGAGCAGAGTGGAATATAAACTGAAGAAATGACTAATGTTCACACATTTATTTTTGTGATCGTGTGACTGTGGTCAGTTGTTTTCTTCTCAGCTTCTCATTCACACATTTTTTTCACTCCAGCGGTCAACATCTTCCTAGAACTGTTTAATATGTTTTCAGCAGAAACACCTGCAGATATGATGAGGTTAATGGTTGTTACCTTTTAAAATACATTTTTAAGGTTTGAATGTTTATTCACTACAAGTTTTCCCTCTCTTGATTGTTCTCTTAGTGTAGTAGTTGTATTTAAGTCATTCTTATTTATTTTATTTTATTTCTGTAATAAAAGGCCTAGTGTATGTTGTATTTTCTTGTTAAAAGAGTGTGCTAAATGAACAATTGCAAGTATAATAGAATGATGGCCAGTAGGATATTGTATTTTGGGATGCAGTATTTGATCAACCATGAGTTGAATGCAAGACTGTGCAAGCAAGATTTAGTCTTCAAGACCAGATGATGTATGGATATAAGTCACTCTGAAAAAAAGTATCTGCTAAATGCATCAATGTAAATATAAAACCAAATTACCAAGGGACAGAAGGCCAGAGCTGGATGATAGCAGAGCAAAAACATTTTGTGTTGGTTTAGTGTTTGCAAACCAAATGGTCTTCTGTCCTAGATCATAATAATGAGGCTGAAGAAATATCTAGGCTACATGTTTATTTGAATGTAACGTGCTTCTGCACAAAATGCATGTTTTGTTCATGTAAAGCATTCAGATTCAGATCTCTTGCTGAAAATCATTTCATGTGGTGATTCAGTGACTGATGCAGCTGGTGTCAGTGGTTTAGTTGCTCTGTGGAGTTTCACTGTGGTTTGTAGAGAGTGGAAAACCACTGAAGTAAACCAAACAACAGTTTTACAAGCTGAAGGACAATGGAGATATTGATCAGGCCAAACATCATGGGGTTAAACAGATATGAACTTGAAAATGTGTTAAAATAGTCGTGATGAGAGATAAAGATCAAGCTAATAGCAGAGTGGAATAAAAACTGAAGAATTGACTGTTCACACATTTATTTTCGCGACCGAGCGACTGTGGTCAGTTTTTATTTTTTCAGCTTCTCATTTCACACTCATTGTTTTGTTGTTGTTGTTGTTTTCATATGCTCCAGCGGTCAACATCTTCCTAGAACTGATTAACCGTGTGTTTTCAGCTGAAACACCTGCAGCCATGATGAGAACAGTGTTTGTCACCTTTTATATATATATATATATATATATATATATATATGCAAATTCACTAAGTAGACCAATTCAATACTTTCATCTAACTGTTTTAAATGGCCTGGTCGTGTCTCTATTATTTATTTTCTAGATAAAAGTACCTGTTTAATGAATACATGTAACTAAATGCAGAATCCAGGAGCAATATGAAGTGATTTTGTTTTATATCATAAAAAGCAGTGCATCGTATGGTCAGTGGGACATCTGCTATTCTCAATGGTTATCTTAGTCTTTTTGGGTGATCATGTGAAAGCTACTTAAAAACACTATATTCTGAAACCATTTTAACAGTTTTTATACATGAGATTTTAATAGTTTTGAACAAATTTTATATTATATTTCAGTATTTATGAAGCAAGTGATGAATGATGGTACAAATGCATATGTTGTGATGTTTGCTACACTTTTTCCTCCACATGTCAGGAAAGAAAATATGTTTAAAGAATATATCAAAGCATGTTTATTTAACATTCTAGAGAAACAAGTTAAATTAAAAATATATTTGAAAAACACATGCATATATCAGCTTTTTAAGAACTTTTACATTATAAAATATAATATGTGATAGAGGAGATGCTAGTGAAATAACATGTTCATCCACTAGGTGGAGCTCCAGCAGATGAATCTGTATCAGCAGAGACGCACATTACTGAGAAAAATATTGAAATGAACACAAACAAAAATAAGACAAAAACACTGCTCAGAAGACATGCATTAAAATCCATCAATATCACATTGTTAACTGGGCTATTGTTTAATGTTTGACCTTGTTTTTTTATTTAAAGGGGTGGTTGATTGCGATTTCACTTTTTTAACATTAGTTAGTGTGTAATGTTGCTGTTTGAGCATAAACAATATCTGCAGAGTTGCGGCGCTGAAAGTTCAATGCAAACGGAGATATCGTCTTTTAAAATTCTGTCAGTTTAATGCCTACAAAAACGACAGGTAAGGGACTACAACGAGTTACTTCCCGGGTCTGATATGTCACAGACCCAGATAAACCCTGCCCCCGGGAACACGCAGCAAAGGGGGCGAGGCCATGCTGCGCTGCTTTAGAGAAGAGGAAGAGAAAACTAGGGATGCACATAACAATCTATTCATATGAATCGCGATTCTGTCTTCTAACGATTCTAATGGATTCTCAAGTTTCAAAATCATTAAAGCAACGGTTCTTAATACTGTTACTCGTGTCGTCCTGCTCTGCATCTCTCTCTCTCTCTCTCTCTCTCTCTCTCTCTCATTCAGATCGTCAGATAAGCTCCAACAAACTGTTCCAATTATAGACTTATTTTCACACAGCAATGAGAAGCATTATAAATGGACACGCGTGCGGTTGCTGTGCTGTATTAAAGCTTTAATCAGGATAAAACCGTATATTAAAAGCTAACAGAAGCAGTAGCACTTACAAATAGCAGCGTATTTAACAGTATGAGACAACAACAACCAAACATACCATTAAGAGCCGTGCTTGCACAGGTTCTGCACGATCCTCTTCACTAACATCCTCTGGGTCTCAATCGGGCTCAAATTGATAAGCATTATAGACAACGCCACTGTTTACAATTCAACCGGAGCACTGAGGAGAGGGGCGGGACGTTCAGAGTGCAGTAGAGGCGGTTTAGCCAATCACAACACACTGAGCCAGCTAACCAATCTCAGCCCATCGCGTGTTTCTGAAGGAGGAGCTTCATAAAACCAGGAAATAAATCGAGGCCTTTGTCAGAGAAGGGACAGAGAGGTGTGGAATAAAGGTAAATTATGTGAAAAATAATGCGTTTTTAAAAAAAAACACGCATGACATGCTAGACTGCACCCCATAAACACAATCAAGCCTAGAAAAAAACCAGTCAACCACCCCTTTAACATATTATCGTTCATAAACTCACAGAAACCTTAAATGTAACAAAATACAAATATAAGTACATTTGAAACAACAGTGATACATAAATAGTCACAGGGATAGACCATCATTAATTCAGGGGTTTCTTGAGCCAGGTGATTTATTATTATTTTTTTCAACTTTTCATTGGAGCGATTCAATTTTAAAATGATAATTATTTTTAAAATTATATGTGTTTTTTAAATTAAATTAAATATATATATATTTTTATTGATAACTTGACAAACGAGCTTTAAAAGCCTGGAGCCCATGAATTTAGTCAAATGTTTTCTTCCCATTAAATATGTTTAGTTCTCATTAATTTTAATTGAAGTAAAATGTTAATGAAATGATGAAAGATCAACATCAGTGTCTTACTTACATAAATTAGAAGTTAACTTAAACATTCTATTGTTATTACGGAGTTAATTTACTGCATCCAGCTCAAAAGGTTTTACTGTCAAATGTGACCCTGGAGCACAAAACCAGTCTTAAGTCGCTGGGGTATATTTGTAACAATAGCCAAAAATACGTTGTATGGGTCAAAATTATCCATTTTTCTTCTATGCCAAAAATCATTAGGATATTAAGTAAAGATCATGTTCCATGAAGTTGTTGTGTAAATTTCCTACTGTAAATATATCAAAACTTAATTTTTGATCAGTAATACGCATGGCTAATGTGATATATTGAATATTTGAATACCAGTTATGTTTATGTGGTACATTTTCTTTGAATCCATTTAATAAAACTGTTATTTTTCTAATATTGCTAAATAGTGTTTAATTTCCTATTTGTTCTTAAGTATATTAGACTATGCAAGATTATACTTTTACTTAAAGGATAGTTCACCCAAAAACAATAATTCTGTAATCATTTTCTCACCCTCAAGTTGTTCCAGGTTTGGAATTTTCATTTTTGGGTGAACTATCCCTTTAACTAAGGGTTTAAATATGACTAGTAGTTTTCCCCCAATATGGTATAGTTACTAAAGGTAGTTTACTAAAGTACCTCAATATTTATTTTACTAATTACTTTGTCATAGCTCTGAACAATTTCTCTTTTCCTTCTTTCCCTAAATCAGACCAGACCCCTGCTGCAGGATAACACTGAATGTGTCAGCACTGGACAGGTTTTTAATGGTTTTGGGCTGAGCAGGGAGGCCCTGCAGTGCTGCTGGATCTTCTGAGAAGTGAACGATGACAAGGATGGGGTGCTACAATCCAGACCCTGGTGTTTCTCTTCTGTCTGGCCAGTGGTACATCATACAGAGTGGTCTCCAGAGTGTTTGACATGCCTCGTTCCACTATCCACCGCATTGTCCTCTGAGTCGCTGAGGAGTAATTCACCTCCCGAAGACCCCAGAACACATGGAGGCAGGGCTGGGCTTAAAATTTATGTTGTTTTTATGATGTTAAACCTAAGCTATGTTGTAAAAAGTACTTTCAGTAATGTATACAACAGTTTGTTTTCATGTGTAAAAAAATGTATTTACAGGACAAAAAATAAAGGTATAGAATAATGTTTTGTTTAAAAATTATAAGCTGCATTAAAAAATGATCAATGTACATAATTCTCTTTTATTTACATGTGAATATGCATAAAAAATGCAAAGTGTACAGAAAGTACTCATTTAAAAATAAATTGCATTACAAAAAATGAATAACATATACAACTTATTAATTTAATTTTTCAATTACATCAATTACATAAACTACAGAAATTAGGCTGTTTCATTGACAATGTGACATTTTAAAAAAAGCTATTCAAAAATTGTAATGTACCCATTTTTTTTTTGAATTTGATGTCCTCTCTGAGTAGCTCCACCAGCTTCTACTCACTCCCTCACCTGTCCCAGGACACTCACTCCCTCACCTGTCCCTGGACACTCACTCCCTCACCTGTCCCAGGACACTCACTCCCTCACCTGTCCCTGGACACTCACTCCCTCACCTGTCCCAGGACACTCACCCCCTCACCTGTCACAGGACACTCACTCCCTCACCTGTCACAGGACACTCACTCCCTCACCTGTCCCTGGACACTCACTCCCTCTCACCTGTCCCTGGACACTCCCTCCCTCTCACCTGTCCCTGGACACTCACTCCCTCACCTGTCCCAGGACACTCACTCCCTCACCTGTCCCTGGACACTCACTCCCTCACCTGTCCCAGGACAGTCACTCCCTCACCTGTCCCAGGACACTCACTCCCTCACCTGTCCCTGGACACTCACTCCCTCACCTGTCCCTGGACACTCACTCCCTCACCTGTCCCAGGACACTCACTCCCTCACCTGTCCCAGGACACTCACCCCCTCACCTGTCCCAGGACACTCACTCCCTCACCTGTCCCAGGACACTCACTCCCTCACCTGTCCCTGGACACTCACTCCCTCACCTGTCCCAGGACACTCACTCCCTCACCTGTCCCTGGACACTCACTCCCTCACCTGTCCCAGGACACCTGCAATCCTAAGGCAGAGCAAATAAACCATGACTGTTAACAACAACAGCACAATGAATTTCAGCAATAATCTGTCTATTAACTTGCTTACTTTGTATTTTTTAAGTCCTTCACTAGCAGGCTGATTTTCTCCAGAACAGTCCTAAAACAAGAGAAAATGGAAACACTTATGAAAAATATAAAGACAGGTTTGCAATCGTAACATTAGAAAATATGACACAGCAGGACATGCATACAAAATACTGAATAGTTTGTGGAGAGTAGAAAATCATTGGACCAAAACTGAACAAAAGTGAAAAAGAAAAGAAAAGAAAACAACACTGAAGGACAAGCTGCAGGACAATGGAGATACTTGATCAGGCCAAACATCTGTGCGTCATGGGGTTGAGGGACATGAATGTAAAAAAATTGCTATAGTCATAATGAGAGATAAAGATCAAACTAGAGCAGAGTGGAATTTAAGCTGAAGAAGTGACTGATATTCACACATGTATTTTTGTGACCATGTGACTGTGGTCAGTTGTTTTTCTTCTCAGATTATCATTTCACGCTCACATTTTTTTTTTCACTCCAGTGGTCAACATCTTCCTAGAACTGATCAACAGTATTTTTTCAGCAGAAACATCCGAGATCAGAGACCATTCCTTCATCCAGAATCACTCCAGACCCTTTAGATTCCTTGATGCCATGTGTCTAAACAAGATGTCCAGGACCTCCAGCAGAAATATAGTCCCACAACATCAAAAATACAGCAGTATATTTCATTGTACACATGGGGTACGTTTTATCCCTGTGTGCACCAAACCCATCTTGAGAGTTTGCTGCTAAAAGGCTCATTTTTTAGTTTCATCTGACCATAGAAGCCAGTCCCATTTGAAGTTCCAGTCGTGTCTGATAACTGAATATGCTGGAGATTGTTTTTGGATGAGCTAGGAGAATTTTTCTTTAAACCCTCCCAAACAACATGTGGTGATGTAGGGGCTGTTTGACAATGTTTTTTAAGGTTTTCTGACCCTGAGACTCAGCTATTTTCTGCAATTTTCCAGCTGTGGTCCTTGGAGAGTCTTTGGCCACTCAAATTCTCCTCCTCATCGTGCATTAGGACGATATAGACACATGTCCTCTTCCAGGCAGTTTCGTAACATTTTATGTTGATTGGAAATTCTTAATTATTGCCCTGATGGTGGAAATGGGAATTTTCATGCTCTAGCTCTTTTCTTAAAGCCACTTCACTAATTTGTGAAGCTCAATTATCTTTTGCTGCACATCAGAAATATATTCTTTGGTTTTTCTCATTGTGATGGATGATTAACGGAATTTGGGCTTTGTTTTCCCTCCTATTTATATTTCTGTGAAACAGGAAGCCTGTTAAACATAATTTCATGTTCATAATCACCCTGGAGTGCTCAAAACTGTGAATATGAATGGGAATATACTTCAGAGATATTTTACTCATAAGAATTTCAAGGGGTGTGTACAATAATTGTGTCCAACGTGTATTTGAGAAAAACATTTATTTCATAATGAGATTTTCTCCCATTTTCAATTGTTTTAGTTCAATGAAAGGTTAGATTTTTGTGATGTTTTTTAAATAAATATCAAAAGGATTAACAATGCAGATTAATTTTCACAGCCTTCTTTGATCGTATTTACCAAGGGTGCCAACAATTCTGACCACGTGTGTGTGTATATATATATATATATATATGTATATATATATATATACAGTGCCTTGCAAAAGTATTCAAACCCCTTCATTTTTTCATGTTTTGTGATGTTGCAGCCTTATATTAAACTGCTTTAAATTAGTTTTTTTATACATCAATCTACACTCCATACACCATAATGACAAAGCAAATAACAGGTTTTTAACATCTTTGCAAATTGATTAAGGATAAAAACGTAAATGATTCGATTGCATAAATATTCATACCCTTATCTGGGACAGTTGAAATTTAGCTCAGGAGCATTCATATTGCTTGCAAGTGTTACCACACTTTGAGTGACGTTAACCAATTCAATTGAATGGGTATGATTTGGAAAGGCACACATGTTTTAATAAAAGGTCACAGCTGAAACAGCTAAAAATGCATATTAGAGCAAAGACCAAAGAGCAAAGAGTTTAGAAAAAAATCTGCTGCATTGAAGGTTCACAGAAGCATGTAGCCTCCATTAGCCATAATGGAAGATGTTTGGAACAACCTGGACTCTTCCTAGAGCTGGCCTCCTGGCCAAACTGAGCAATTGATGGAGAAGGGCTTTGGTTTGAGTGGTGATCAAGAGAAACGTACAGAAGGACAAACATAGTTTTAGTTTAGTTTAGTTTGTTGTTCTTTTGGAAATTCTTCTTTTGGAAATTCTTTTTTTTTTAAATCTGTATCAGCTCTTCATCAACTCTTTATCAGCAAAAAACAACAATTGACAAATACAAACAAACATCAAGATTTAATTTACTTCCTATAATAATTTAATTTGCATCCTATAGCTAAAAATCTGTTTTACTGTCAAATATGCATTTGAAAAAATGCAGTATATTCAATAATATATATTATTATTTTTATGTATTTATTTATTTATGTATTTATTTATTTGTTTCTGTCCTATTTTAAGGCCCTAACCCCAGCGAAACTTTCATAGGGAAATCATAGTCCGAATGGGCTGGATTTTAACTCCAGTCCAGCCCTGTCTGACACTCTTAAAAATAAACGTTCTTTGGCATCACTGTGGAAACTCCCTTTTGCAATCTTTATTTGTATGTCTAACTATGACAAAATGATATATAATGGGCATATATTTGTATTCACAAAGAGCATGTGATTCTGTCTCCTGTCTCTGTATTTGGGGTGTAGAATGTTAGTAATCCAAAAACAGAATCACATTTTGATCAAGAGTTGATCAACGTCTTGAGACTCCTGCGTACACCACATTATCCTGTTCTGTAGCACTCTGAAAGAAAACACATGCACACTGTAAACCCGGATAAGTAGAATCTACTTAAAAAAACCAAGGTAACTCGTTGCCTTAAAATTTTTAAGTAATGAAGCATTAGTTGAATAAGTGAAGTGAACTACGTTCAATGTACTTAAGCCCATAATGGAATGGAATAGAACATTTAAGTTGAATGTACTTATAACCGAGTTACAGTAACTGAAGATACTTAGTTTAAACAATCATTCCCCACCCATTTATTTAACTCAGCTTGTTAAGTAAGCATTACTCCATAACCAATTCAACTAAATTGTATATTCTAACTGACCCAACTTAACTTTTTGTTCCTGAAACTCAAAATATCTTTCAATCAATAGAGCCATGTAAAATACATACATACAACTGCAACATTACACTGATCCAATTTTATTTTTATTGAACATGTCTTTTTTTTTTAGCAACAAAAGAAACAAAGCCATGGCCTAATAGGCTTCTAGTGTGTAGTTTCCTCAGTGATGGCATGAAAAGAAAAAAAAAAAAATCTCTTCCTCTTTACTGCCAATCATTACAATATTGTACTGCACCTCTTCAAATTTGGTTGACAAACTGCAAAACTCAGCCCTGCTGAACACTGTTATCTTAACATTTATACTTAAACACTTAACATTTACTCTTTTACATTTGGTTGACAAACTGGCAAGATAAAACTCAGCCCTGCTGAACACTGGCATCTTAACATTTATACTTCAACACTTAACATTTACTCTTTTACATTTGGTTGACAAACTGGCAAGATAAAACTCAGCCCTGCTGAACACTGGCATCTTAACATTTATACTTCAACACTTAAAGGGATACTCCACTTTTATTGGAAATAGGCTCGTTTTACAACTCCCCCAGAGTTAAACTGTTGAGTTTTACTGTTTTCGAATCCATTCAGCCGAACTCCAGGTCTGGCGGTACCACTTTTAGCATAGCTTAGCATAGATCATTGAATCGGACAAGACCATTAGCATCTCTCTCAAAATGACCAAAGAGTTTCGATATTTTTCCTATTTAAAACTTGACTCTTCTGTAGTTACATCGTGTATTAAGACCGATGGAAAATGAAAAGTTGTGATTTTCTAGGCTGATATGGCTAGGAACTGTACTCTCATTCCTGCGTAATAATCAAGAAACTTTGCTGCCGTACCATGGGTCCAGCAGGCGTAATGATATGACGCAGCGCCTGAAAATAGTCCGCAGCTCGGTAGACTATAGGGTCGACTATTTTCAGGCGCTGCGTCATATCATTACGCCTGCTGGACCCATGGTACGGCAGCAAAGTTTCTTGATTATTACGCAGGAATGAGAGTACAGTTCCTAGCCATATCAGCCTAGAAAATCACAACTTTTCATTTTCCATCGGTCTTAATACACGATGTAACTACAGAAGAGTCAAGTTTTAAATAGGAAAAATATCGAAACTCTTTGGTCATTTTGAGAGAGATGCTAATGGTCTTGTCCGATTCAATGATCTATGCTAAGCTATGCTAAAAGTGGTACCGCCAGACCCGGAGTTCGGCTGAATGGATTCGAAAACAGTAAAACTCAACAGTTTAACTCTGGGGGAGTTGTAAAATGAGCCTATTTCCAATAAAAGTGGAATATCCCTTTAACATTGACTCTTTTACATTTGGTTGACAAACTGGCAAGATAAAACTCAGCCCTGCAAAATACTGGCAGCTTAACATTTAGAAATAACAAATGTGTCCATGGAAAAAACAAAAAGTGTGTGAGAATGAAAGAGAGAACGGGAGAAAAAATTAAAAAAAAATAAAAAAAATAACAGAGAGCAGATAACTGTATGGAGAGCCCATACTCTCCCCTCCACCTCTACCTCCCTTTCTCCCCCCCCCTCTCTCTACCCCACTCCTACACCTTGGCAATTGTGAACTCGATCATTAACAAAAAATGTTTCTCTGGATAAAATAAAAAAGCATGTGTGAGACAGAATAAGGGTGAAAAATAAAACTGACAGTAGATGCCCATAGTTTCCCTCCTCCTCCCTCTATCTCCCCTCCTCACAACCCCCCATGCTTTCTCTATCCCCCATGTAACTTTTTTAGGCTGTCCTTCTCTCCTTACCCTCTCTCTCTCTTCACTTTACTTTTACTGCCAATTAATAAAAAAAAAGTCTCACATTTGATGACTTGGGAAGAGGAGATGCTGGATCTTACATTGCAAGCTGATTCTTGAGTGTTTGAAGTTTAGGTTTCAGATCTGTCTTACCTAAATTCAGAAGTACCTGTTGAAAAAAATCTAAAGTGTTCTTCATGTACTTTGGGTAGTTGAGATGCAGTGCATAGGTAAGTCCGAAGACAATGTACATGGCCTGGGGCAGGCTCTCAACATCCATCACAATGTTACCCTCCAAGATGATTCCCACTGAGGATGCAGTGTGGTGAAGGTACTGCGTGTGTGGAGTGATGTTTTCCTGTTCATGGCAGAGGATCCCCACTGGCACATCATTGTACGAACCTTCCTCATCATCAACGTCCTGAAAAAAGGAACAGGGCATGATCACATCAACATGACAACATAGTGCTACAAACACCCTCTATAGGTACACAGCCCACATGTCTGCCCTATCCAGTGTCCACCCACTGCAGCGACCGCTACAGAAAATCACTCAGGACAGGTGCAAGAAGCATCCACAAATGATCTGGGGTGAACACTAGGGGTGGAACGGTACATGTATTCGTATTGAACCGAAACGGTACGGGTGTCTTGGTTCGGGACAAGAATTTGAACGGAGAATACACGGTATAAAAATAAATAAAGCTTGCGTGTAAATTATTTATGTAATGCGAACCTACTGTTAGATATGCGGTTTCTTAGGGACACCTAATCTGTAGCCCCGCATGTCTGATCTGAAACCAAACACACGAACACTGCAGGGAGGAAAACAGTAACACGTTGGGTTTATGCGCTCTGCACCAGACTGGTGCCGTGCACAATGCACAAAGATTGTAAACCCGGAAAGCGAGCCCAGCCGCCGCCGTCTGCTCTACGGAGCGGACATGCTTCACCTCCACGCGGACACAAAATTGAACTAAAACAAGCATTTAAAATGCATGGAAATGACTTGCGTCTTATCTTCGGTTGACGGTGAAGACTTCATGGCGCCGCTCGTGCTTATCCGGTCCATTAAATGAAGAATGTGGCAAAGGTATGCCTGTCGCACTTAATAGCAAGAATACTTTCTTTTATCTTTTGTGGGGGGGGGTCTCACCTAAGTAGAATTTTTTTGTTTGTTATTATTCTATGTAATTTGCACTTTCATAAATAAGAGATGCTGTATTTTTAGTTTTATAGCTGATTGTCTTATTTTGTTTACAAGTTCCAGATGGAGTCTGGAGATGATGTGGGGTACTTATTGTTTACTGTTTACATCTTACTTTAAACACTGTAAAGTAAGGCTGTTGCAGCTAGTTCAGGGGAGAGACTGTATGACACTAGGTGGTACAGCCTGAGACATGCACAATAAAAAAAATTGCCTTCTGCATTTTTGTTTTGCTTTTCCCTCCATTGTACAGAACCGAACCGTGACTTCTGTGTACCGTTCCACGTTCCGTTGCCTCCTCCAGAGAAGTTTTTTTTTTTTTTAAACAACAATAACAAAAAAACACATGCACACCTTAAAATAATATGTATGGTAGGGAGAGAGGAGGGGAGGTAGAGAACAGGGGGAGCAAGGGAGGTGAGGTAAAGGCAGGTAGAGAAAAGTCAAAGTTGCTTACAAAGCAGGCCTTGAAGAAGGTGGATGGATCATCGCCAAGAATGACAGGAAGCCCCCTGAGGACAAGGCATCTGACTTCTGTCACATCCGAAGCCTGGTGGATTGAGGGAGCAGAGAAGACATCACACACTTAAAATAGGGTCCATATGTTACCCTGAACACTATATGCACATACATAATCAATAATACACAGCAGAGCCATTTACGTACTGGACCCCACCTGTTACCTCACACATAGTGTTCTTGACATTATGCATACAGGTAGTTATTTGCATACCTCATTTACAGATCAACTAGCAAAACCTGGCAAACTAATGTAATGTGTGGCAAGTAATTACTCTGAGGAGTTAGTTTAGTCAATTCAACTCCATTACACATAGGCTACTCAAAGTTAAAGGAACACACTGACTTATTGGCACTTTGTCTTATTCACCATATCCCCCAGAGTTAGATAAGTCCATACATACCCTTCTCATGTCCGTGCGTGTTGTAACGCTGTCTGACGGCTCCAGCGTAGCAGCCCATCACAAAACATGCAGGTGACTGGTTCCAACAATCCTACTGCTCCGAATTGTGACAAAAGTGACAAAATAACACCAACATGTTCCTATTTACATGTTGTGATTTGTATAGTCACAGGGTGTACCAAAAACAACGTAACATGAGACACAGCCATCTTCTAACCGTAAACAAACCGGGAACTATATTCTCAGAAGGCGAAGCTCTGCTACTTCTGCTACTAGGGCGGAGTGATTTGCTTTGCAGCAAGCCTTTCTGAGAATATAGTTCCCGGTATGTTTATGGTTATAAGATGGCTGTCTCTCATGTTACCTTGTTTTTGGTACACGCTGTGACTATACAAATCACAACATGTAAATAGGAACATGTTGGCGTTATTTTGTCACTTTTGTCACAATTCGGAGCAGTAGGATTGTTGGAACCAGTCACCTGCGTGTTCTGTGATGGGCTGCTACGCTGGAGCTGTCAGACAGCGTTACAACACGCACGGACATGAGAAGGGTATGTATGGATTTATCTAACTCTGGGGGATACGGTGAATAAGACAAAGTGCCAATAAGTCGGCGTGTTCCTTTAAAGAGAAGAAAGCATCTACCAACAGGATAGCTCACATTACCAGTACATTCATTTACACGGGTGTTCTTTCAAGCTCAATCAAGTATCAGACTGTTTTCTAAGACGTAAATATAGAGTTGAAAATCAACTAACCTTTGTTTGTCGCATCAGGTCAGCCAAGACCTGCCCTGTGAGGCCCCTCTTTGCCTTGAAGATTTCTATGAGCCTGGGACTGTGATGGTCAAGGGCCTCATAGAAATCCTGTCTCAGGCTCTTACCAACCACCCTGCTGAACTCCAGACACACCTGAAACATGTAAAAACAAAACATGTTCATGTTCAAATGAGTTGACACCATGATGTGATCTTTTTATGCAACAACCCAGTCTGCATGTATTACTCTTTAATACAATTTTGATGAGTACTGCGAAGCCCCTCTAGTGACAGCAGAGGGGCTCCGTAGAATACAGCATATGAGACAAATCTATAGGCCTACCTGGTGTTCAGTAAAGAGAGCTGGCCAACGTTGACATATCTGGGTGATGGCAGGCTTGTCCTTCACAACTTCATTCCTTCGAAAAGCGAATGTCAGATCCATCTTCTGCTTGATGAGGGATCCATTTGGGGTTTTCTTTTTCATTTCGTCAACCATGAGCTGTCGAGCATCTTCAAGGCTGGAGTCATCCTGTCCATCTGGATAATCTGGTAAGTAATTGACTTCTCCTCTCTTTGGCTTCTTGATTCTCTTGTTAGGTGGGTCTCCACAAGGAGAGTGCTTTCCATGTTTACCCCCATTCACTGTGACATCACAGTGACCCCGCTGACGCATTTTTGTTCGGTAATTCCCCATCTTGAATTTCAAGCTGTTTTTCCAACCGCACCAGCCGGACACTGATCCTTGTTCTTTGAGACATGGGTGTGCTCGCACCAGTGCTGAGGCAACAGCTTCAAATTCTGCATTTGTTGGATATGCTTTCAAGGCATATATGGTCTCGGCCAGCCTCTCGAGGATGTCGTGTTTAAGCTCCTTTGACGGATTGAGGTGTGTTCCATCCCTGAGATGGAGCAGGTTTGCTTGACGCAGTCTATATTCCACATCGACAGAGAATTTCGGTATATGCATATCAAATACCTCTGGCCACTGACGTTGTCTTTCCTCAGAGGAGTTGGAGAAGATGTCCGTGTCTGCCTGGCTGGGTGTGTCGCTTAGTTCTTCACTTGATGTTGACCGTGGGATGGGCACCTCCACAAGAGAAAGCACTGGAATGATTTTAAGGGTAGGTCGCACAGTCAGCTCTGATATCTCTGTTAGATTGCACAGTTCGTTGTCGAAGTTGGGATCTTTAAACTGTAAGCTGAAGTCATAGTTTATTTGAAGAACATCTTTAAGGGAGCGAATGAAATGGTCAACTGTATCAGGCTTTGTCGTCAGTTCCACCTTCCTTATGTCTGCTTCAGTGAAGATAACTCTCACAAGCATTCTCTGTTGCTCCGCCATCTGGTGAGAAAGAGAGAGCTTGTTCAGCACAGAATATAACGTTTGAGAGTCACCATTAGTTTCCCACCTATTCTGTAAGCTGAAAGGGGGAAAACATCGTTAAGCTCTGACAGCGGAACCACACACAGGGGCGGGGTTACATCAGAGTAGCAAACTTCATACGATCTAAGGTGCTCATGGTACCATGCACTCATTACTCTGCACACAAACATGATTTCTGTATGAACTGCAACAATCTGTGTGATCTGCCTAAAGTCAGGGAGACCTGAGCAGGATCCAGCAGAGACTACCATATCTGCCTTGTATGTAACTCCATCTAGACATATGGATGATGCTACAAAAACTGCTGCTGGCTTGTGGATTTTCTGACGGAGTACCATCTGGACGTTATCAGGGAATGATGATACCGAGACTGTAGTGACCTTCTCCATCTCGACTGAAGGTTTGAAAAATGAGCTCGAGTCCAAATGATAGCTGACTGCTTTCTGGTGTTTCACAGCAAGTGTAAGGGGCTACATTCCTGTAGTTCTGAGCATCACGTATAACCTTTTTGAAAAATTTGTGCTTGCCCTCAAAGCGCATAGTCCAGACATCACACAGTGGACCAAATGCCTTAATAAGTTGTGGGTAATGTTCTATGTAGTGGTGTTTTGGTCGTAATCTTAACTCTGGGAATGTAGACTGCAGCAGTTCTCTGTGTTCTGCTAACTTGCACTCCAGGAAGTAGAGTGTCTCATCAGTAAACCTGGGGGCAACTACTAACTCCACAATGTCTTTGACAAGCATTAGAACTTCCCATGCCTTTTCCCCCGGAGGAACATACTGACCAACAAGAAATGGAAGGAGCCTAATTAGACACCAGTTCTCATGCGCATTTCCCCCGATTGTGCCTTTTGTGGAGAAGCCTTTTGTAATAGGCTGTGGCTGGTCAGTTTTGTCAGTAAAGGTGTATGTAAAGGACCTGATAGCCTGATTCAGTGTTTCTAGATTAAAATATCCCTTGGAAATCAGATCTGAAAGGCACAAAGACAACTCTACGGGGACTATGCCCTCCAGAAGATCATGCATGAGGTCAGGAGGGTAACCTTTAACAACATGAAAGTGCTCCAGTTTTGCAGTCAAAGGGCACTCTTTTTTCACACCGTATTTTCTACCCAGTTCTGGGTCTTCCATCACTTCCTGCACTTGTCTGTCATGCCTGTCTTTGTCTCTGAGCTCAAAGGCACCAGAGCGCACCTCTTGTTCCTGAGTGTCACTTCTACTTGCCATGCAGAATCTGCAGAACTTATCAACAGAGAAGTTCTCGTAGAATCCTGCCAGTGCATGAGCACCTAGGTTGTCAGCAGCTACATACAAAACAGTTCCTTTCACACTTGCACCTAAGGCCTCTACGTAAACACCATCTTTTTCTAGTGACATCAGATCATGTATAAGTGGGTCCAGCACTTTATCATAACCACATTCTTTTACAGTGGTTGTGTTGCATATAAGAGCAAGTTGGATAGAGTTGAGTGATGCTCTATATTTTGCTGGCATATTGACAATTACCCAGTACACAGCACACATCTTATGCTTCTTCTTCGATGTTCCTAACGGATTGGCGACTTCAAAGTCATCGATGTACAGCCCAATGGCAATTGTGAACTCATCACTAGTAAGAAGGCCATTTTCTCTGAAGTATACACCATCTACATGAGTTTTGTATTCATTTGGAACATGCATTTCCTCAGACATTGCTTTATCTAACACATCTGTCCTGCTCAGCAACTTCTGCAGCATTTGCTGTATGGGAACATATACAACCGATTTCTTGTCTTTGTCAACTACATACTCTACAGGCATTACCAGCGGAAAATTTTTAGACACATACGATGCTCTCTTTTTTGTGGTTGCTAAGGAACCAACTTTGCCGCAAAATGTTGTCATTACGTTGGTCTCTGAAACAGCACTGCTCACCTGTTTCACAATGGACTCATCTATCTCGGAATCATACTCCTTAAGAATCATCTTCACCTTATGATGCAGAAGTGGCTCTGACAAATAATGTATATCACAAAGCTGTTTGATAACTTCCTGTACAGAGCGCTCAGGTATATGGAGGATAGTCTGCATCTTTAAAAAAAGTGCAGCCAAGTTGTGCTCTAACTGCTTTTCCAAATCATGAAGATCCATCTCACAAGCTTCTTCACTGACATCATCTATCTCCCCCGTGTCTTCAGTTGGCATTTGCTCATCTGCAACATCACTGTCTTTGTTTTCATCATTTATGCCAACATTAACTATTTCTTTCTTGAACATCTTCCAGTTGTCTTCTCTGTGTGCTTTACTTTTATGTGCATTGAAAGTTGAATACACACTGCTCTCAAATCTACAGCCTGCATATGGACACTGAACCTTTTGGTTAACTTTCAAGTGTCTGCTTCGGAGGTGGGTGAAAAATTCAGTTTCAGAGCAGGGCTCAATTAATTCACACAACTGACAGCAGAATTTGACAGCTTCATTTTCTCCTGGTTGTTCCTCGTGAGTTTTAGTGTGAACACGAGATATGTGTGCTTTAAGGCTGTTTAAGGACTTGAATGTGCACAAACAGTCCTGGTGCAAACAAGGAAATGGTACTGTCCTTGTGTAACTTCCATGTTTTAACCGGTAGTGTTTAAATAGCTGCGCCCTCTTCCCACTAATAAAACCACAATATTTACACTTCCACTCCATCTTCAGCTAGCTAAAGTTACATGAACTAAGGAAAAATTACCGTTAGCTTACAGTGTAAAGCTTCTGAAAAGAACTATTTAAAATTGGCTTGAACACAATAGCCAACAAGCTAACATTAGCTAAATAACAAAACTTTGAAGAGGCATGACAGCTAAGAGTGGGACAAAATAAATCAAGAAATTAAAGCTAATTAGCTAACTAATAATGTGAGGTAGTGTGCACCAACTTATGATGTTTGCAGTTCTGTGGCTAGCTGCTTCACAGTCTCAGCTCAACTTTAGCTGTCTGGAAGCAACAGAGTAAAATAGTTTCAGAGTCGAGCGGACATATCAGCTCGGTGTCACATTAAAAGCATATAGACGTGAAGATTGCCTGCCGAGCGGTATATTGTGTGACCGAGTACGCATACCAGGACACCGCGGCGGACTCAAAGTGTACCCAAAGCGGACAGTCACCGGACAGTCACCGGACACTATATTTTGTTTTACATTTAAAATTTTAATTAACAGTAACTTAAACACTTTGCAGTTTGAATGATGTCCTGTATAAATAAAATGACGGAGTATGTTTTTATGTTTCCACTGTTCGATCGCGCCCGCGCCTCACACACACACAAATATAAGTAAACACTTTGCGACTTTTCGATCGCGCCCGCGCCTCCTCAAAGCTCAATTTCTATGTCCGGGCGGACTCCGCGTACTCGTACTCGGTGTCACACAATAGAATCCGCTTTAACAAGGCAGCTGGGATCTGCGCCAACTTACCGGGACGTTCGCTGGTCCGTGGTCCGTGGTTGAGCTAAGGTAGCTGCTTCAGGTGTCCGGCTCAGCTCAACTTGCATTAGCTGTCTGGGAGCGACATACAATTTCCGTTACTGGCGCTAGCTAACGTTACCAGTTAACACATACATTAGCTAAGAGAGTGTGGGGTAGAGTTAGCTGGTTAGCTACCTTGCTACCTTGTTAATAGGGCTTGGCAACCGACGTCACTGCGCAGTGCATTCTGGGACTAGCTAGATAAGTTTTTTTTTTTTTTTTTTTTTAATAACTACAGTACTATAGAAATGAAACTTTGATATACAGACTACTTTGAGTTATATAAAAGTTTCATTTCTATAGTGTTGTCCCATAGGTGTTGTCCCCATGAAAAGACATAATAAAATATTTGTTAAAATGTGAGGGGTGTACTCACTTTCGTGATATACTGCTAGCTATAGCCGATTCGGACGGTAATTGTTTCTCATATGGACGTCTGTAAAAATAAATTTACATATCACCTCAGTGATAAAACTCATGGATTCGGATGGAGATTTATTCACAGTGGAGAGAGTTCTGTGATCCTGCAACGCGCTGCTCACGTGACCAATCACATGATTGTCTGATGTAAATAAAATTAATTTTATTTACAAATGTATTCTTATTATTGTGTAAAATGTATTTAAAAATACTTATTATTATGTAAAATGTATTATTATTATTCCAAGCATATTTATTATTTGATTATTTAAATCTCCTGTTTAAAAATAGGAAAGACGCGCTATAGTTGTATATAATTATACGCGATATACATCTGTTTATAATACACATTTTAAAATTGTATTGCATACCTGCTGCTGCCATAATAAAGACCCATTTGAAAGTTAATGTGCTTTTCTTCTCATTCTGCTCCCAGTCGCTGTGGTTGAGCAGTCATGAAGTGTTGTTCGTTTAAATACTTTCCAGCATTTCAGAAATAATATGTAATTTACACCTAAGTACAACGTTACGGTGTTCGGGAGTGCTCAAAAAGGGATTAAACACTGAATTTAAAATTGATTTCTTCTCGTAAACTCAGATGTGGATTCGGACGGCAATTAAATTACCACACGACCTCAGTGTTTGTCAAAAAACAGTAGGTAATTCGGCGGGGATTTTCACGGGGGTGGTGAGAGATAAACACCGACATCCTGGATTCGGACGGCAATTAAATCACCAACTACCCCCTGTATATGGTGAAAATCACTTACGTCCCCCTGAGAAACAATTACCGTCAGAATAGGGCTTAAGTTAACGTTAACGTTACCTAAGCTAAGTTAGTTGGCAGTTAACCAGTGCCAGGTTCCAACTTACCGTTTTGTGTCTGAACTCGGTTCGTTCACCGAAGGCTTCAAACGTGGGTCGAACAACTTGCTTGCTAGAACGTCAGTTGACGAAAATTTCAATACAGCTGAATTCTTTGTCTTGTTCTGTCTCCAAAGTTCAAAGTCATCAATGCCACTCTGTCAAAACTGATATATATTTTTGGCGGTTGCATGGGTGACGTCAATGCCGTGTCATGCCATCCCGCCTTGTGCCGTCCACGAACTTCTACATTTCAAAATAAAAGCTTCACCGAGCTTCTACTTTTCAAAGTAAAAGCTCACGTCTGGAATAAAATACTTTTTGTTAAAAAAATCTCTCTATAATATAAATGCAGATTATCATGCTAATGAATAAAATACTTAAAGCTAATGCTTTAAATATTTGGTGTTTTTTAACTAAACAGTAAGATACATGCAGACTATCATGCTAATGAATAAAATACTTAAAAATATATTTTGTGTTTTTTAAACAGTAAGATAAATGCAGACTATCATGCTAATGAATAAAATACTTTAAAATATATTTGGTGTTTTTTTTAACTAAACAGTAACGGCAATCATACAAATGAATAAAATACTTTAAAATTATCTGTCTACAAGATAAATGCAGACTATCATGCTGATGAATAAAATACTTAAAAAATATATGTCCGTCTATAAAATAAATGCAGACTAAATTTTAAATGAGGTTTGATCAAATGTATGTTAACATCAGGGACACAACAATAACATCCAGAAATCAGCAAACTATATGTATGGCTAAAATTGTTAGCTAATATTCGCTAACAAATGTCAACCAACGCTAATGCAGTTTTAAATGAGGTTTCATCAATTGTACATTAACATCAGGGACACAACAATAACGTCCAGAAATCACGAACTTACCAGTGACTCCATCTGGAAAATAATTTGCGATTTCGTATTTTGTTTTTGACCCTCTGAACTTACCGTTGGATAGGCAAAACTTGATGATATTAAGTTGTTTTAGCTCAAACACATAATTACAATAAGATAGGCCATTAAAAAGTACAGTTTACTCAGAATTCATAATTAATGTAAAGAAATGACACATGTTTAAGTAATACAAACTCAGTTTGTTTGAGTAGACACTACTGATTGGACTTAAAAACTCAATTACAATAAGAAAGGACAAGAAAAAGTTCAGCTTAATCAGAATTAACAAGTAATGTCAATAAATTAGACACATTTAAGTAATATGTACTCAATCTCTTTGAGTTGAATCAAAATCTGGGTTTACAGTGCACGTTCACTGACTTATTTATCAATTTTATCAGCTTATGTATGTCCTCTTCCTGACAAGAATACTCTAAAATGTATATCTATATTTCTTCTTGTTTTTTCTTTTTTTTATATAGGCTAAAAGACGCATTTTTAAATAAAAAGCCGTTTGCTTTATATTTGCTGATCAACGGACCAGTCTTTTTTTTTGTTATCAACAATTTTTTATTTTTTCACACACAACAACATAATATCCAAAATACAACAAAACAAAACAACAGACACATACTCAACATCTCAAGGTCCAATCAAAAGGGAGGGGGAGAGGGAAGGACAACAAGAACACAAAAGTCACTCCTTTATACAACCAATTACCAACCAATTCACCAGAACATAATTTTCTTATGAATTGGCATGAGCTTGTGTTGCCACAGATGGAGGGAATATTCCATTATTTCTATCTTTCTTTGTTTGATTAAGTATTTTAGGGGAATAGATGTGTCTTAGATGACATAAGAGTTTGTGACGTGACATTATTGTAATGCCTCTAAATGATGGTCTTGTGTGACCCTACAATATGAATATATCAGAGTAGAAGACAAAAAGACACAGAAATACATCTGCTGCTTTTATAAATGTCTGTTGTGGTGCTTGTGTTTGTAAATTATTAAACACACCTAAATTGGACTAAAATAATACAGAAACATCATAGACAGAAATATATTCTCTTACCAATTTATGTCTTTTGTAAAATGTGGGATCAGCGTACGTGATCTCTCTATCATGGGTCTGAACTGTAACAAAATATAACAGAAACAAAAAACTCAATGAACTGATGTTTGAGTATTGTTTTACATTATACACACACACACACACACACACACACACACACACACACACACACACACGCAGTAGGTAATAATAAGCAGTGCTTGCCTTCTTGATCAGTTTTTCTGTGTTTCCTGCAGATGCAGAAGATCCCAACAGCAGCTACAGTCAACAGAGATCCAGCAGCAGCAGAAATCAACACTATCAGAGATACAGAGTCATCTGGAGGATGAGAAGGAGAAGGAGATGATCGTTAGTATGAGTGAATGTGTACATAAACACTACATATTATCATAGACATACCTGAACATGGCTGACAGAGTTGACTGATGTCCAGATGTGTGGTCTGGTTGCTGATGGGATTGTTGAGCACACAGCTGTAGGTGTTTTTATCCTGATAGTCCACCTCCAGAGGTAGAGAGAGACTGATGCTGAGATCAGACACACTGATGCTGGACAATAAACTGTTTCCTTTGTACCAGGAGAGAGTCACATTACTCACATTCACAGCTGAACACAGCAATGAACAATATGATGAAGATGATGATGATGATGATGAAGAACATTGTGAAGAGTCTCTGCTGATGACAGGAACAGGCAGATGAGCTGGAAAACATGAGGGAATAAATGTAATTCAGTAAAATAAAAATGCTGTGATAATTATCTGTTGATTGATATTTAAAATTTAAATAAAGTTTCAGGGAACATAAGGTTTTAAGAAAAAAAACATAACAATTATAAGAACAAAATGCACATGAATATGAATCTATCATAATAGAATTGTCATTTAACAATATTCTCAATAATTCAGAAAGTGATTATCGTCAAAAGATGTGTATAAAAACCCGGGAAAGTAATTCTCTGCTCACTGTAGACAGTAAGATTGAAGATGTTGGGTGGGATCCATGAGTTTCTGCTGGTGACTTCATAAAGTCCAGAGTCTGTGGTTCTGGTGTTTGTGATGATCAGAGATCCAGTCTGATCCAGCTTCAGTCTGTCTCTGAATCTCTCATCAGCGTATTCATCATAACACCTGCTCTTCCTGTAGATTTCAGCTATGAGAATTTGTCCAAACCTCAACTCAATCACATAATTTTTCTGTATTTCAGTATCATCAGAGTTTAGACTTACTGATTCTCCATCTGTCTTCACTGAATCAACACCAAACACATCTGATGAACACACAGAAATAATTACTTAGTAAAATAATTTCTGAAAGTTTTAGTCCTTTTGAAACCATTTAAAAATTGTCATGGCAAACCATTTCTTCACTCTGGACTAATTCCAATGTATATTTAATGAAAGGGACAACAGCATCAACACAAAGTATTTAAGTACAGCGGTCTGGAATACAGCAGGGAAATATTAGAGGCAAAATAAATGATGGAATAATAAATAACATAATTATATTTGTGGACAAATTGCAATATAAACAAAACTGAAGCCATGCAAATACTCACCAGCCAGACTCCATGAGAACAAATGTATGTAAATACATTTTTTTTTTAGCAGTTTGCAAAGCGGTTTCACAACAGAACTGTGATGGTAAACCTTGAATTTTTCATAAAGTGAATGAAGCTGTCTGTAGTGAAGTGGTTTAGTGAAGCTCTGCAGTGAGTGTGAATAAGCTCCTCCAGTAGTTCCACCCTTCAAAATGACACTGATCTACAGAAAGAAGAACAGAGAATGTGAACTCTTTCTAAAAACACAATTTAAACGTTTTCTATTATTAAAACAAAAAAAAATAACCTCTAGGCCAGTACCCCTAAACAACATTCATGAACTAAACTGAGTGTGACGTGCAGTGGGTCCTCAGGGGGTGGAAGGTTTGGGGCAGAAAAGCAAAAAGCACAAGGAGACCTTAAAGCTTCTCGTTTGATTAAAACAGTTTTCTGCTGTGACTTATATATATATATATATATATATATATATATAGTTTGGTTAAATGTTTGGTTAAATAATAGTTCTGAATACTATAACTCATTAACAAACAGCAAATGTTTATCATATCGACCATTTCATAGTTCACTTCATTGGATGTTTTCCTTTTTTCTAATATTGTGGTTGTTTAATTAAGTTATTAACCGTTTTACACCTGTTTTTATGAATTGCAAATAAAAACATCTCAACCAAGGTTTATATCTATGTTGCTCTCTCCTGTTGCCATCTTTCTCTTTCTCTCTCTCTTTCTCTCATGTTTACTTTGTTTTAGATAATTCACTTATATTTTGTATTTTAGTAGCGATTTTTCTGATTGTGTGTGATTTTTGTTTTCTGTAATGTTTTTTTTTTTTATCTTCTCTCTCCATATGATGTGTATATGTGTGATGCTCTGTCTTTGTTTTAGGGTGACCTTTTAACATTCTGTCAAGGGTCTACAGATGAAAAATAGCCTTTTGGGCTAATTCTGGCACGTTTACAGTTATGTTTATTAATGTGCATTGCCCCTGTAAATAAATAAACTAAAAAAAAAAATAAAAAAAAAAGATGATTAAGCTATATAATTTTGCACTCATTAGATAATAATAATAATAATAATAATAATAATAATAATAAATAAATCAATGAAAAATAATTTAAGTAGTAGTAACATTAAGTAAGAGTGGAATTACTAAATGTATTATACTCAGATCAACTAAGTTTAATTGAGCAAATGTAACTAAATAAAATTGATAAATTTAGATAAATTTAATCGATTACAACCACTTACCTTAAAAAATGAATAGATTCAATATTTTTTCAGTGTAGTTTATAAATATGAAAAAAAAAAAAAAAAAACCTTGCACAGGGATAAGTTTTGCTTTAATTATTGGGTCATTAACTACATTCTAATAGGCATCATCACGCAGTGAATGCATTTGGGCTCTCAAAATCCCAAAATGTCAGCTCGCACATCTGTAAAACAACAGTTGATATCAAAGATGATTAATATCGCACATCCCTATAGTAAAGTAGACCTGAAGATGTTTTATTCATTGATAGTGTTTATTCATGTGATCTTTTTTAAGGTTTTCAAGGAACGATTTCAGCAGATTTATATTGTAAAAATGTTATCTTTGTTTTATTTTCTCATTATATTTTGTTTAATGTTCTCTTGTTTTCAGCATGTATAGGGACTCTTGAGTGAAGCTGTAACATCACATGTAGATGTATATGTAACATAACTATTTCTTTCTTTCTGTTTAATTTCTGTGTTCTCTATTCTTTTATATTCCACAGTGAATGAATCAACTGAAGTGAATCCACTGTTGAATAAAGAGGATGTGGATGAAGAGGATGAGCATCAGGGGACGAGTGTGTGTGTGTTAATAAGACATGCCCACCAATCACTGAGCTCAACAACATATTTCTGCTTTTAATATAAAATAATAATAATAATATATATATATATATATATATATATATATATATATATACATATTGTATTTCTGTTGTTGTCCATTCCAGTGAAGATTTGTTAACTGACTCTGAGGAAGAGAAAAAAGGCAATTTGTGGTCTGTGCAAACAGCAGATGGCGCTAATGTACTATTATAGTTTCAGATCATGTGCTAAAAGGGAAAAGTTAAAGTAATCTTAGAATCCTTAGTATGTATTTTTAACAAATGTCATATAGTTGTAGTCAAATAGTCCACCGGAGAAAATAATAACTGAACTTATAAAAATGAACACATTCAAAAGTTTACACGCTTGATTCTTACTACTCTGTTGTTACCTGGATGATCCACAGCTGTTTTATTTTTTTACATTTAATTATTTATTTTAATTAATCTATTTATTTCATTATTTCTCATGCTTTCTTGTCCACTGTGATGGGCAAAACACCCAAAGCTGGCCACCTTCTGAGAAATGTGAAAAATCTAGAACTATACACAATTTTACACATAAAAAGACAACACACTTTGGCAAAGACAACTGCAGGATGTTTTATGAGCGTAATCCACCATTTAAGATTTTAGTATTTCCTCATTCAAATAGATGCACTTGGATACACTTGGTCCTCATTCTGCTGGATCTTTCTGCTGCTTTTGACACTGTCAATCGTCAGATCCTCCTGTCCACCCTCTCATCGCTGGGCATCACTGGGATTCCACTTTGAATCCTATCTCACCGGTAGGTCTTTCAGGGTGGCCTGGGGAGGGGAGGTATCCAAAGCACATCAACTGGTCACTGGGGTTCCTCAGGGATCGGTTCTTGGACCCCTCCTCTTCTCCACATACACTACATCACTGGGACCCATCATACAGGCACATGGCTTCTCCTACCATTGCTACGCCGATGACACACAGCTCTATCTCTCTTTTCAACCAGATGATCCAACGGTAGCTGCACGGATCTCAGGCTGCCTGGCGGACATCTCGGCATGGATGAAAGAACATCACCTACAGCTCAGCCTGGCAAAGACTGAGCTTCTTGTCGTCCCTGCCACTCCGACTCTACAGCATGACTTCTCAATTCAGTTAGGCACATCAATAATTACCCCATCTACTTCGGTCAGAAATCTTGGTGTAATCTTTGATGACCAGCTGACCTTCAAAGAGCACATTGCAAAGACTGCTCGATCTTGCAGGTTTGCGCTACACAACATCAGAAAAATCAGGCCCTTTCTGACAGAGCATGCTGCACAACTTCTTGTCCAGGCCCTTGCCATTTCTAGGCTGGACTACTGCAATGCTCTTCTGGCTGGACTTCCACCAAACACAATCAAACCTCTACAAATGATTCAGAATGCAGCGGCACGACTGGTCTTCAACGAGCCCAAAAGAGCCCATGTTACACCTCTCTTCATCTCATTGCACTGACTACCAGTGGCAGCTCGCATCAAGTTCAAGACACTGATGCTTGCATACAGAACGACCACAGGCTCAGCACCCTCCTACTTCCACTCACTATTACGAATCTACATCCCCTCCAGAAGTCTGAGATCTGCTAGTGAGCGACGCCTTGTGGTACCATCACAGAGAGGCTCAAAATCACTCTCCAGAACATTCTCGTTCACCATTCCTGGATGGTGGAATAATCTTCCCACCCCTATCCGGAATGCTGGATCCCTGTCAATCTTCAAGCAACAACTGAAAACTCATCTCTTTCGGCACTACTTGACTTCATCCTAAACTTAAAAAAAAAAAAAACTTAATCTTTCCCTTTATCTTTCTCTCCTTCCCTTGCTAGCTTGTACCTATTTGAACAATGACTGAGACTTGGTGTTACGAGCACTTCCTCTGTCTGATTGCCTCTTCAAGATGAATCGCTTTATGTATTCCCCAATTGTAAGTCGCTTTGGATAAAAGTGTCTGCCAAATGACTAAATGTAAATGTAAATGTCTTGGATACCCAAAATATCTGCCCAGACGCTTTTTAAATATTGCTGCCTAATGAACAGACTTTACTTGAAATAGACTTGGATATTAATTAATATACAAACACTTTTCCATATATCTGTGTTTAAAGGCCTAAAATATAATTGAGTATCAGTTAAAACGTAATGTGTCTTCATGTTCAGTCACAAGAGGAAGCTAAAGCAACATCATCTGCATTAGGCAGCATCACCCTGAAAGCAGTCACTGATAAAATATAATATATTAAAATATTTGCAGTTGTATATGTTGCTAGAAAATTATTTTATTTCACCAAACACATATTTGCTGAATGCCCTTCAAAGAAGAAGGCCATGCCTTGTGTTCCTAGATAAGTGTAGTTACAACATCTACCAGCAGGGACGAACAGGCCATGCAGTACTGTCCAAAAGACAATACATACCATGAGCAATTACATATAACATGAAAAACATCTAAAAAAATAAGTATAATGAATGTATTTTATGTACATGTATTTAAAAGCACAGTGTTACTGGTGTCAGTCCTCTGTCGTGTGTGTCATGTGTTCCCACCTCTTGTGTCCATATTTGGTTTGTTTCCTGTCCTTGTTTAATGTCATTATTAGTTAATTCATGTCCAGCTGTGTTTGTGTAATTAACCTGTGTATATTAGTTCCTGCCTGTTCAGTTTCGTGTTGTCTGGTCTACTCGTTACTCCCGGTGTTTCCTGCCTGCCATGTCTTGCCCTGTCTTGCCTTGTCTGCATTAAAGACTATTATTTGAGTTTAAGTCCTGTGTTCCTGTGTTATGTCTCTCGTGGCAAGCGAGTCCGCTGGCCACCAGCCCTCATGCCCGCGGAGCTCAGGAGATATCCACCGCCGGCTGTGGCTATCCCAAGCCCGCCGGCTGGTTCTCTGGTTCCCGGGGTGCCGCTCCCCCTAAGCCCGCCGACCTGCCGCTGACTCAATGCCCGCCAGCCCACCGCTGACTCAAGCCCGCCGGATCGCCGCTGACTCAAGCCCGCCGGATCGCCGCTGACTCAAGCCCGCCGGATCGCCGCTGACTCATGCCCGCCGGTTGCCGCTAACCCTAGCCCCGTGGATCCAGTCCACACGTCACGGCCAGGAGAGCCGTGTTTGTGTCTTGTTGTGCCCACAGGAACATTTTAATCCAGTCATGTCATGTCTTGTCCGCGGAGACTCGTCTGGGGCAGGCGGCTCCTCTTGTTGTGGCCGCGGAGGCCATTCCAGCCGCCTGCCCCCCTGTCGCAGAAGTGGAAACGGTTGCTGAGGGACCCTGTGAGGGCCCCTGACTCCTCGTCATGCCTAGAGGAAGCCTCAGCTTCCTAGCTCGCCCAGGAGGGCTTCCTGTTCCTGTGGGATGTCTTGTCCTGTCTGTCTGGCCCCGGAGGGCTGTCCTGTCCTGTCAAGTACTGTCCTGTCTGTCTAGCCCCGGAGGGCTCCTGATACCCCCTAACTTCCCCAGGGAAATTTGGGAGGGGGGGGTAAAAGGGTTCCGGCTGTAGGGGCCGGGCTGAGGGGACCGAGGCCACGGCCACAAGGACCACCTGCCATGGCCTCCTGAGCTCCCTGCACTGCCATGGCCTCCTGAGCCCCTTGCTCCGCCATGGCCTCCTGAGCTCCCTGCACCACCATGGCCTCCAGAGCTGCCAGCTCCGCCATGGCCTCCGAATTGTCTGTTCCGTTCTGGAGGTCCCCGTCCTGTGGTCCTGTCCGTGTCTGTCCTGAGGGGCCTCCAGAGATCCCCCCCCCCTGTTACAGCGTGGGACACGCCTTCCGGGAGGGGGGAGTTATGTCAGTCCTCTGTCGTGTGTGTCATGTGTTCCCGCCTCTTGTGCCCATATTTGGTTTGTTTCCTGTCCTTGTTTAATGTCATTATTAGTTAATTCATGTCCAGCTGTGTTTGTGTAATTAACCTGTGTATATTAGTTCCTGCCTGTTCAGTTTCGTGTTGTCTGGTCTACTCGTTACTCCCGGTGTTTCCTGTCTGCCTTGTCTGCATTAAAGACTATTATTTGAGTTTACGTCCTCGTCTGCGTGTTCCTGTATCCTCCCTGCTGTGTGCACCGTGACAACTGGGAGACCATTTCATGAATCCATCTCAGATGAACAAACAAATGATTTCAATCACTAACTATGATTACCATTAAAGATATTTAATCAGAGTTCAGTGAGAGAAATGAGCTGTTATAAGTCTGTTGATATTTGCTGATCAAACACACAGATCAGTGCGTAATATACTGAGTTTTCACAGGAGCTTCTGGTGATGATGGTCAGGTCAAATCTTAAAGGGATAGTTCACCCAAAAATGAAAATTCTGTCATTTACTCACCCTCAAGTAGTTCCAAACCTGTATGAGTGTCTTGAAGGAAGATATTCTGAAGAATGTGGAAACAGAGCAGTTCTGGGGCACCATTGACTTCCATAGTATTTTTTTTTTCCTACTATGGAAGTCAATGGTGCCCCAAAACAGCCTGGTTACAAACTTTCTTCAAATATCTTCCTTTGTGTTCGGCAGAACAAAAAAATAATAATAATTCATACAGGTTTGTAAATGATGACAGAATTTAATTTTTGGGTGAACTATCCTTTTAATTAAAATCAAAAACAGAACCAGGCAGTGATCACTAATCACATAACTCATAAAATAATTTAGGAAAATATATTTCAACTGATTATTAAAATATTAAATGTTTAATATACGCATATAACACACTGTTTTTCCATGTTTGGTCACGGCAGGGTCTTAAAGAGAGGTCTGTACATGATTAAACTGAGTTCAAATGAAACAAATGACACACCTGAATCAGATTTTAATGGCTTAAAAAAGACTGTGTAGATACTTGATCAGGCCAAACATCTATATACAGTATCATGGGGTTCAACAGCCATGAATACAACAATGGGTTGAAATAGTGACGAGAGATCAAAGATCCAACTAAGAGCAGAATGGAACATGAACTGAAAAGACTAAGTGAAAAGGTTCACATATTTATTTTTGCAACCATGTGATTGTCTCATTTTTCTTCTTCTTAGCTTCTCAATTGACAATTTTTTTATTTTATTTTTTTTCACTCCAGGACAGGAACTATTCATCTTACAAATGGTTGTCCAAAGCAAAAAAATGCTAGAAAATGTCATTAAGTGGGACATGCTGGTGCTATTTGTTTTTTTTGTTTTGTTTTTTAGATTCAGATTCAGATTCAGATTTCCTTTATTTGTCATTTTTATGCTTCACATAAAAACTAAATTATGTTTCACACGTCCACACCTCAGTAATTTAGTGCAAAAAAGGTATTATACAAATCTAATAAATAAAAGTACTAATAAACTTTTTTTGCCATCATCACTCCAAAATTAGTAAGAAACAAGTGCAATCTATATATGCCTTAATGAAATCATGTGTAAACTTGGAAAACCCTTCAAATGATGGAAAAATGCACCACTTTTATGAACTTTTTAATGTGCATATATTTGTATTCACATAAAATGTGTGATTTCATTTCCTGCCCCTTATTTGGGGTGTAAAAAGTTACTAACCCAAAAACAGAATCACAATTTGATCAAGAGTTGGTCAGTGTCTTGAGAATACAGCGTATGCCACATTATCCTGCTTTATGCCTCTGAAAGAAAATACAAATGCATGGTCACCTATGTATTTTTTTCCATGAACATAAATTGTGGCCTATGTCTATACATTCATTCTTTTAAAAAGCAGGCATGTGGTAGCTGCACTGAAACTCAAACGTCTTCACAAAAACCCAAGAATAAAAGTTCACTATTACCCAAAGAAATGATAACAGAAATATATTTATTATTGTACAGTGGAATGCACTTCTTAAAGTAATAATAATAATAATAATAATAATATTTTTATAAGTAAATATATATATGCTGATGGGAAAACATGTTTCTGCTTTTATGAGCCTCTAAAATTTGTCCAGTGAAAGTGAGAAATAATTATGTGTGTGTTGAGCTTTTTAAAATGCATTTAAATAGCTTCTTTGGTTTTAGATGAAGCAAAAAACATGCATTTATTTTATTATTAGTATATTACATAATGCATGTGTTATCCAGTTTAATTTAAATATTTAAATTAATTTAAATTAGATATGTTATCCAAAGGTATGTTAAAATGTTCCTCATCTCAATCAGATCTGAATGCCAGATTGTATGCAGCCCAAATTTACAGTGCCTATAATATCTGATCATTTCTGTCCTCTAGTGGACAAACACTGATACAGCTTTTGCTCCCTAACAATTGTTTTCACATGAAACGCATGAAAATGTACCTGAATGTTCATTTTTAATGTGAATGTTGCAGTATTAATAAATAATAAAAAGACAAATTGTGTGAAATGTGTTTCTGCATACTGTATGTTCCATGATTGATGTACAAAATCATATCTACAGAGTAAACTGAATATGACCAGATATAGCTGGGGGGGGGGGGGGGGGGGGGCACATAAAATAAAAGTGTTTTCTAGTTGTGTTTGTTGACATCACAAACACCCAGGGACTGAAAATGGGCCTAAAAAAATCTGATTTTGTTTAATTATTCACTGAATGAAACAGTGCAGCATAATAATAATAATAATAATAATAATAATAATAATAATGGTTGTGTGTTAATTGAAAATATGATGTTTTAAATTATATTTATTACATTTTATTTTTATTGTTTTACAGTTTAAAAGTACCATCTAGACAGGCTTTTATTGCAATTCAAGTGCTGCCAAGAAAAGACTTTTAAATGCACTTCATCTTTTTCAGCAAGAAAAAGAACATAGAAATATGAAATGTTAATTGTAATGTTAATTGTAAATGTGTAATGAAAGTGGGATATGATCCTTGTCTTGCATTGTAATCTGCAAATTCTGCAATAAATCTTTTTTTTTTTTTTTTAACTGTATAGATGTTTACAATTAATAAACATTTATATTTTGAATCATTTTAAATAATTCAAATTTCTATTTTCTATTTTAATCTGTTCTAAATTTTTGGTTCATCATCTTCATCATCAAAAAAACCAAACATTCAGGTTTCACACTTTTCAGATTTCAATAAGAGCAAGATATCAACATAATTGTTAATCAGTATAAACATGATCAAAGAAGCAATGTGATAATTAACACATTTTCCACATATCAGCAGCTCCTAAAGGACAGAAATATCAGAGTGAGGAGCAGTTTTCATATTCAGTCACAAGAGGGAGCTACAGCAGCTTCAGCAGGAGAGTGAAAGTGAAAGTGACCAAGTATGAGCTCTGCATTTATCCCATCCAAGTGAATACACACAGCAGTGAGTAATGAATACACACATACATACATACATAAATATATATACATACATACATATATACATAAATACATACATACGGGGAGCAGTTGGGGGTTCAGTTCTTGCTCAAGGGTCTCACCTCAGTCATGGTATTGAGGGTGGAAGAGACTGCTGTACATTCACTCCCCCCACCTACAATCAAATATAATCCTGGTAACAAATATAATATATTACAGGGATAGGCAACTTCGGTCCTGGAGGGCCGGTGTCCTGCAGAGTTTAGCTCCAACCCTAATTAAACACACCTGAACCAGCTAATCAATGTCTTTTCACTAGAAAGTTACAGGCAGGTGTGTTTGAGTAGGGTTGGAGCTAAACTCTGCAGGACACCGGCCCTCCAGGACCGACGTTGTCTATCCCTGATATATTATAATGAAATACTTCCAATTTCATATGTTGCTTGAAAATACATCTGCACATATTTGTTTTAATGGCCTTCAAAGAAGAAGATGCAATGTGTCTCCAGATAGTGTAGTTACAACATCTACCAGCAGAGGTGATCGTGGACCGGAAGAGAAGAGAGAAAACAATACACACCATGAGCAATGAAAATACATATACTGTGAAAATCCTTCAAATATTACATATCCATCTCAAAACAGAGGATTTTAATGACCTTCACTATGATAGACATTTACTCAGAGTTCAGTGAGGAAACTGAGCTGCTATATAACAAGACTGTTGATATTTCCTCATCAAACACACAGATCACTGAATAATATACTGAGATTATAACAGCAGCTTCTAGTGATGATGATCAGATCAAATCTTAAATAAAATCAAATAAAGGATCAGCTGGTGATCACATAACTCATAACATAATTTAGACATGACATGTTCGGTCACTAGTTGGCGCTCCAGCAGGGTCTTTAGGAGAGATGCACTGTCTGTACACCAGTAAACTGAGTTAAACTGACTGAATCTGAAGATTAAAAACATTCTGACATGTAGATTGGATTAAGAATAATTAATTTCATATCCTATAATGATCAACTGTCTGTGTGTGATGTTTGACCTTTTGACCTTTAGTCTACATCAGCCACACAATGACAGTCAGAACCACAATAAATTGATATAATATTGTTCAACACAGTAATCCTGTAGAAGTGAGTCATATTGGATCATCAGAACTCATTTATCTCTTCAGTCAACACAGATGAGTAGATCCTGATCCTGTACAAGCTCTCGTTATCTGTGTACTCTTATACTGTTCTGTCATTTTAAACAAATGTGATATATCAACCTGATTTGATTATGTTATATAAAGCAGATCTGAATGCTATCGTTTAGTATTAAAAAAAAAAATTCCAATGCGCTGGTCAGTTTTCACACTCCATCTCTCTCTCACAGATGTTCACATGCATAAAAGTAGAAGTATCAGCATCTTTTTGGCTCCTGAGAGCTTCAATTTCTTGAAGAACTGTTTATCAGCATTTGTTTTAGCAGAAGCTCATTAAACCACATTGTGTTTAAAGGTTAAATTGTCTCTACACTTACAGTTCTTCTCTCTCATCTGCTCTCAATTGATCACTTGCTACTATATTCACACAAAATACATGTTTTGTTGATGTGAATCATTCAGATTGTTGTAATGAACTCATCTCTTGCTGAACTCTTTTCCTGTGGTGATTCAGTGACTGATGCAGCTGGTGTTGGTGGTTTAGTTGCTCTGGAGTTTGATTATAGTTTGTGGGAAGAGGAAAACCACTGGATCAAACAATGATTATAACATGTGAACACAACAGAGATACTTGATCAGACCAAACATCTGTAGATCATGGGCTTCAACAGACATGCTAAAATAGTCGTGATGAGAGATAAAGATCAAACTAGAGCAGAGTGGAATATAAACTGAAGAAATGACTAATGTTCACACATTTATTTTTGCGACCGAGCGACTGTGGTCAGTTGTTTTCTTCTCAGCTTCTCATTTCACACTCAATGCTTTTTGTTCACTCCAGCGGTCAACATCTTCCTAGAACTGATTAACAGTATGTTTTCAGCAGAAACACCTGCAGACATGATGAGGTTAATGTTTGTCACCTTTTAAAAGTCATGTTAAAGGTTTGAATGTGTATTCACTACAAGTTTTCTCTCTCTTGATCATTCTTTTCATGTAGTAGTTGTATTTAAGTCATTCTTATTTATTTATTGTATTTTATTTCTGCAATAAAAGGCCTAGTAGTGTCTGTTGTATTTTCTTATTAAAAGGGTGTTCTATATGAACAAGTATAATAGAATGAAAAAATAATGCAGATGCAGAAGAATTTATTTTGTATTACATAATGAAGTGGAGAGGATGTCATTAGTGATTCGAATGGCCTGTAGAATATTGTATTTTGGGATGCAATATATTTGATCAACCATGAGGCAAACATGACCATGCAAGATGCACTGATTTAATCTTCAAGACTAAAGATGATATAAGATATAAGTCACATGTAAGTCACTTTGGGAAAAAGTATCTGCTAAATGCATCAGTGTAAATGTAAAACTAAATCAATGAGTAACTGAAGGCCAGAGCAGAACAAAAGCATGTTGTGTTGGGCTGGTGTTTGCAAACCTAATGTTCTTTTGCACCAGATCACAATAATGAGGCTGCAGAATGAATACCTACATGTTTATTTGAATCTGTATTTGCACCAAATGCATGTTTCGTTAATGTAAAGCGTTCAGATTCAGATTTCTTGCTGAAATGGTTTCATGTGGTGATTCAGTGACCGATGCAGCTGGTGTCGCTGGTTTAGTTGCTCTGTGGAGTTTCATTGTGGTTTGTGGAGAGCAGAAAACCATTGGAACAAAACCAAACCAAACCATAAAACAGTTGTATAAGCTGCAGGACAATAGAGATACTTGATCAGGCCAAACATATGTGCATCATGGGGTTAAACAGACATGAATGCAAAAATGTGTTAAAATAGTTGTGATGAGAGATAAAGATCAAACTAAGAGCAGTGGAATATAAATTGAAGAAGTGACTGATATTCACACATGTATTCACACTTCTCAGCTTCTCATTTCAGACTCATTGTTTTTTTTTTGTTTTTTTTTTCACTCCAGTGGGCAACATCTTCCTAGAACTGATTAACAGTATGTTTTCAGCTGAAGCACCCACAGACATGATGAGGTTAATGTTTGTCACCTTAAAAAAAAAAAAAAAAAAAAAAAAAAATATATATAACTATTAAAGAATTCATATTAAATTCGACTATATTAAATTCATATACTGTATATATATGTGTGTGTATATATATATATACAGTATATGCAAATTCACTAAATACGCCAATTATTTATTTTCATCTAACAGTTTTTAACAGCTTGGTATTGTCTCTATCATGTATTCTCTACATAGATAAAATTATTTATTTTGTAGATAAAAGTGTCTTTTTAATGAATACATGTTATTAAATGCAGAATCCAGGAGTAATATGAAGTGATTTTGTTGTATATCATAAAATCCAGTGGATCATATTGTCATTGGGGCATCATGTATAGATTTGCTATTCTCAACAGGGCCGTCCTTTGGGCCCTACTTTGAGGTGGCACCGCTGCGAATGGACCGAGGGGGCCCCGCTCTCTACCTTACACCTGGGTCAGCTAAGGACAGCCCTGATTCTCAATCGTTGTATTAGTCTTTTTGGGTGCTCATGTTGACACCATAGTCTGAAACCTTTTTTAAAACTTTTTATACACAAGGTTTCAATAGATTTGAACATATTTTATATTATATTTCATGGAATGATGGTACAAATGCATATGTTGTGATGTTTGCTACTCTTTATTTCAGAGGACAGGAAAGAGGCATGAAGAATATATTTAAAGAATATATCAAAGCATGTTTATTTAACATTGTACAGAAAGTACATAAAAAATATATATGAAATACAGATGCATATCAGCTTTTTAAGAACTTTTACAAAATAAAATATAATATGTGATAGAGGAGATGCTAGTGAAATAACATGTTCATCCACTAGGTGGAGCTCCAGCAGATGAATCTGTATCAGCAGAGACACACATTACTGAGAAAAATATTGAAATGAACACAAACAAAAATAAGACAAAAACACTGCTCAGAAGACATGAATTATAATCCATTAATATCACATTTTTAACTGGGATAATGTTATAAAGTTTGACCTTTTGACCTTGTTTTATTATCAGTGTTGGGAAGGTTACTTTGGAAATGTAATATGTTACAGATTACAAGTTACCCTACTTAAAATGTAATAAGTAGTGTAACTTTTCAATTACTTTATTAAAGTAATGTAACTGATTACATTTGATTACTTTTTGATTACTTTTCTAAATTTATAATGTTTTCAACTGTTAATCATTTTCAAACATAAACCAGGTAGGGTTAACCTTACAGTAGTACTCAATACTGATAACTGTCAGACTTCGAAATCCTTCATCACTTGAATTAAGATTATAATATTTTAATTTTAAAGGAGACATTTGATGCAAAATATCTTCATTTGCATATAAATGTGTATTAGCAGTGTGTGGACACAACCACCCTACAATGATAAAGATTTGCTCCTTTTTTTTCCACCCAAAAACCTAAACACTCTCAATTATCAAGCCATTTTGATTTTGGAGTGAATAACCAGCGCTCTCTTCCACCTTCAATACCACGACTGAGGTGAGACCCTTGAGCAAGGCACCGGACCCCCAACTGCTCCCTGGGTGCCGCAGCAATATGGCTGCCCACTGCTGTGTGTGTTCACAGTGTGTATGTGTGTGTGTGTGTGTGTGTGTGTGTGTGTGTTGTGTGTGTGTGTGTGTGTGTGTGTGTGTGTGTGCACTTGGATGGGTTAAATGCAGAGCACAAATTCCGAGTATGGGTCACCATACTTTGCCACACATCACTTCACTTCATTTTCACTAAATTTGTTTATGTAAAACCCTAAAGAATCATACCAACTTGTGGAAAATGGGCATCCGATGTCCCCTTTGAAGCACAGCCACCACAAAATCAGACTTACTTCGAGATCATTCTGAGGTTAAATACAGATTTAAAATCATAACAAGAAATAGTTTAATAGCTATGATACTGTTTTTTGAAATCAAATCTTTGCATAGCTATGACAGGAAACACTGGAATCTAACAATGCCTTAAAAAAACAGTTAATCTTAAAAAAATAAAGCATATACATAAACCCATATAGGAAATATAAACCCATATAGGAGTTATCGGATAAGCATGTTATAAACTTCTGAAACATTGGTGCTTCATATTTTAGAGCAGTCACTGCAATTCATGAAAGAAATCAGTTAAATCTGTATGTGGGAGTGTGTGTGAAAAAATCAGATGTAACCCCTTTGTAATCCTTAACATTTTCATAAGTAACTGTAATTTAATTACACATTTTTTCTTAGTAACTTTGACTAATTACAATTACTTTTATTTTGTAATTAAATTATGTAATTCCGTTACATGTAACTAGTTACTCCCCAACACTGTTTATTATCACATTAATGTTCATAAACTCAGAAACTTTAAATGTAACAAAACACAAAATAGGTACATTTGAAACAACAGTTAAATAGTCACAGGGGCAGATCATCATTAATTAAGGGTTTTCTTTAGCCAGGTGATTTTATTTTTTGTATATGCAGGAATATAGGCCTGAGTCATTCCACGAAATCAGTGCCTTTTCCATTTGGAAAAATTAAAAAATAACATAAGTTTAATCAACATTTTTTAAATATCCATGAAATGAAGACCCCTTAAAATGACAAGAAATTGTATTGTGCCATCTCAGGCTATGTAATTTATTATTTTATGACTATTTTTCTACCTCATGTTTTGGTATTTTTGTCAACCCTGTTACCAACACAAGTGTTACTAGATACTATAGTTTAATTATAACTATAGTTATAGTTAATTATAACTATAGTGATAGTTTTCACATATATGAGCAGCATTTTAGTCCCTCTTTTCACTGGAATTGTTTCACTTTTTTTTTTTTTTTTTTTTTTTTTTTTAATATTTGTCATTCAGATGACCAAGAGCATCCTAATTTTGGAGGGTGACCACGTGTCAATTAAGAAAAAAAAAAAGAAATTTACAAGAGAAATATTTTAAAAAGGCCTTTGTCCAAAATAAAATATACTGTAAAGTTACAATGGAAAAACCTGGAAGGCTTTATCAAATATAATTCTTTACTATTTTTATGAAATTAATGACAGTAACATAGTGATAAAACATGTATAGCCGGAATGCACTGTAAGTCGCTTTGGATAAAAGCGTCTGCTAAATGTATAAATATAAATATAAAATATAACAGGATTGACCTCATAGTCACATGACTGACCAGAGTAACAGGGATGACAGGTTTTACCATTTTAAATTGCATTATATTGTTTTGCACTTACTTGGCATAGTTGTATGACAATAGCAAAGAGATCTAATGTTTTAAGGGTATTGTAATTAGATAATGCGTCCATCTGTTTGTCTGTGTCCCCTCACTGAGCATCAAATATACTGATCTGGTTCAATTATTAGGCAAGGGAGATGATCAGATCTCTGTCTTTCTGTGATCATCTGAAACCAGACCAAGATCTGGACTTTCTTGAACATTGCAAGACCGGGGTGAAGGTCTGCAGTCACCTTGCTGCTCTTGTTTGTAATTTAATTTACATGGATGCATTATTGACAATGAGTTATGGGGAAAAAAATAAGAGTTTTATTGAGACTGATCAACCTATCCCGGTCATTAACAACAACAGTAGGCTAATAGTAACAATACCAATAATAGTAACTAAAATGTAACTCATGCTCATATGCCACTGAATCTGAATGATATAGGCATTAGCTTAAAATGACACCCAGGGTGACCTTTAAAAAAAAATTTGCATTATACACACACAATCTTTAAAAAACAGGGTGACACTTTTTTGAGTTTAAAACATTCTATCTGAGCCCCCAGCGTGAGTTTTTGTAGGCGATGTTATTTTAGAGTTTCCATGGCGACGCGTCATGCTTGTCATGTGACACACCGCATCTACAATAGCACTGTATGACACATGTATCGCTTTTATTTCCTTTTTCCTTTTTTGATTATTAATATTCCCAAACATACTCACTATATTATGAAATATCTGATATTCCGATTCTGAAATATGTGCAGGTAAATGTATTTGGTAGTTTAAACACTTTTATAATGACCGTGTTAGTTGATCTGTACCGGGTGATGGGCGCCGCCATGTTTGTTCACGCTGAATCTGAGCAGGGGATTAACAACACGTAAAGTCATCCTCTCCTCCCGAAACACGTTAAAGTAAGTCTCCGGTAAACTGAGAGCAGAGCAGAATAAACTTTAAAGTTATCTACACAATCTGTATATGATATAAAAAAAACATGTCGTCAGATTATATTTGTAAGGATCATTATTGCTGCTTCCATAGACATCAGCGCATATTTTACAAACTATAAATGTATGGTTTTGCTAGTATTTATGTGTATTTAAATGTCTGAAATCTAAAATAAGCATTATATGGTTGAAAACACTGCATATTTGTGATAATATGACAAGCTCTCAGCGCGTCCGATCTGGCTCCGCGCCAGCTAAAGGCGAAAGCAGATTTGAATTCAGCAGTTCTAATCACACCGGTGTGATCGTACGCGTTAAAGGGTTAATCTATGTCATTCCTGTTACCCAAATGTCAAAACCTGTTACCCTGAAAAGTAACAGGGTTGACAGTAACAGGTTTGACGATTTGCTAGCTAATAGTCAAGTTCACAAAAGCACATGTTGTACACTTTGAAAGGATTTTACTTGTAAATATTGATTATATAAAATGTAATAAATAATTGTTTAAATTTACATTTTAAAAATGGTAACAGTATTGACACCCTCAGTCAAGCCTCATAAATCATCAACAATAGAACATTATAGAAGTTAGATAGAAACATGCTTGTGTTTTAAGTGCTTGAATCCTGGATGAGAGATGATGTAACCTCCTAGAAGTGATGTCACTTGATTGTACATTATTTTACAAGGGTTTTTTGATGAAGGTAACAGGGCTGACATGAAATCAGGGGACACCAAAATGCATACTTTGCATATTTATGCCAAAAACATTGCTTAACAATGAGATTATATTTAAAACAATATGCAAATGTGATTTTTAGATCATTTTGCCTTCATTTTGCAAATTAAAAGTCCTGCTGAAATAGAAAAATCATATTGAGGGGGACAGGCCAAAAACCTTACCCTTATCAGCATAAATGCTATTTAAATTATTTAAAATAATATTTAATTGACTTTTTTTGATGCAATATTGATGAAAGAATGCATAGTATTGTTATGTTTTTAAACTGCAAATTTATTCGTTTTTATATTAAATCTATGTTTGATTATTTCTTAGTGACGCAAAAGGCCCCGATTTCGTGGAATGACCCACTGGCCATCAGGAGCACTGGGACATTCCCAGCAAGCTGGTTGAGTAATGGGCTGATTGGTGAAATAAGGGAGATGTTTTATCCACCTTAATTTAAACATAAGAGTGGTGTGGCCATTGTAGCTTTAGTGTGCGAGGCTCCCGAACCTCATCCGCTTCCATTTATTTTTACTGCACAGAAACTGTCCACTATGCTGCTTGATACAGCAAATTGTTATTCGTTATATTATTTTTATTCAATATCTTAATCATAAGCACATGGTAATGAGAAGCATGATTTTACATGTGACTACCATGATCTTACTAATAAAAGAGTTCAATTCTGGATTCAAGGCAAGAACTATGGTAACTTTTCATTAGAGCAATTCAATTTTAAAATTATAATTATTTTTAAAATTATATAGGTTTTTTAATTAAACTTAAAATTATATTTTAAAATGATAATTTGACAAAAGGAGCTTTAAAGCCTGGATCCCATGAATTAAGTAAAATGCTTTAAATATGTTCAGTTCTAATTAATTTTAATTGAAGTAAAATGTTAATGAAATGATGAAAGATCAACAACAGTGTCTTACATAAATTAGAAATTAACTTACAAAAATTATATTGTTATTAAGGAGTTAATTTACTTTACTGCATCCTAGCTCAAAATCTGTTTTACTGTCAAGTATGCATTTCTACGGTATGTGAAAAAAGCAGTATATTCACTAATATCTATTATTATTTGTTTCTGTCCTATTTTAAGGCCCTAACCCCAGCGAAACATTCATAGGGCTGAATTTTAACTCCAGTCCAGCCCTGTCTAACACTCTTAAAAATATGGCATCACTTTGAAACCTTCTGGAATCTTTATTCTTACGAGTGTATGTGTAACTATGACAAAATGATATATAATGGGCATATATTTGTATTCACAAAGAGCATGTGATTCTGTCTCCTGTCTCTGTATTTGGGGTGTAGAATGTTAGTAATCCAAAAACAGAATCACATTTTGATCAAGAGTTGATCAACGTCTTGAGACTCCTGCGTACACCACATTATCCTGTTCTGTAGCACTCTGAAAGAAAACACATGCACGTTCACTGACTTATTTATCAAGAAATTATTTACGTCCTCGTCCTGCCAAGAATTCTCTAAAATGTATGTCTATATTTTTCTTTTTCTTTTTTAGTAGGCTAAAAGACACATTTTTAAATAAAAAGCCATTTGCTTTATATTTGATGATCAACGGACCAGTCTTTATGCATTTTTGCACATACAGTAACACTCATATCAGCAGAAATGCTATCTCACACCAGGTTCCAAGTAGTTTGGAGAACAGACAACCTGATCTCACAGGAAAATGTAACTTTGTTATGACATGGTGATTTCATATGAATTTGTACAGTGTGAACTGTACAAAAACTTACCATTATTAGAAAAATGTTAGCATGAAGGTCCACGTGTAAACATACCCATTACTGGGGTGTAGGCAGATTGTACAAAATCGTATAAATGAGATTGTACAAATATATACAAATTAGCCACCATTTCACGAAAACATAGTATAGTTATGAATTGGCATGAGATTGTGCTGCAACAGTTGGAGGAAATATTCCAGTATTTCTATCTTTCTTTTGTTTGATTAAATATTTTCATTAAGTCATTTTAATTTGCCTATAATATAGTAATTTCACATTTTGGGGGAATAGATGTGTCTTAGATGACATATAAGAGTTTGTGCTGTGACATTATTGTAATGCCTCTAAATGATGGTCTTGTGTGACCCTACAATATGAATATATCAGAGTAGAAGACAAAAAGACACAGAAATACATCTGCTGCTTTTATAAATGTCTGTTGTGGTGCTTGTGTTTGTAAATTATTAAACACACCTAAATTGGACTAAAATAATACAGAAACATCATAGACAGAAATATATTCTCTTACCGATTTATGTCTTTTGTAAAATGTGGGATCAGCGTAAGTGATCTCTCTATCATGGGTCTGAACTGTAACAAAATATAACAGAAACAAAAAACTCAATGAACTGATGTTTGAGTATTGTTTTACATTATACACACACACACACACACGCAGTAGGTTATAATAAGCAGTGCTTGCCTTCGATCAGTTTTTCTGTGTTTCCTGCAGATGCAGAAGATCCCAACAGCAGCTACAGTCAACAGAGATCCAGCAGCAGCAGAAATCAGCACTATCAGAGATACAGAGTCATCTGGAGGATGAGAAGGAGAAGGAGATGATCATTAGTGTGAGTAAATGTGCACATAAACACTAAATATTATCATAGAGGGTAATGTCAGTGAGAGCTGTATTTAATGTTTTTATACCGAATTTCATTTTCAGCTCATACTTTTCACACAGCAGTGTAAAGATCATCACTAATAAAACCGCATCTACATGATCTTTGGTAGAAATGTAAAACTCTGTTGTTCACATGCACACACACTTGATCTAATGACATCTGTGTATTTCTATCTTTCTATGCACTGTTCTCACACATGAAGAGAGGGAGATAGCAGTGATGGAGGGAGATCCTGTCACTCTAAAACCTGTTACTGAAATAAACAAAAATGATTTGATACGGTGGATGTTTAGAGATGAAGTTCAGCAGACTCTTATAGCTGAAATCAAAGGAGAGATCTTTAAATATGATGATGCTGCTGATGGGAGATTCAGAGACAGACTGGAGCTGGACAAGACGACTGGATCTCTGATCATCAAGAGCACCAGAACCTCACACTCTGGACCCTATCATCTACAGATCACATCCAGCAGTGGGGTTTCAAGACAGACATTTTTTGTCACTGTCAACGGTGAGTAGCCCAAGTCAGTATAATAACGATCACAGATCTTCATTGGCAGTTATTACTCATAATTCTGCAGGTAATTGAGCTCAAACTGCTTCATGTTCAGACCTCATTCAGAGTTTGTTCTGTAGATTATTTCATTCAGTTTTAAAATCTCCCGTTGAACTACATTGTGAAATAAACACTGTTCTGTTGCTGCCCCAAAAAGTACTTCCTTAAGCTTTTATTTATATCAGCACTCTGTATAAAGTTCACTTGGATTTAAAGTTTTGAGTCATCAAATCTGAAGCAGACAGTAATATAAAGTTTCTGTTTAAGAAAACAGCAAACTGTCTTAATTTCAAACTGATAAAACAGCATCTGAATGATCATGATGTAGTCATTTCAAACTCTGATGTTCACATGAACACACTTGATCTAAAGACAGATTTGTCTTTGTTTTTCTCTGTTTCTGTGCTGCTGTGACAGATAAAGTGGAGAAGAAATTCCTGAACGAGGGAGATTCTGTCACTCTAAACCCTGCTACTGAAATACAGAGAGATGATCAGATCCTGTGGATGTTTGGAGCTCAAGACCATCTCATCGCTCAAATCAGAGGAGAGACTGTAGAGACATATGATGATGATAATGAGAGATTCAGAGACAGACTGAAGCTGGACGAGACTGGATCACTGACCATCAGAAACATCAGAACTGAACACACTGGACACTATAAACTACAGACCATCAGCAGCAGAGGGACATTGTGCAAGAAATTCAAGGTTGTAATAGAATGTAAGTAATTGTCATTCAGTTTATTTTTTTAAATGCACAGTGTACAAATGATGATGCATTGAATGAATAGTTTTACACTGAACTTGATTTTAATAGACAAAGGTGCACATTATATTGTGTGACTGTAATTTGACATTAATTTTGTATTTTCCTCAATTTATCAAATTTGTTCATAATGATGACTCAATACGGAGCAGGAAATTAATATACCAATTAGGTATAAATAATTTACCTGTATTTATAAATATTGAATGTGTATTAAAACATGTATCATTTTGTTCTAAAATATTATAGTTATTAATGTTACATAATTAGTACAGTGGCAGATCCTGGCACTGGCAATATAGGCAGATGCCAAGGGCCTGTAACACGCTGAGGGCCGGCATGAGACACCGGCTGCACATGCAGCTTTCAGACGGGACTTCTCTTATTTATAGTTCATTCATGGCATCATTTTAATGTGGAGAGCACATTAACATGAGAGCACATGCAGGTGTGAGCACAGTTCTCTCAGATATACAGTGTGTTCTGTTATTAATGGACTCTGCTCTCGCTCTGATATTGAGTGTGCTCAAACATTATCCTGTGCGCTCGTGGATCTCTGTGTGCTCTCTTATGGGTTTATTGTTGTCAGAAGCTGTCAACCATCAGACTTTCTCGATTGACCAATGAAATAACATAGTGTACCTTTAAATTGTAAAGAAATGAAGGATCCATTATAATTATTATATGTCAAAAATGTACAAATTTCATGATAGGAACTTCAATTTTAGTCCACCAGTTTTCTAAGTTTTTTTAATATTTAATAGTTATTGGAGTTAAGTTCTTATATAGTTCTACAATAAAAGTGTATCAGCGCATTTAATATTGCATCTTTATACCTTTTGGGGGTGATGTGTCTTATTTTGCCTAGGACACCAATTAAGCCAGAACCACTACTACATGTATATGTATAACACACACACACACACACACACACACACAAACACCCTTAATGAAACTTTACTGATTTGTTATAATCTCTTAATTTCTCTGTTTCTATGTGCTGCTGTGACATGAAGTGATGGATGTGTCAGTGACTGAGGGAGAACCTGTCCATCTATACGCTGGTCTTACTGAGAGACAGACAGATGATGAGATACAATGGAGGTTTGGAGATGAAAACTCTCTCATAGCTGAAATCAAAGGAGGGACTGTAAAGACATATGATGTTCCTGACGGGAGATTCAGAGACAGACTGGAGCTGAACAAGACTGGAGATCTGACCATCAAGAACTCTACAGCTGAAGATACTGGAGATTATAAAGTGAAGATCTGCAGCTGTGAAGGGAAAACAAGCAGTACATTCTTTGTTATGATCAACGGTGAGTCGCTCCAGTCAATGTAATAATGATCACATTCTTCCTCATAGATTCAGATTTTTCTGCAGGTAATTCAGATCAAACTGCTTAATGTTCAAACTCCATTCAGAGTTTGTTCTGTAGATCATTTCATTCTTAAAAACTCTATTATTAAAGATTACTCATTGAGGTGAGGCAGCATCTTTAATGCATTTTATTTCATTCAGCTTTTATTTATATCAGCACTCTGTAACTAACACAGAAATGTATATTATATTCTTCTCCATGGAAACACAGCAAACTGTCTTTGTTTTGAACTGATAAAACAGCATCTGAATGATGTTCTGTAGTCATGTTGTTCTCATGCACACACTTGATCTAATGGATATCTTTGTATTTCTCTGGTTCTAGGTGCTGCTGTCACAAATGAAGCGAGGAAGAAATCAGAGATGAAGAAAAAAGAATGGTGAGAATCTGTTGTTTGCACTGAATATTTTTAATGTATCTTTAACTTTACAACAATATCATTGTTGTGATGAGTCAGAAGCGTTTGGATCCATTTGCAGCTTTTATTTAGAATAGTCAGACAACACAGGGTCAAATACCGGCAGGGCAGAGCATCAGAGGCTAGACAGAGACAGAGACAGATACCAATACCAGGCGAGAGATCGGGGCAGGCGGCTAGCAAACACAGTCCAGGTGAAACAATCCAAGGTCGGGGCAGGCAGAGAACAGGCAGAGAAACGGGAAACAGTCCAAGGTCAAAACAAGAAAGCAAACACGGGTATAACGCTCAGAAATGATAGCAGGGCAAATCAAGACTTCGCAAGGAGTCCGTGTGTGTGTGTGGCTTATATGTGTGTGTGTAAATGAGGTGCAGGTGTGGATGATCAGTCAGTCCCAGGTATGAGGAATGATGGGAAATGGAGTCCGAATTGGAATGGTTAATATTCAGGAGATGGCTCCCTCTGGTGGTGCGAGGGAGGCGGTACGGGAGCCTCCTCTGTAACAATCATGATCTGATGTGTGATTTGGCTTCATTCAGTTTATTCATTCAGATTTCAAACAAATGACTGTAAGTGAATTAAACAGCAGCTGTACTGAGAGAAATGACCTTCTGCTGAATCTTTTAATGCTACAAACATCCGAGATGTAGAAGTGTAAAAGATCCAAGTAAACTTTTACATTTCAGATTGCATATTCTAGTAGATGCACGAGTTCACAAATATAATAAATGTTTACTTGTCAGAAAAGTGCTTAGATTGAATTCATCAAATGAGTAAAATGTGCTGCTGACAATCTGTGTTAAATGAGTTTGTAGACTGTAAATGCTTCACTTTAGTTTTGATGTGTCATATGAAGAAATCCAGATCAGTACATCATCTCTGTTTTTAACTCATCATTATCTCTGTATTTTCCTTCAGACTGCACAGAGAACCGAGGGATTGAATCAGCAAATGAAATGAATCTGCTGTTGAATAGAGATGACCTGGATGTAGTGAATGAGGAGGAGGATGTGGATGTAATGAATGAGGAGGAGGGGACGAGTTCACTTTAATAACATAAGACCCGCCCACAAGTGTCAATCACTCTGACATCATCAACACTTCAGCTCCAGCTACAACAAAAAAACATTTTTAATTTGAAAGATGCTATGTGTTATTACTATGACTCTACCAACAAATTAGTATTTTTATTATTTTGTTTGGCAATTTTTTTGTCCATAAACAAATTATGGGCTCAATTCCAACTCTTTCACTTTTTCTGATTGAGGTTGACTCAATGCTTGTCTTTTTGTTTAACTGGCAATACAAAATGTGTCGGGTTTTTTAAACTATATGAAAAATTAATTTCTATTGACTCTGATTAAGTTCAGACAGCTCTCTTTCATTTCTCTTTTTTTATTTTATTATTATTATATTTTTCCCCTTATTGTAAGCTACCCCTTTGTTTAAATGTTCCTAATTATATGCATATAGTTATTCTTATATTTTCTTTTCTTTGATATTTTTCATGTTTTTTTATTACATTTTTTTTTTATTTGATCAAAGGAATAAAACAACAACAAAACATTTTTCTGCTTTTATGAGCCTCTAGAATCCGTCCAGTGAAATTGAGAAATGTTAAACTTTCATGTACAAAGCTTCTTTGGTTTCAGATTGACCAATAAACATGTTTATCAAACACTTTCATGTCATTTTAATAATGTTACGCTTCATACCTGTTACTTTATTAACATAATGCTAGTTTGACTCTCACAGCTTTGATTCGTGTGATTGTAGACTGAGAGTCAGAAAGTGTCATATATGCTTTTAATAAGAAGTTTTACCACAGCAGTATTTCTCTAACCATTGTATTCACTGTTTTTATATAATTAACACCAGTTCCAGATTAATGTTGATGTTCAGCGTCGATTACAGTCGGTTTCAAAAGCTCTGTATTCAAGCTGAAGCTCTTGAAATGAGCTTTATTGCACTTGTAGCAAAAAACATATAAAATCACATTTGTTCAGTTCTAGTATTGATATGATACCGCATGCGTTGTGCTTTGTGCTGTTTTATTAAATTTGTCAACAGCATCTGCTTGATGAATGTTCATGTTGGATATTGATATATCGCTGATCTTAATGTTGGATAATTTCTGTCATCTAGTGGACAAACACTGATACAGATTTAGCTTCCTAACAGCTGTTTTTAAATGCAACACATAAACAATGGGTCTCATTCACTAAGCATGCGTACGCACTAATTTGTGTGTGAAATGTGAGTACGAATGATTTTAAGAACAAACCACGATTCACCAAAAATTTCGTACTAAAATGTATTCTACATTTACGAAAACTTATAGGAACAACTGAAACCACACGTACGCAGAAAGCACTTACTCTGCACGGCCTTATAATCATGTTAAGATGTTATATTTAATCTAAATACGACTATGATTATATTAAAGCATGTTTACTAAATAATTGTGTTATATAATCCATATACAAAATTATATAACAAACTTATTTAATAATACAATTTAATCTTGTCATCATACATTTCATCATATAGTGAAAGTGTAAGAAAAGTTGTGTTTTGTTCAGCTGCGAGGTTTCTCTGAATAAGCCGTATGTAGAGCTGGCTCCCGAGAGGTCTATAGTCTGGGTCTGTATGAAAGTTTGTTTTGAGTTTGAACTGGTGAGAATGGCACACTTGAATGCTCAAAGATCTGGCGAGAGCGCGTTTGCTCTGAATAAATGCGGAAAGCCCTTATATGGAGATAATTTGGGCGTGTTTTATGCAAATGACTAACCTCGTGCACGCGGCCGCTCATTTAGAATTACTCCAAATTCACTAACATAAGAACGAGGTAAGAACAAATTCATGTGCGTACGCACGTGTTGTGAATTAGGCGGAAAGTTTTAGTGAGAAGTTCAAATGTGCGTATAAATACGAAAAACGTACGCAATTATTAGTGAATGAGACCCAATGTGCCTAAATATACATTTGTATGTACTAAATATAATAAAAAGACAAATTGTGTGAAATATGTTGCCGCATACTGCATGTTCTATGATTGATGTACAAACTCAGATCTACAGAGTAAACTGAATATGACCACAAACAGCTTCACTGAATGAAACGGCACTAAATAATAATAATGTTTTGTGGTCGATTGATAAGACATTTTTTATTATTTTAGAGTTTACATTTTTTATCATATTATTTTACAGTTTAAAAGTACCATCTAGACAGGCTTTTACTACAATTCTCAAGTGCTGAAAAGGAAATGTATATGCACTTCATCTTTTTCAGCACACAATGGCAGTAGAAGAAAATAGAAATGTGAAATATTAGTAAATGTGCAATAAAAAAAATATCATAAAGACAGTAAAGACATTTATATTGTAAATAAACGTTTATATTTTAAGTAATTTTAAATTCACATTTCTATTTACCATTTCATATTTCAATTTTTCTGTTCATCAACAAATCCTGATGAAAAAAAAAGAGATACATATCAACATGACTGTCAATTAATATACAAATGTTCACAGAAGCAAAATGGTCATTAAGTTTTCACTTTTCAGCTCCTAATGCACAGAAATATTACGGCAAGCATATTTACATTCAGTCAGAAGGGGCCAAGGGGGCGCTACATCTGCATCATCTGCATTAGGAGAGTCACATGCTGCTGTACTACATCATCCTGAAAGATATCAACAAAGAATCATTCACTGGTAAAATATAATAATTAAATACTAGCAATTTATATGTTGCTTGCATATGCCATTATTTCATCAGAATACACAAAGTTGTTCAAATGGCCTTCAATGGAAGATGTCTGTGCAGTTAAAACATCCAACCAGCAGAGGCTAACAGAAGAGAAGAGAGAAATTAAAACACACTGACCTACAGAATACATGTACTGTAAATTCTGAACATAAAAGTGTACAAAAAAGCAAACTGTTAGGAGACCATTTTATAAATCCATCTTTGTTAACAAAAAGGTGTTCAGTCATCATCAGTATGATACATTTTAAAGATAAACATTATAAATTCAGGAAAATATAGAGGAGATTTAAGGAGATCATGGAAATATTTAATAACTAATATACAGATTATTAAAAAGAAAAACGTTTATAAAGGCCTTGTTTTTCCATATTCAGCACTGGAACAAAACATGAAAAATAATGTATTTATATATTTTTAATAAATTGTAATATATTCACACACACAACAGCTTACTTATGACTCCTAGTCATCTTTTTTTTTTTAAGATTTATTTTTGCCTTTATTGTGACAGGATGGTATTTAGACAGGAAGCGAAGTGGGAGAGAGGGGAGACAGGATCAGGAAAGGTCCATGAGCCAGGACTTGAACTCGGGATGCCCAAAGTGCAATGGCGCTATATGTTGGAGCGCTGCCCACGAGGCTATTGGTGCTGACTCCTTATCATCTTTTAACATAAAACAGAAGTAATTACCAATGCTAAATATGCATATTGATAAATGCAGTGGTTCTCATTTTTCCCCAGCTCCACTCCCCTTTGAGCCACCAATTTAATAGACACGTGTGGGACATTATTAAAGGGTTAGTTCTCCCAGAAATGAAAATTAGCCCATGATTTACTCACCCTCAGGTCATCCTAGGTGTGTATGACTTTCTTCTTTCAAACAAATCCAATCAGAGTTATATTAAAAATTGTCCTGGCTCTTCCAAGCTTTATAATGGCAGTCGGCAGGTGTTTGTGTTCAACAGTCCAAAAGAAGTCCAATAATGGTGAGTCACTGCACTACGTCTTCCTCATCTAACACAGCTGATTCAACTCTTCAGCTCATTAGAAGAGACTGCAAGTGTGTCATGGTGTAGTAGTCCCTAACCAAGTCAGATCAGGTTTATTTGTATAGTGCTTTTCACAATATACATTATTTCAAAGCAGCTTTTCAGATTGGATTACAATATTGTGATATTTATCATTACAGTGTGTTATAGAAATCTCCAATCTGGTCCACTTTCATTGTTTTACCAAGGCACCCACATGATATCGAGTGTGTGCTAGATTCGGCCTCTCCTTAACTGCACAGCATCACCATTTCCAAGTTACTCTTATCAGTAATAAGGTTAATAGCGGCCGTCCAGGAATCACTTCAGACACAGCAGAGCAAATCCACAACCAAAAAAATACATATTTAGGCCTTGCAGATTATGTTCACTGATTATGTACACTGTGGAGAATATTATGTGCAGATCACAATGTTCAAAAACTAGGCTTACTGCACCTTTTGGCCTCTACAAAAGAGGCTTGTACAGTTTAAGGTTTACACGTTTCATATGAGCAGTGAATGGAAAAGAAGCCCTTTACGCATTACAGAAACAGCACACACATTCAATAATAGACATGCTCACAAGCACAAACCATTTGCCTACAAGAAAGATCAAACCATTCTTTCCAGATCTACCTCTGACCACGGCAGGTTTCACATTGACTCACTTACAGTGCATTTAATAGATTAACTTTAACATTATTCTCACTGCATGAATAGACTTAACAAATTAATAATAACCACAAATATTTTCAAGGTTTTATTCCTAAGATTTTAAGTACACAAAAGGTTTATGTGAATATTAAATCTTTAATTTTGAAATCAAATGTCACATAGTTTAAAGTCTCTCTCCACTTGCTATTTAATTCTGTATAAAATCACGAGTGTAATAAAAGTGCCTTACAGGGTTTGCTGCTTTTCTGACTCATTTAAAAACTGATCTCATTTTTAAGCTTTCGCTTCTCTTCTACGGCTAATGGCTGTAAATTGCACATGTTCAGTCACAATGAGAACGTCTCTGTTCTGCTGTGAAAGGTGACAGGTCATTACATGAGTTTAAAAGGTTTCTGCATGTAGATGATCTGTGAACGTTTTATCAACTGAATCTGACAACAAGAAATTCAGTCGTTTGTTACCATAAATGTCAAAGAAACTCTTTATCCTGTGAGTGTCTGTTGAATAACTTCTTAAAGCTTTCTACCTTCAAATTATTCTGACAGTGTTTCTCTCTGAGAGTTGGTGGTGACATTTGTACTGCCCTGTCACATTTAATCTGGTAAAACTGTTTCAACACTTTCAGATACACCCTTTTCAGCTAAGCAGAAACTCACTTGTCTTATTGTTTGAACAGTATTCCTCTCCAAAAAAACATAATCCTATCCCTATCCCTAAACCTAACCCTATCCATAAGTTATCCCTTAATCAGAGGTATAATAAATGAATATGAATGGTATAGAAGCCCCTAACCCTTGTTATAAGCCTAAACTTGACATTCACTGTAAACCTATCCCTCAAATCTGATTGGTTGACTGGAATGATGTTCCCATGTTGATCAAGGAACATGTTCTACTAAGTGAAATCACATTCACCCAAATGTCTGCATGATGAAATCAATACATGGCCAATGGGCCCAACTCTTTTGTCCTTATGATTATTTACATGATTAGAAATGTCTTTAAGGATTAATATTGTGAACAAAATAGAAACAGGAAAGTCTGTTATAGACAAAATGAACAAAAATGCAAGCAGCATTTACAGTTGTTTTGATTGGAATAGAAAAAAAAAGTCTTTCTGTCCTCCCTGTCAAACCCGTCTGGATCTGACATCATAAACCAGCACGGCAACAGCAGCCACGCCCACCAGAGCAGAGAGAGCCAATCGGATCATAGCTTCGGTAAACCCATAATAGTGGACGTAGTCTAAGGATTGAGAGGAAAATAATTTGTAAATTATTTTAAGACTTAGACTAATTAGTACTAAAATCAGCTTTAACAAGGCAAATGCACAGCTAGTTCTCTTCTGAGTGTTTGTTTGTGGCAAAGAAGGAGGGAAAAAGCGCGACTAAATCCCCTAAATTGTAGTTTAGAATGTGTACAGTTTATTTCCATAACACATACAGTGACATTTTTGGATATATTTTGAAAGCAGCTTGCTTGTGTATTACTTTTGTCTATAATGATGTCAAGTTCAACAACAAAACTACGACCTGTGTCAAAAAAACAACACATTTAACGCTTAGCTTTTTTTATTTTTATTTATGATGGCCGAAGCTTCGTTCACTTCAGAGCCACAGCTGGTAGATGTTACCTGTTCAGTTAGGTTCTGTAAATACTAGGGGGGGTTTATAGCCTATATCTATGCACAGTGTTGGGGAAAGTTACTTTTAAAAGTAATGCATTACTCCCTAAAAAAAGTAACTACTTTTTATGGAAAGTAATGCGTTACGTTACTTTTGGGAAGGGCTTGCTTGTTTGACTTTAATATAAAAAAAGTTATATTTTTGGCAAACGTAAAAGAGGCCTTTCACACCAAAAGTGAAATGAATAAGCTTCAGGCTGAAGGAAAAGTAAATTCACGTCTGAACAGTAGAATGCAGAAGAAGAACGTGCAAAGTAATTTTTGCTTTTTAGCATGGTTGAATTGGATCATCAAAGTGTCATGCGTCTGGGAGAGAGATGAGGCGAGGACTCAAGTGCAGGAGAATGGTGGTTTTTTTAATAATAAAATGAAACAAAAACGAACAAAAACCACCCCGAGGGGGAAAAAATAGACAGGCAACAAGATAACTGCAGTACGTGCAGACATAACATACACACGACGAAAAACAACAGATCAGCACAGGACTGGAGACACCTGGAGAATATATGGGGAGACAAACGAGGAGGACACAGGTGAAACGACTGAAACAATAACGAGATAACAAGGAGGGTGGGGTCAGACAATAGACAGGAGAGCACATGGCACCAACAATGTGCTCGGGAGGAACGTGATCGGTCACCGCCGCCTCGGGAGCATCGTGAGCGGGCACCGCCGCCTCGGGAGGATCCTGAGCGGGCACCGCCGCCTTTGGGAACACTGTGAGCGGGCACCGCCGCCTCGGGAGGAACGTGAACATCAGCGGGGGATCCTGCACGCTGTGCATCAGCCCGAGACGCCCCGGAAAGGGACGCAAATTACTGGGTGCGGCAGCTTCGGCGAGCCCTGCCTGAGGCACACCAGCCGCCCTAGCTGGGGAACATGCCAGGAGCTCCACAAAATCACCAAACGTCAGGTGGTCCAGCCCCCTCATCCTCCATATGTTGAGGGGCTCCTCAAGGGCACTATTGAAGAGGTCCTTGAGGGCCGCATCATTGTACCCCAAACCCTCTGCTGCACCACAGAACGTCAGGGCAAACTTCCTCACATCGGTGCCCTGCTGACGGATGGAGCTCAGGGCCTGAAACTGGAGGATGCGTTGGTAGAGGGGGCTGCTGACGTTAGAGGCTGGTGGCTGGTGTGAGCCCATTCTCCGCTGAGTCCTCATTTGGCTGATCTGTTCTGTCATGTGTCTGGGAGAGAGATGAGGCGAGGACTCAAGTGCATGAGAATGGTGGGTTTTTTTAATAATAAAATGAAACAAAAACTAACAAAAACCACCCCGAGGGGGAAAAAATAGACAGGCAACAAGATAACTGCAGTACGTGCAGACATAACATACACACGACGAAAAACATTTACATTTATGCATTTAGCAGACGCTTTTATCCAAAGCGACTTACATTGCATTCAAGTTACAGTTTTTACATTTTATCAGCTCTTGCTTTCCCTGGGAATCGAACCCATGATCTTGGCGTTGCTAGTGCCATGCTCTACCATTTGAGCTACAGGAAAGCCTGAAAACAACAGATCAGCAGACAACAACAAAAACAACAGATCAGCACAGGACTGGAGACACCTGGAGAATATATGGGGAGACAAACGAGGAGGACACAGGTGAAATGACTGAAACAATAACGAGATAACAAGGAGGGCGGGGTCAGACAATAGACAGGAGAGCACATGGCACCAACAACAAACCACAAGCCATGTGCTCAAACAAATAAACAGTGACATCTGGTGGCCAACCCAGGCACACCAGCCAACCCGTGACACGAAGGTCAGCAGCAAAGACATTGGTTAATAAAATGGGATTAAATACATAAAGGATGTTTGTGTTATTTAACATTTAATTATTGCAGGTTTGCATCATATTCTGAGTTGCATTTCACTGTTTTTATTCATTTTGATGAATCTGATGTCTTTTTGCAAGTGAGATGAATTAATTCATGTTCACATTTATTCTAGAACTACAGTAACATCTTACTCGGGATTTCTCTCAACATGGGAACAGGAGAGCTTTCAATCAATAAATGGGGGAAAAAGCATTTGGCGTTACTTATTTGAAAAAGTAACTCAGATATTTTTCTTGTAAATTAAAAAGTAATGCGTTACTTTACTAGTTACTTGAAAAAAGTAATCTGATTACGTAACTCGCATTACTTGTAATGTGTTACCCCCAACACTGTTTATGCAGTCTGGAGTTAATTTGGTTGTAGAATTTGGCTGTCATTATAAAGGCATGTGTGTACAGAACGGGAATAAAGCACTTAAAAGAGGAGTGACAGTCGTATTTAAAGCAATAGTTCATCCATAAATAAAAATGATTTCATCATATCACTTATCTCACCATCTGAATGTATCTGACAGAGTTTGCTGATGTCCAGATGTTGAGTCTGGTTGTTGATGGGATTGTTGAGCACACAGCTGTAGGTGTTTTTATCCTGATATTCCACCTCCAGAGGTAGAGAGAGACTGATGCTGAGATCAGACTCACTGATGCTGGACAATAAACTGTTTCCTTTGTACCAGGAGAGAGTCACGTGACTCACATTCACTACGGAACACAGCAGCACACATCTGGAGACTGATGAAGAAGGATTTTGTGGACAGGTGATCACAGGAACGGGGAGATGAGCTGAAGAACACAAGAAAACAGGGAAAAAACCAGTAAGCTTCTTTGTTTGCCAGTGGTTTATTACGACATTTTATAAAATGAAATAAAATTGCACCTGTGAGATACACTAAAAAGTTGCAATTTTGAGGAATAAAGTTGCAAAGTCTGCTTATAGAAGGTGCCAAACTGAAAATGGAGAAACAAAATTCTTGGAGAAATGGGATACAGTGTTGAGTAGTTCCCATATTTTAATCACTATTTGACTAAACAGAGAAGTGATGACTTTTGTATCCTCGACTTCCCCATCGAAAGGATTTTATTTCTCTTTCATAGTGGTTTAAATCTACTAAAAGCCTTTTAGTTGAAGTGTCCATTCTGAGCTGAGAATTAAATTATGGCAAAGAGCCTGACCAACATGAAAAGCAACCAACCACAAATGGTTTTTAAATGACATTTAGGAATGTAGATTATACCACAATAACAAAGTGGAAACTTTGCCAGACATGTCAAGGATGAGGAAATGTTCAAAATAATACACCATATTTTAAAATAATATAATGCTCTGTATTTTAGAAAAACAAGTGTCCATCTTGTAATTATGTCATTTTATTTTCATTTTATTCAAAGCAGCTTTACTGAAAACCATATTACCATATCTTAAATTACTGTTATGCTATTATGAATATTCACAGTAATTTTTTAATACTATATTTAAAACAAGATTTTGAAAAGAGACATAAATATGCATATAATTCTCTGCTTACCATAGATTTTAACAATGAAATCCTTGCTTGAGACCTTATTTTCATTAACGATTTCTACTTTATAAAGTCCATTGTGTTCTGTGCTGATGTTTGTGATGGTCAGAGATCCAGTCTGAGAGTCCAGCTTGAGTCTGTCTCTGAATCTCTCATCAGCACCATTGTGAAACGTCTCATTGTTTATTTATGCGACGGTAACTCTACTGATCGATCGAGTCATGGTTATGAGCTTGAGAATCCTATAGCACAGCAATATGAATAAACTATTATTGCTCTTTTCCTTCGCATTATTTTTGGACCGTAAGTCGGCTCGGTTCTTCATACTTTCGGTTTCATACTGTTATCTCATGCATGAGCAGAAGAAACACTCGGTCTCAAACACTAACATTGGCGTGCAATACTAGCGTGTTAATAAGCGTAGGGAATGTCCTTACACAAAATCTCGCATTTACTACAGACACATTTACAAAATCAGTGTTTTCCTGTGTTATAATTTGGGGTGCGGTTTGTAGACTAGGCCATATCGTGTGCTTTTGACGTCCTTTCAAGTTCGCGTTACGTAATTTGTCATCAGGGGCACGTTCAAGCTCACACCAGTGCCCAACATTTTGCTACGGTTTCCGGGTTGAACCACATGTTTCCTGGAAACGGTGTGCAACGGGGTTTGAGATACGTTTTCTCTTGTTTGGTGGGTGTGTCAAAAATGTCAGCCCAATCAGCAGCAACATGTATATAAACCACACAGTATTAAAGAGACAGCCTGGCACAATGGGTCCAAGTGAAGTCATTTAATATGTGTCCGCTGCAGCTCCTTATACTCAACAATTGAAGATATTAGAAGACATGTTTGTCATAAGAGTTTTATAGTAACATAGCATATCAACATGATTATGATGAATTTGTAAGTAAATGTAATTAACATCAAAATAAATTCACAAGAACAAGTATATTATGTGCACATGTTTATTTACATTAAAGGCACAATAACTGAAATAATAAGAGCACAAGTATAGATCTGGAACTTCTTTAAATAATTCTGTCTAAATATCATGTAATAATTGCAACGTCTTCTGGTCCATATCCTTTCCTTAGGAAGGTGTGCTAGACACTGATTAATGTAACATAAAAATACTATACATATTTATATATTTTGCTATTGTATTGTGGAGTGACACTTTCATAAACTTTTCTATGCTCCTCTGATTATATAATGGTAAATATTACAATATCATAGCACAACAACAGTGATCAGCAATAATGATAAGCCTAATACTCACAATAAAAATAATAAGGTCATATAGATAATAACAGTCTCAGAGGTAAGAAGTGGATTATCCTTCATCTGAAATGTTTATCTTTTCATCCTGAAATGCGAGGCAAATGTTGGATCACAATAATTAGGAACCACAGTTTCCACAAATCCCTTCACTCGATTGGGATGTTCTCTTTTATTCTGGACGGTAAGGGCAGTGACTGTAACATCAAGTGTATTCTGCAGTAAACACGTATTTATACAGATTTCATCAGGCTCCGAAAATTCTTCAAAAAGAACACAAAGAATGTCCTTCTCAGCTGCCATAGCTGCAACACTTGCGTCATCAGAACAGGGTGTTCAACGCATCACCGTTTCTGTTTAATAAACGTTTTGCACCGTTTTTTCGGAGCTGAACGCAGCCCAGGCGTGCAGCCAAATCAGCCTTTAAACACAGGTCGGAAATCCGATTAGAGGCAATCAATTTTGATAAACTCATTTTGAAAACTTCAAAGACATTCACGAGAATATTTATAGAAAAGAAAAGAAAAAAAAAACTGCAGTTCCATAAACAGTCATTCTTGAGACATGGGACAAAACATGTCCAGCAATTGTACTGCAATCATGTTTAAAAAATAAAAATATTTTCAGTTGTAAATGTTATGGGGATTAATAATAGAATGTATTTAACACAATTATCCCCTTCAATTTAATTTAATCATTATTATGTGAAATCTATAACACTTAGGATATTGTCTTCTCACTACATCTAAAACAGTGTGTCCACTGAGAAGGGTTCAATCATTCATATGCTATAACATGGACAAAAATGTTTTTTTTTTTTTTTTTTTTTTTTAAAAAGACCTTGTTTTATCAAAAGTAACACTTAATAATATCTCATATCAAAGCAAGGTTGTTTTTCAGTGACACGTGCATGTTTCATAAGGTTTCAAAGTTGTGTCCCCACTTTTTGTCAACACCATCAGACATTTATTAAAATGTAATAAAATCAGGGAATATCAGGGGCAGCTGTTGCTCTAAAGGACCCTCTTGCCACAGTCCTCCTCTGCAGAGTACATCAGTGTCAGACAGGCTCTGGTCAGTTTTATAGTTTTAGAATATTTTAAATCCTAATGTTAATATTTCCTGGTCACGACCATGATATGTCAACACCATCTTCCAATTTCTGAGGAAATTGTTTGAAAAATTTAGATCATTTTATTCTCCTGAAGCAGGTTCCATTAGCATCTAGCATCAACAGAAAAAACAAAATGGCTACTACATGAACTCCATTTGTTTTGTGAAAGAAATGCCAAATTTGTCAACACCGTCAGATGTCACCACCCTCATATTTTGTGTTCCAATGATATATCAAAATACTTAAATGTGACTCTTGAATAAAAGCTTTATAAACAATAAGATACTCACTGTTTGTTGTGTTTGTTTTAATACAGTAATTGACTGATTCAGTGTATTTGATAGTTCAAATTACTACAAATTCAGGTTTTAGTCACCACCATCAGATGTGTCAACTCCGTCAGTTCTGTCACTATTTCAGGACTATTCTGATAATATTTCATTAAGATATTTTATATTTGTTGTGGAATTGTTGAATGTGTTTTGAAATGTTAAAAACATCTTGAATGGTGTTAAAGATAAAGTTGAAATTATATTACACAGTCCAAGGTAAAAAGCACATTTTGTTAAAAAAAGAGAAAAGATGAGAGGTTGTTTCAAAGCATAGCTCAGTAGCTTAATACATATAAGATACATAAATGTAGTTTCATTTGTCTGAGTACAAGGTTTTATTTTTAATTTTTAATTAAAAATAATTATGATTTTTTTTAAATTTTCATAATGGTAATATTTAGTGGGCTGTACTATTAAGATAATGTACATAATCCTTACTATTTTATATATGAACTGCAGCGCTAATGTTTTGTTTGTAGTTTACTCATTTATGAAAATCTTAAGCTACTGTTTCTGTTTTTCAGGTGTGCACGGCGAGACAAAAAAGTATCAGTGAAGGAGGGAGATTCTGTCACTCTACACACTGATGTCACTGAAATACAGAGAATATGTTTGTTGATGTGGATGTATGGATCTCAAAACACTATTATCGCTAAAATCGATGGGAAAACTCAGGCAGTGTCGTTATACGATGTTGACGATGGGAGGTTTGAAGACAGACTGCAGTTGGACAATAAGACTGGATCTCTGAACATCAGGGACATCAGAACCAAACACTCTGGAGATTATCATCTGAAGATCATCAGCAACGAGACCTTCCTCCAGACATTCAGTGTTACTGTCCATGGTGAGAAGCTCAGATACATCTAATGTGATAATGTTATAGATTTATAACCGTAAGATTAATGATAATTATTATATAGAATTATATAGACTTAAAAAGCGTTTTCTGAGTAAATTTACACAATCTGCAACTGACAAACTATTAATTATAGTGATAAAATTTGTAATTTTATTATTGAGATTATATTCTTTTTTCTATCTCAAAATGCACAGTAGGCTTCATCTGATAATGGTTGTTGTTTGTTTTCCAGATGTGATTTTTGCAGGGTTAGAAAACAAGAAAGAAGGAGATTCTGTTACTCTACACACTGGTGTTACTGATTCACAGAAACATGATCTAATACGGTGGAACTTTGGACCTACGAATCCAGACAGTCTTGTAGCTGAAATCCAAACAAAGAAGCATGAGATCACACTGAATTCAGATGATATATACAGAGGGAGACTACATCTTGAAAATCAGACAGGATCTCTCACCATCAGAGACGTCAGAACCACAGACGCTGGAGTTTATCAGCTACAGATCTCCAACAGTAAAGAGACGTTATACAAGAGATTCAGTGTTTTTGTTGGTGTGTAGTTCATGTTAAATCACATTTAAAGAGTGTAATTTAGATGTTCCCTCATAATGAAATTGTTCATGTGTTTGACTGTCTCTCTTCAGCTGTTCCAGATCCGGGACTGTCTGTTGGTTATATTGTGCTGATTTGTCTTTGTGTCCTGCTGTTAGTGGCTGCAGCTCCAGGAGTGATGTGCTACATAAAATACTCTAAAAAACGGAAAGGTGAGTGTTATCTACAGTGAATATAGGAGTAGAATTGTTTAAAAGAGTAATTAGTTACCATGTTTTCTTCTAGACTGAACCACAAATTGTTTAATTCAAGCCTATGATTGTTTAAGGAGCCAACCAATCTACTTTCTGTGCGATAAACAGTCTTGGAATTCTTCTTGTTCTTACTGAAGAAAGATTAAAGGAAGTTCTAACACCATAGAAATGCATTTAAAAAGTGACTTAAAAAGTAATCAGATCACTGTTCAGTAAATTGAATCAAATTCCAAACAAAATCGCTTATGAATCAAATTGAAAGTTTTGGAGCAGATCTACTGTTTCTAATGGGACTCAATTTACACTAGTTTATTAATTCACCAAAAAAAAAAATTTGAATAGTTGAACAATGAAACATCTTTTGAAATATTTTATATCTTCCCCATTCACTGTTGAGACAGAAAAGAAGAATGTGTCAGTGAAGGAGGGAAATTCTGTCACACTAAAAACCGGTTCAGTCGAGATCCAGAGAGACGATGAAGTGGTCTGGATGTTTGGACCTCTAGAATTGGATATTGCAAAAATCCCCAAAAATGCCAATAACATTTCATACACCAATAATGAGCATTTCAGAGACAAGCTGCAGCTGGACCATCAGACTGGAGATCTGACCATCAGTGACATCAGGATCCCAATCTCTGGAGATTATCAGATGAAGATCACTGGCAGTAAAACGACAAAAACAAAGAGATTCAAAGTTATTGTACGAGGTGTAGCACTCAAATACTTCAGATATCCTACAGTCTTGTCTGTCAATGTGTTACTTTATATGCTTTTGAACTTTGTTGGGCTCTTCAGTGGGTTTTGAGTTGTTCATCTCCATATGTCAATATGTTTTATGTGTTTCTGTTTCTTTATGAAATGAAGAGGACACACGGAAATTCACAGAAGGAGAATCTGTCCATCTGCAGACCGGTGTTACTGAACTACAGAAAGATGTTGAGATACTGTGGAATTTTGAGCCTAAAAATGTCCTTATCGCCAAAATCGATGGACAGACCAATAGCACTGTCTATGATGTAGGCGATGATGGATTCAGAGACAGATTAGAGCTGAATGTTGGAACTGGAGATCTCACCATCACAAACTCCAAAAGCAGTGACTCTGGAGTTTACGAACTGCAGATCAAAAGCAGCAATAAAGTCTCATACAAGAAATTTTAACGTTCTTGTTTGGCGTGAGTAGCTCAAAATAATAAAAATAATAATTATCAAAATATCGATAACTGTATTCATGTTCACATTCACACGTTTCTTCTACATGTTTCTCTCATGGTGGCAGTGAACACGCTGAAATATACAGTTGGAGATCCTGTCACTCTACAAACTGATGTTACTGAGCTGAAGAATGATGGCAGGATACTGTGGAAGTTTAGCGATAAAGACACTTTCATAGCTGAAATCAACCGAGCCACCAATCAGACCAAATTATATGAAGGTCCTGATGGGAGATTTAGAGACCGACTGCAGTTTAAACCAGCAAACTGGAGATCTGACCATCAGGAACATCAGCAGAGCTCATTCAGACGTTTATACACTTCAAATCACCAGAGGCAAAAAGAGCACATGCAAGAGATTCATGGTTATTGCCCATGGTGAGTAACTCAATCATATTTATGACTGCTTTAATGACTTTAGTGCTATTATTAAAAGATAAAGATGCAAACTAAAGAAGTCTGAAAAAAATATATTATGTTAGCAAATTTTCATTGGTGCATCAGAAATTAGGGGCATTTTACAGTGAAGTGCAATTTTTCAAAATGAAAATAAAGTGAAAAACTTGTTTCATTTGAATATTTTTGGGCTAATAATTTAGCAATAAACAAGAAATTAAAAAAATACTACGATATGACCAGCAGACACACATTTTGCATTGCAAATTTCTACCATAAAAGTGGATTTACGTAGTTGTTAAAAATTATAATGCAGCAAAGAGGTGATATAAATGTACACAGGAATATTTTGAACAGAAAAAGACGCAAGCCAGGTTTTGCTTAAAATGTTGCTCCAAACGTGTACAGTTCTTTCTTATGTGCAAAACAAAAAGTCCATCATAATATTGAACAGAATTATCACTCTTGCCCTCTAATTATTCAGACAGAGTTAATTTTAGAGTTATTCAGAGTTAGTTTCAGAGTTAATATTGTTATAATTATATATAACAATATTAATATTGTTATTGTTATGTGTGTGTGTGTGTGTGTGAGAGAGAGAGAGAGAGAGAGAGAGTGTGTGTGTTTGTGTGTGTGTGAGAGAGAGAGAGAGAGAGAGAGTGGGAGAGAGAGTGTGTGTGTGTGTGTGTGTGTGTGTGTGTGTGTGTGTGAGAGAGAGAGAGGGAGAGTGTGTGTGTGTGTGTGTGAGATGCAGAGCGTGGGCAGAGCAGGCGATGTGAGGAACAGTATTATGAACCATTGTTTTAGGGCATTGATTTTGAAACTTGTGAATCCATTCGATTCGTTAGAAGACAGAATCGCGATTTATATATGAATAGATTTTTACGTGCACCCCTAATTTTCTCTGAAGCAGCGCAGCATGGCCTCGCCCTCTTCGTTGCGTGTTCCCGGGGGCGGGGTTTATCTGGGTCTGTGACGTATCAGACCCGGGAAGTAACTCGTTGTAGTCCCTTACCTGTCGTTTTTGTAGGCATTAAACTGCCAGAATTTTAAAAGACGATATCTCCGTTTGCATTGAACTTTCAGCGCCGCAACTCTGCAGATATTGTTTATGCTTAAACAGCAACATTGCACACTAACTAACGTTAAAAAAGTGAAATCGCAATCAATCACCCCTTTAATAAACCATTTCTCAAATACAATAACATGTATGGTGTCTTTCTTAATAAACTACTTTCTCAATAAAACAGTTACAACAACATGTATGGTGTCTTCCTTAATAAACCACATTCTCAATAAAACAAATACAATAACGTGTAGTGTCTTTTTTAATAAACTACTCTCTTATCACAATGAATATAATAACATGTAGCAGTTACATAATTGCCAATATGAGGCTTTTCCAGGAAATAAACAAAATAACACACTATTAGACATATTATATTAACTAAATACATAAAACAATGAGGCAGGGTAATTGTATTCTTATGCATATTACACAACAATATATACATATATACATAATATATATATATATATATATATATATATATATATATACATATATATATCTGTGGGGGGGGGGATTTATTTTTGTGGAAAATGACTACAGTTATCAATTTGTTAGCAAATGTCTTGAAAGATCTATATTTAACTGGAATTTGTCATTATCACTATTAATGATGTGCTAATGAGCCAGCTTTAGGTTTTATGGTGTCTCTTTTGTTTTCTTTAGATTATTTTGTTTTTTTCTCTCCTCCAGTATCATAAATGTTTGTTTAATAGCGATAATAGTGTTGTCCTGGTACTAAAATGTCAGTACCAATACCAGTAAAATTCCAGAGTTCTTTGTACGAATTCTGATACTATAGCAAATCTAGAACTAATTTATTTTAAAATCTTCTTATGTTTAATTTTTAAAGTGGCTGTACTTTGAGGGTTCAAATGTATATAGTGAGAGGTTTTGCATCGTATGTATATCTCATGCTGTTGATGCTCCCTTTTCAATAACTTATTTGAAAGAAATTGGATGATTATTTTTGTTTTTTTTCTTTTGCAATATTTGACCAGTTTAAATAAAACAAGGGTTACAGCTTGTTGAATACATGGTCATGTAAGATAAAGCAATAATGAAACCTTGAATAAGTAATTGCACCACTGAATTTATTTAATGTTTTTAATCAAACTTAATTAAACGAGGACACAAATAATTTTTAAATGTTTCAAAAGCAGCCCAAGATTAGATTTAAATTTTATTGTAAGTATTTTTGTCCATTGCAGATGTTAAAACTTGGTAAATGGAGGATGTTTGTCTTTCAGCCTCTCAGGTTTTCCTGCTTATCCAATGATCTGAAATAAACAAAATGGCACAAGTATTAAAAGATGCCACTGTCTTACAAGATAAAGTCATGACCTTTACTGTTTGTTAATATCTTATTTAAAGTTTATAATAATGACGATATAATCTAATGAATTGTACGTACGCCATTAATCCAGCTGGTGTAGGCAGACACACGAGTGAAGACTGTTGGCTTCTTGGTGGTGTTACAACCCGATGAAGACACGAAGCTGGTCACACCATGGACAATATACAGACTGCTGACCTGGCAGTTCAGAGGGCCACCAGAGTCACCCTAAGACAACATGACAGGAGCCAAAATTAGTCAGTTTTACCACAGAACCAAACAACTTCTCATAGTTTATGATCTGTTCGAGAGTCAGTCTTTCTCACATGGCATCCAGAGTCGCTTCCGCCACCAGCGCAAACCATGGTGTTCTTCACGGTGCCTCCCCACCAGTCGCTACGAGAGCAGTTACTGTGGTCGACCACGGGCAGATAGGCCTGTTTCAGCTGAGCCGAGAGTGATCCACCAGCTGCATGAAGATCAGAGGAGAGAAATAGAGAAATAGAAATTAGTTAGAAATTAGTACATACAAATGATTTCAGGCAACATCATGACAGATTTGTTGTACTTGAAGCTAAACTGACTCTGTGTGCGGCCCCAGCCGGTGATGTAACAGGGGTTGTTGTGGGGCAGAACCTGTCCAGAGGGTGGCAGGCTGGCCAGCTGCACATATGAGTTCAGAGAGGCGCTGGAGGACAGGCGCAGAAGGGCGATATCATATCTGAAATGCACAGAATGGACAGTCTACAAGTTAGATTTCACACATTTGTGATCTAGGGGGTGCTATAACTTTAGAAAATCTTTGATACAATCATGTATGTTGTGTTGATGTGTGAAACTGTACATTTGTTGCATAAAGTTGATACAGCCTATTAAGCAGAAAACATGAATTTGTAGATGTATTGTAGCCTATATGCTGTGTAAAAGTTATATTGCATGATTGCTGACGATATGTTGAAATTACTGTATTTTACGTGTTATGGATAATTAGTCAGCTGGTCATTGTTCCCATACAGCCTTTTTTTAAACATATTTTTAAAAATATACAAAAATGGCCAAAAATATATTTGTGAAAAATGTGTTTGAAAAAAATATTTATGTAAATATATTTACTATCAATCTATTTTTGACCATTGTTTTTATATTTTTGAAAATGCATTTTATAAATATAAATAATTAAAATTTTAAAGCATTTAAAATATATATATTATATATATACGTATATATATATATATTTGCCCTATGTATTTAAATCATAGAGAATACATACATTTTGGCCACACATTTTTAAAAAAAATGTTCCAAAAAAATCATGAAACACTATTTTGAGTTTAAATGATTTTAAAATTTTACCTGCATATTATCTTAAAGCAGACTAGCAACAAGAACACTGCAACAATATGTGAACCTGGACCACAAAACCAGTCATAAGGGTCCATTTTTTAATAGATTTATACATCATCTGAAAGCTGAATAAATAATCTTTCCATCCTTTGGCTGAGATACAACTATTTGAAAATCTGGAATCTGAGGGTGCAAAATAATCAAAATATTGAGAAAATCACCTTTAAAGTTGTCCAAATGAAGTTCTTAGCAATGCCTATTACTAATCAAAAAAGTAAAGTTTTGATATATTTATGGTAGGAAATTTACAAAATATCTTCATACAACATGATCTTTACTTAATATCCTAATTTTTTTGGCATAAAAGAAAAATCGATAATTTTGACCCATACAATATTTTTTTGGCTATTGCTACAATATACCTGTGCTACTTAAGACTGGTTTTGTGGTCCAGGGTCACATATACAGTAACTCAGGGGTCACCAAACTTGATCCTGGAGGGCCGGTGTCCTGCAGAGTTTAGCTTCAACTTGCCTCAATACACCTGCCTGGAATTGTCAAGTATACCTAAAGTAAAACCTTGATTAGCTGGTTCAGGTGTGTTTGATTAGGGTTGGAGCTAAACTCTGCAGGACACCACTGACCCCTGCAGTAATTGAGGAAGTTCTGAGGTCATTTTCATTACAATCAACATCTGAAACGCAAGATGGCGCCAGTTGCGTTGTATGAAACTGAATAGTGCGAAGCGATACGAGAGACATTAAAGTAGCGCCGATCAGCGGAGTGATATACAGCTGTGCTATGGAGCAGGCGTAGGCCTAGTTGCTTGACAGTTACTATTTAGTAAATCCCTGACAGCGGAATGCCATTGATACATTTGTGTGCCGATATGTGTAAAGTTAATATAGTACTGTTTGTGTTTGTTAAAGTTATGTATAATTGTCGAGTTGAGTGTGTTGCGTAAAGTTACCTGCAATTATAAGTTGTGTATAATTGTCTCCACAGTCATGTATGTTGTGTATGTAATGTTTACACACCCAGAAGACACACTGTTGCTGTTCCAGTTGGGGTGGATGTGGACGGCGCTGACACTCATGTACTGCTCACGACCCTCATGGTTGTAGATGTCATGGTCGCCCAGGACAACACGCCAAGTTCTCGAGCTGCACAGGAAACACGTTTAAGTGAACACAGGTTTTGTTTGTTTGTTTATTTTTTTAAAGATGCCATTCCAGCATCTGTAGATACAAGTAGCTATATTCATGGCGAGAACCAGTCAATCCATACCATAGTCTGTTATACACACAAGTGTGGGTGAGACAACAGTGCTAACCACTGTGCCACCCAAGTGAACACAGGTAAAGTCAGGAAGCAAGCTTCACTTTTGGATTTATAACATTTTGTCTGCATAGATGCTTTCCTGAAGGCGCGGAATTTCCAGTCATTTATTTCAAGTCATTTTTTATAGTGCTTTGTACAATAAAGTGTTTCAAAGTAGCTTCACAGTATTAAACAAGAAAGTAACAGTGATGGTGTAAAGTTCATTTATTATTAAATATGTTCAATTCAGTAGGCTATGTAAGCTTACTTCCGCCACTAAATTAAAAAATAAAAATAAAACGGCAATTGTGACATTTTATCTTAAAATTCTGACTTTTTTTCTTCGCAATTGTGAGTTTGCATCTCGCTTTTTTCCCATGATATAAACTCGCAATTACGGGTTATAACGTCAGAATTGCAAGATATAAAATTGCAATTGTAAGAAAATATCAGAATTGTGAGCTCACTTTTCCCCCTCGGAACTGGACTTTATAACTTGCAATTGAGATTTTATGTCTCAATTCATCTGAGAAAAGTCAGAATTGCAGGATATCAAACTCTCAACTTTGAATTTCAACATTTCAAATATTAGCTTAAAATATAAAACTGCATTTATATCCCGCAATTCTGGCTTTATAACTATATGAGAAAACAAATTGTGAGAGAAAAAGTCACAATTATCTCTTAATTGTTTTGCACATAACACATTGAAAGTGAGCTACAGCTGCCACCAGAGGCCGGACTGTATGACACAATCGTATGAAAGTGAAAAGGTGCTTTAGAGTCATACATATGTGATCAGTTACAGTTTTTCAGACGTTTTTGTTGTCTCTTAGCCATATAGATACTGAAAAATGTAATTACGTGTCAACACAGTGGGCAGCGGTCATCACCCAATTAGTTCTGATCAGAGTCCCACCACAAGTATGATAGTAGCTGCCGCCAGACAGGTACTGGAGAGAGATCTGAGAAAGAGACCATGACTTTGTTAGAATCAGAAGATTTGAGGGGGGAGCAACAGAAACACTCTCATTTCAATATGAAGTGGTCTTTGAAACTTGATTAAAATAACCCAGCAAGTAGACCGGACTTAATTCTTTCTGAAAAATGCAGCTTGAAATGGTTTTACTTGGTATCAAGCTGGTTTTTAATGATCATTATGGTGGAGCTGATGCCAACCCGCCTTGTAGACCATCTTTGTCAAGATTGTTAGTGAGACAGTAACTAAACTTCAACCATATTAAGAAAAATATCTTGACCACCTTAACCTTGTACAACCATGTCCATTTAGATGTGGAAAAACACCAAAACAGCTTATTTATTGAGTTATTGTTAAGATGTTTTACCTGCCAAGGCCAAGAGTTGGGTCTTGCCACCTCTCCACCAACGACCCTCTCCTCAGGGGCCTCCTCCAGATATCTGGGCTCGGCCAGCGCTGGATACAAAAAAACACACTTAGACATGCTAGCACTGCAGTATTATTGTAGTTTGAGTCCATATAGACTCGATTTTTAAAGTTCTGAGTATTACATGCATTTGTTAAATTGGCCAAATCTAAGCTAAATACAAATGATTCTCTCAGTAGAAACAGACAAACGTCTTACCCAGGGCGGCCAGCACGCTCAACAACAGGATCCTCAGCATGTTTGCAGTCTGTCTGGACTTTCTGCACTGTTAACACTTCTGTCATCTATATATATATGCCCGCAGAAGTTCACAGAACAGGTGTTTTCTCATGGCTGATGCCCACAGGTGTGTGAATCCCACAGATTTCACCACTGCCAAGGCCAATGTGCCAGTTGCAGAATAAACTTGTTTATCTAGCTTGACACAAATGCTTGACCTGAGTTAACTTTGAGTTAGTTCATTTCAGTATTACTCTTATGCTCCTTATATAAGGTTCCTGTACAGTATAACTGAAAGTGCACATTTTGACGTCACATTTTTTTAAGTTCAACAAAAATCTTTTATTTTTTTTTTGCAATTTTATTTTTAATATTTAGTTTTTTTCTCAGTTGTTTTTATGTATTATGTTTTACGTTTTGTTAATAGTCCATTAAGACTTTTTATGAACATGGTGACAATTGGTTTGTCGATTTTATATTATATTATATATTTTTTATTTAAGTAGGTTTATAATGATTATTATATTATTATTAATAAAAATATTTTTATTTAGTTTATTTAGATTTAGATGCAGCATATCACATTATATATATACTGTATATACAGTGCTGCTCACTAATATTGGTACCCTTTGTAAATATGAGCAGATGTGGCTGTGAAAATAAATCTGCATTGTTTATCCATTTGATCTTTCATTCAAAAAATTGACAAAATTCTAACCTTTCATTGAAATCAATGGAAAGTTGGAGGAAATTACCATTATGAAATAAATGTTTTTCTCTAGTTCACGTTAGCCACTGTTATTGGCACCCAATTATTGCAACGTCCTTTTCCCTAGATAACAGCTCTGAGTTTTTTCCTATAATGCTGAAGGGTTTGGACAACACCTGATAACAGATCAGAGACCATTCCTTCATCCAGAATCTCTCCAGATCCTTCAGATTCACAGCTCCATGTTAGTGCTTCTCCTCTTTAGTTCACCTCACTCATTTTCTATAGGGTTCAGGTCAGAGGACTGGGACAGCCATGGCAGAAGCTTCATTTTGTGCTCAGTGACACATTTTTGTGTTGATTTTGATGTTTGTTTTGGATCATTGTCTTGATGGAAGATCCAAATATGGTCCATTATGAGATTTCTAACAGATGCAGTCAGGTTTTGATTTTGTATCTGTTGGTATTTGATAGAATCCATGATGCCATGTATCTGAACAAGATGTCCAGGACCTCTGGCACAAAAACAGGCCCACAACATTATAGATCCAGCCATATATTTAAACGTGGACATGGGGTACTTTTTTATCCCTGTTTGCACCAAACCCATCTGGTGGGTTTGCTGCCAAAAAGCTCTTTTGTTATGTTTCATCTGACCATAGAAGCCAGTGCCGTTTAAAGTTCCAGTCCTGTCTGACAACTGAATATGCCAGAGATTGTTTTTGGTTGAGCCAGGAGTTTTTTTCTTGAAACCCATTTGAACATGTGGTGATGTAGGTGCTGTTTGATCTATTTTTAGGCTTTCTGACCCCAAGACTCAACTAATCTCTGCAATTCTCCAGCTGTGATCCTTGGAGAGTCTTTGGCTACTCAAACTCTCCTCACCATGCATTAGGACGATATAGACACATGTCCTCTTCCAGGCAGATTTGTAACATCTTTAGTTGATTGGAACCTCTTAATTATTACCCTGATGGTGGAAATGGGGATTCTCAATGCTTTAACTATTTTCTTACAGCCATTTTCTATTTTGTGAAGCTCAACAATCTTGTTCTGTACATCAGAACTTTATTGTTTGGTTTTACTCCTTGTGATAGATGATTAAGGGAATTTGGACTTTGTGTTTCATATTTATAATCCTGTGGATCAGGAAGTCATGGCTGGACAGTTGCATGTTCATAATCACCCTGGTGTGCAATTTTTTTTTAAATATGAATAGGAATATACTTCAGAGATATTTTACTCATAAGAATGTCTAGGGGTGCCAATAATGGTAGCTAACATGCATTGGAGAAAAACATTTATTTCATAATGTGAGTTTCCCCCCACTTTCAATTGTTTTACTTCAATGAACGTTTAGAATTTTGTGAATTTTTTGAATGAAAGATCAAAAAGATAAATGATGCAGATTTATTTTCACAGCCGCCTTTGCTCATATTTACCAAGGGTGCCAATAGTAGTGAGCAGAACTGTATATATAATTTTTAGGTACAGTTGTGTTCATGTTGTATTGTAAATCACTTTTGCTGCTATTGAGGTTGGATACGGTTGAGGTTAGAGACAGGTTGGGTGGTTTGGTTAGGTTCAAGGGTGGGTTAAGGTGTAGTTGTAGGGTCAACAGTATACTGATAATTATAGATGTAAATATAGCTGCAAGCAGCAATGACGGGGCCAAGCACTTCAGCGGCAAAATGAGGAGCTAAACATAGCATGGAGCATCAGACCAACTGCAGAAATGAGTAATTGAAGCCATTTTAAGATTATTGTAGTCCAAATGCCCGAAAAATCATTTAAAACTACTAGTAATATGATTGAATGACTATTAACTTTTGACCAACAGGTGGCACCGTTATCAAATCGATGTGGTGTGTTCTGTGTGAGGTGACAATGGCACACACAAAGTTTGGTGTCAATATGCCAAAGCATTGCAGAGATACAGCCTCAATACGGCCTTGGTGTCAATATGCCAAAGCATTGCAGAGATACGGCCTCAATACGGCCTTGGTGTCAATATGCCAAAGCATTGCAGAGATACGGTCATTTTGGCATCATAACTCAACTTCATTGTTGTGGTATGTGAAAACTGTTTTGTCTATCAATACAAAATCCATAACTTTTTGTCAGCATGGTCTGAAGATGATATGATTCGATTTTGGTGAAAATCGTACCAACGGTCTAGGAGGAGTTCGAAAAAGTAGGTTTTTAAAGAAAATCAAAAGGGCAGAGATGAAGTTTGGCTGACTATGGCAACATTGGTATCACTGTTCTCAGCATGACCCAATGAATCTATTAATACCAGTTCATTACAATAGGCAAAATTCACAGAAAGCTGGATCACGTGACCCTTCGACTTCGATGCACGCGTAGTCTTTCGCTCTGCTGACTTTGTCAAATATTTTGTAATTCTGTCAGTAAATTTCGAACCATTTTGCATCGGACTCATCATGAGTGCTTCAACAGTCAAAGGCGATCGGAAAAGAGAGATTGGGCAATCGCCAATAAAGAAAAAATTCAGGCATTCCACCATCTCCAGAGAAGATATCGACGATGCTATTGCTAACGGTATCAAGCTTGCATTTAAAGAACAGCAAAGCACTTTGGATTCGGTTGTGACTTCGGCAGTAAGAGATGCTGTGGACTCTGTGCTGATTCCAGCATTACGTAAACTACGTGAGGAAATACAAGCGACTAACAATTCTGTTAAAGAGCTAAGAGAGGAGTTTGAGGCCATGGCTGCCGCGGCGAAGCAGACACGTGACCACGTTGATTCTGTTCAGGCAACTGCACGTGAGGATAGGAGTGCAGTCACGGACTTAAGAAATCAGCTAGAGCGACTCACCGAGAAGATGACGGATATGTAGGATAAAAGCAGGAGAAATAACGTACGACTGGTGGGGTTATCAGAGGGGGTGGAGGGCTCCGATGTGGCTGGTTTCCTCAGAGTTAATCTTTCCAAGTGGATTCCTTCCCTGAAAGGTCGTAACATCGAGATTGACCGGGCACATCGCGTGTATAATGGAAGGAAAAACTCTGATCGGCCGCGTACTCTCATCTTCCGTGTGCTAAGATGGCATGACAGATCGGAGATTCTGAAAGGTGCTCGGCAGGCTTATCCGGTGAAATGCACGCAGGACAATGTTATGCTACTATTTTTTTCCTGACTTTAGTCCAGTTACAGCCGCCAAGAGAAAAAGCTTGGTTCCGGTTTTGAGGTCGATGACGGCGCTTGGTCTCCAGCCCTTCCTCGCTTATCCGGCGGTAATTAAACTACGGCACGGGGGTGAACAGAGAAGCTTCGATTCTCTTCGGAAAGCGGAGGATTTTGTCGGCTCCCTGTCACAGAATAGGACATTTGCTGCGGATCCAAAAGGCAGCGGGAAGGCGGTGGCCGCCCTCTCTTCGACCTGGCGGGAGGGGCTTGGTGGCCGGGATGGAGGAGATGCCGGCTGCCCGGAAGAAGATGGTGGCGGGAGGGATATGGATGATTGCTAGATCTCTTTTTTTCTTTTTTCTTCTTTCCTCTCTCCTCCTGGGATAGTGTTTATATTTATTCGATACAATTGTCTGTCCCTTTGCTGGTAAGACTAACCCCCCCTTTTTCTTTCTTTTTTTCTGGAGGGGACTAATGGAGAGTAGGTTTCATTACAATAATATTTTGGTTATGTGAGCCTTTTGGGAGGCTCGTTTTGCGCTGAAGTGGATCGGTCACGGATCATCACAAGTTTGTGTTGCTCAATCAGACCTATGTTCTCGGTAACGTGTGGCCTGAATTGTTTTTTGTCTATAGTTGTTGGTCATCTCTGTCTGTGTTGCTTTTATTTTTTACAACAGATATTCATGCTTTTATTTACTTTACCTTGTTTTTAAGGGGATTTTTCATCTAGGTGGTTTGATATCTAGAACGCACACTAACGTTTACATGTCATTTACAGAATGGGAGTGCTTTTGCTTCTCTTCATTTGTTGAATACAATTTTGAGATTATGAATATTTAATGTATACTCTAATATTTTATTACTGAATGTGACGGGCTTAAATTCTGCTGTTAAAACGAACCTGTGTGTTAGAATATTTACACCGTAAATCTATTTCTGGTGCCCTGATATGTACACTGCATTATCAGGTATTTTTCTTCATGTGTTTTGGGAGTGTCCTGTTGTCATGGATCTGTGGACGCATGTAGACCTGGTTTTGTCTTCCTCACTGCGGACTGATTGCTTTGCTGATACAAGTGTGTGTCTTCTTGAAGCTTAATGCAAAGGAGAAGGCTGTTTGCTGGTTTTGCGGCTGCGAGGAGGACAATGATGCAGAACTGGTGTGAGCCGCACGTGTGTGGAGAGGCATATTGGATTGCATATTATTATTACATTATTTCTTTTTTTTTCTTCTTTTTTTTTTCTAACATATGTGATTATATAAAGGAAGGACCTGTTTTGTTGTTACTTTTTCCCTCCCTCTCTCTCTCCCCTTTCATTGGACCTTTAAAACATGGAGTAGGTGTCTGTTATTTTGTTTTGTTTGTTTTGAGTGGATGTTATGTTGTGATGTTGTGTGTGAAAAAAAAAAAAATGGTGATAACAAAAGAAAGCTATTAGCATTTATTTGACATTTAATTGTAAATTTTGACCACAAGGTGGCACTGTCTCAAAACTTTTTGAGTACTTTCAGGTCATGGTCTCCATGGTACATATAAAGTTTTGTAATGGTACACCAATGCATTCGTAAGTCATTTAATCATAATACCCCATTATAGTCAATGGCAATTTCATCTTTTGTTCAATTATAGCGCCACCAAGAGGCACAATCCCACCAATTTTTTTACGTGTCCTTAGAGTGTGCCCATATATACAGGTGCATCTCAATAAATTAGAATGTCTTGAAAAAGTTCATTTTTTCTTGTAAGTTATATCAAAAAGTGAAACTTTCATATATTTTAGATTCATTGCATGTAAAGTAAAACATTTAAAACGTTTTTTTGTTTTAATTTTGATGATTAGAGCTTACAGCTCATGAAAGTAGAAATCAGTATCTCAAAATATTAGAATATTTACATTTGAGTTTCGATTAATGACCATCCCTACAGTATAAATTATGTGTATCTCTTGTTCTTTGAAACCACAATAATGAAGAAGACTACTGACTTGGCAATGATCCAGAAGACAAACATTGACGCCCTCCACAAAGAGGGTAAGTCACAGAGGGTCATTACTGAAAGGTGTGGCTGTTTACAGAGTGCTGTATCAAAGCATATTAAATGCAAAGTTGACTGGTAGGAAGAATTTGGGTAGGAAAAGGTGCACAAGCAACAGGGATGACTGCAAGCTTGAGAACACTGTCAAGCAAAGCTGATTCAAACACTTGTGAGAGCTTCACAAGGAGTGGACTGAAGCTGGAGTCAGTGCATCAAGAGTCACCACGCTCAGACGTCTTCAGGAAAAGGTTTCACAATTTGAGTTGAATTACTGAAATAAATGAACTTTTCCACGACATTCTAATTTATTGAGATGCACCTGTATGTGTGTCAAATTTGGTGAAAATATCTCATTTTGTTTTGGAGTTATAGACATATTTGTATGTAAGTAGATGAAAAATGACTGACTGTTCAGAATCAGAATCAGCTTTATTCGCCAAGTGTGCGCAAAACACCAGGAATTTGTTGTGGTTTTAAGAAGCTCTTGGTACATACATGCATACATACATACATACATATATACATACATATCTGACATGAGAACAGAACATTTAAATAGGACTAACAATAATAATAATAATAATGTGTATGAATCTGGAACAGAAGATTTATGTACAGATTTGTGCCTTATTTACTCTATATGTACAGCTGTATAGAAAATTATGCATCCATATTTACATAGTACTAGAGAGAGAGTAAATAATTAGAGATGGGGGATGAATTACAGGCATGAATTACAGAACACACAGGTAATAATTCCTGTGTTAGTTGTTTAGGCTGGAGATGGCATGGGGGAAAAACTGTTTTTATGCCTAGATGTTCTAGTGCACAGAGATCTGTAGCGTCTGCCTGAAGGGAGAAGCGCAAACAGGTCGTGTCCAGGGTGAGAGGGGTCTGTGATGATGTTACCTGCCCGTTTCTGTTGACTTTGTTTGCATTTTTGTGCCACTTAGTATCAAAATTTTGGCAATCAGGCATTAGCATATAGCCGGGATGCTATGTTTCTGAATTTTCTATGGTGGTTTCGTGTCGATCGGAGTAACGGTTTCTAAGATATTGGCATAGGTTTTTTAAAATGCAACGTAGCACAAACCATAAGGCAAAACCTGGCAAGTTTGGTATCGCTGGACTCGGCAAGGATTCAGGAGTCTAAAAAGGTGACTCTTGTGAAAATAAGTCAATCCCACCCAAAGTTATAAGCATGTGAAAATTAGATTTTACCACTAGGTGGCGCTACCTCGAAACTTATCAGGCTCCTTCAGGGCATCGTGCTGATGATCCATACCAAGTTTCGTAACGATACGTCAATGCGTTTGTAAAATATAGCATTTTAGTACAAAATCCAACATGGCCGACGCCCAAAATGGCTGACATAGGAAAATTGGATATGGTTAGACTCGGCATGATGCACCGAATCTAAAGAGACCATTTTTCATATCTCCTGACCACTAGGTGGCACAGCGCCGAAACACTGCAGGTAGCCTCAGGTCATGCTTGTTATAACACACACCAAGTTTCGTCTCAATCCGTCAAACCCTTGCGGAGATATAGCCTCAGATCCACTTTTGCGTGCTTTTCGGCGAATTCCCTAGTGTGATATTCGAGAATGCTTGGACGAATCGACTTGAATTCCATAACTTTTTTGCCAGCATGGTCTGTAGATGATCTGATCCAATTTTGGTGAGAATCGGAGGTACCGTCTATAGGACGAGTTAGAAAAAGTAGGTTTTACGAACAATTAAAAATAGCGAAAAAACTAAACCTTACGATTTTTGAATGATTTTTGATTTTCAAGCGAGTCTTCATTCGAAAGTTATTAACATAAATATGAGTGAAACTTTGGACAAGTGGTGGCGCTAGAGAGTTTGAGACTCCAAATTTGCTGTGGTTACTATCGACACTATCATCTATCAGTCTGCCAAATTTTACAACTTTCCCGCAAGTGGTTCTATGGGCTGCCATAGACTTCCACAGCGGAAGAAGAAGAATAAGAATGCTAACGGATATAATAGGTGCCTACGCACCTTCGGTGTTTGGCCCTAATTACATGCAGGTATACAAATGCAGTGTAAAAAACATGCATGTACAAAATAAGTGCATTATATCAAATTATTAATTTAAATGTATGTAGTAGTTAAAGACACCTAATATATAGGGACCTGTTTTTTTTTTAATAATTGAAACACGGTAACACTTTACAGTAAGGTTCATTAGTTCACTACATTAGTTAACATGAACTAAGAATGAACAATACTTCTACAGCATTTATTAATCTTAGTTAATGTTAATTTCAGCATTTACTAATGCATTATTAAAATCACAAGTTGTGTTTGTTAACTAGTTAATGCACTGTGAACTAACATGAACAGTGAACGACTGTGTTTTTATTAATTAACATTAACAAAGATTGATAAATAGTGCAATAAATGTATTGTTCATTGTTAGTTCATGTTAGTTAATACATTACCTAATGTTAAGAAATGAGACATTATTGCAAAGTGTTACCAACTAAACAGATTCAAAGTGCAACCAGCAATTATGAGTTATAATGTATAGCTTTATAATAGTCTTACAGAGCTTTAATTTCACAATACTACAATCATGTTCTGAATATCATCACAGCTGTGATTGGGCCATAAGTGATCACATGACTGATATTCAGAACAACATGATGAAGATTGTGATTTTGATTTTATATCGTAGATCTAGAAAGTAAGACTAGATTTCAAGACTTCTAGCCTGACTCACATTTCGCAAAAAAATATGGCCCAATACTTTTAGTTTTATTCTTCCAGTAATAGTATTAAATCCAAATCAAGTCAAAGCAGAATCAGTCATTGTATAGAAATAAGAATTGTAATTCTAAGAAATATAATCTATTGAACACAGACAATTTCAGTGATTCAAACAGTGAAATGTTGCTGTGTTGTGATATGAAATAAGATGCCTCATAGCCAGTCAGATTAGTCACCCATATCTAACCGTTGTACATGTCAAACTGATTACTTTTATTAATTTGCATATCTTATTTAGGAACCATAAGCAGAAATAACCAACTGTAAAACTTAAGATTGTATTTATGTGAGTAATGGTGTTCAATATGTTGAATTTATCTGTAAATCTGTTTCTTGTAGAGTCTCCGGCTGTTATTGATGCTGCTAAAGGTGAAATGAAGAGTGTGTTAGTGAAGAAGGGAGATCATATTACTCTTCAGACTGATGTTACTGAACTACATGGAGATGAGCTGATAGTGTGGAGGTTTGGAGATGAAGGAAAACTCATAGCTAAACATGATATAGAGGCCAAGAGCTCACCATTATATGCCACTGATGAGAGATTCAGAGACAGACTGAAACTGAATGATCAGACTGGATCTCTGATCATCACAAACACCAGAACCAGACTCTGGACTTTACATTTACATTTAGTCATTTAGTAGACACTTTTATCCAAAGCGACTTACAAATGAGTACAATAGAAGCAATCAAAATCAACAATAGAGCAACAACATGCAAGTGCTATGACAAGTCTCGGTTTGCCTAACGCAGTACACGTAACAAGGTTTTTTTTTTTTTTTTTTGTAATAAAACAAGTAGATAGAATATAGAAAAAAGAAACCTAGTTTTTACAGTGAAGATCAGCAGCAGCAAACAAACATTAGAGATTCACTGTTACTGTCAGTGGTGAGTAACTCAAGAGTTTTGAAGTAATGATTGTTTATCAGCTTGTCTGAACTGTTCAGGTGATGTGAATTAAACCTTACTTTTTAAAAGTAAACTTCATTATACAATTAATGACGTCATACTGTAACTTTCAGATCTAATACTAGTCAAAACAGCTTTTTGTTACATAAATAATCAATAAGTGAAAAAGTGCATAATAAAAAAACTTATTAAAAACAGACCTGAGTGTAAACATTTCAGTGCTCAGTGGACAAACTGCAACTTCACTCTTTTGTAAGCACAAATTGTCACTAGCTGAGCTATTTTTGATAGATCTTCGGTCTAATTATTTTTTGTGCGGGCAACTTCAGTTACTTGTCTGATAGCAATGTTAAAATATTTTTAATCACTGTTTTGAAAGTTTATATGAAATTATCACAATCATTAACATTAAGATCTACTTATCAAATACACATTTATATTATATAGTGCTGATGTTTCTAGTGTTTATAGATGAGACACACATTCACTCTAATGTCTGTCTCTCTTTATCATTACAGTATCAGATCTTCACTCAGGTTATATAGTGCTGATGTTTCTAGTGTTTATAGATCAGACACACATTCACTCTAATGACTGTCTCTCTTTATCATTACAGTATCAGATCTTCACTCAGGTTATATAGTGCTGATGTTTCTAGTGTTTATAGATCAGACACACATTCACACTAATGACTGTTTCTCTTTATCATTACAGTATCAGATCTTCACTCAGGTTATATAGTGCTGATGTTTCTAGTGTTTATAGATCAGACACACATTCACTCTAATGACTGTCTCTCTTTATCATTACAGTATCAGATCTTCACTCAGGTTATTGTCACAGTGCACACACGAGGGAGGAACAAGGACACGCAGACGAGGACGTAAACTCAAATAATAGTCTTTAATGACATCAAGGCAGGACAAGACAAGGCTGAGAGACAGGATACTAGGAATGGCTGACGTGAAACTGACGTTTTGACACGGTGTCGAGATCCCGAAGCGCAGATGTTTCGAAACACTGCTCCGAAGCGTGATTCGAAACACCCATGTCACGTGACTAAGGCGATTCGAAGGATCGGGGCGTGTCACAAGTGTTTCGAGACGTGGCATACCTGCCGATTCTGCATATGATTGACAGGGTCGGAAACAAATCACGAAATTGCACATCTGTCTCAACCTAACTCCCACAAAGTATAAAAGTGGAGTTAAGGCATCTTCACTTTGTGGGTTTTTGTGAGGCTGGAGAATTCTATGTAAAAAAAAAAAGAAGTAGGCTAAGTCCCATCAACAGCAGAACAATTCCTTTTTTTTTTTTTTTATCTTTATATATATAAAAAAAGTAAGACATTGTGGCTTGATGTATTTTATTGTCTATTTTTCATTACCAAAATAACACTTATTTATTCACAAAGAGTTCATTCAGACGTCAGACCGATGTTTCAACACTTTACAAGAACAGAACAATAAAAACACATTTTAATTGTTTATTATAATTTTGTGAAAATGACTTCACCCAGGATTCGAACCCAATGAGTCAGCATTCCAGTCGAGCACACTAACCACTCCCCCAAATCACTTGGTGGATCCAGCTAACACAGCATAGGTTATAATTCGTCAATTCGCTCAACTGTTTCTTTGTCGACGCTGTTTCAGAGCAATACTTGAAAATGACCACTAGGTGTCACCGTAGAGACGGGTGTCGAAATGTTTCGAAGCCTCGACACATTTGCTTCGACTGCTTCAGTGTTTCACGAAGCCTCGCTCTGCCCACCACTACAGGATACACCGGGAAGTAACGAGTAGACCAGACGAAATCAAACTCAAAAGACAGGACTAATATACAAGGGATAATCATAGACAATTAGACAAACAGGGCTGGACAAGAATAAACTAATAATCACATCTGACGAGGACAGGAAACAAACCAAATATGGACACATGAGGCGGGAACACATGACACACACGACAGAGGACTGACAGTTATATAGTGTTAATGTTTCTAGTGCTTGATATATTTCAGACATGCATTCACACTAATGACTGTTTCTCTTTATCATTACAGTATCAGATCTTCACTCAGGTTATATAGTGCTGATGTTTCTAGTGTTTATTGATCAGACACACATTCACACTAATGTCTGTTTCTCTTGATCATTTCAGTACCAGGTGTGTCTTCAGGTGCTGTAGCAGGGATAGTTGTTGCTGTTCTGCTGGTGTGATGTACTTCTGTCACCCCAGGCCCTTTAATCTACCAAGCCAAACATGTAAGTATTACAGTTGATACAGCAAGAGAAAAAACATTGAGCTTTATTGTGGTTCAGTAGAGTTTAAATGTATAGTATTATTTTTCAGTCAACATTTCTACTTTAACCACAAGTTCTGCTTGTAATTGATGCAGGAATTAATGAAGTGTGTGATTGTCCAGTATTGAGCTGAATTACATTAATATACTAATTACTGAATCTTTGTCTGTTTAAAATGCTGAATTTAAGATGTTTTTGATTATGTCTGTTTGGGTTCATGTAGTTTTGTTGTTCTTCTATTGATGGTTGAGATATTTAGCAGAAACTGGCCTAAAATCATAGTCCTGCTGTCCTTCGGTCTTTCATCTTGAGTTTTATTTGGGCTGCCTGAGTCTTTCATAGCAACTCATATTTGTTTGTGTTTGTGTCATTATGTGTGGCTTCATTCACTTTGTTCATTTAAACGTCATATACTATTATTACAGAAACACTAAACTGAAAACCAAAAAAATGATATGGAGAGAGTGTTTGTGTGTCTACTGTAAATGACACTCATGTTTATAATTCAGCTAATATATCTCAACATATCTGGTCATTTAATGTTGTTTATTTATTCCTATAAAGGGATAGTTTATTCTAAAATAAAAATTCTGTCATCATTTACCCACTTTATGTCATTGCAAATGTGTATGACTTTATTTATTCTGTCAAATACAAAATAAGATATCTGGATAAACATTATAGAGCTCTTTTCTATACAACAGTAGTTTTAGTGATCATGTCTGTCAAACAGTTTGAAGTATTATTAAGTGTCATCTGTCATAAAAGTATCATGTGACTCGTTTACTATATTCAAAGTCTTCTCAGATCATGTGATTGTTTGTGTGTGAACAGACAGAAATATTAGTAATTATTCACTGATCATCTTCCCGTTCACTAAAGCTCTGAAATCAACACAAAGGTATTTGAGCTACAAAATGAGAGAGGATCATTACTGTTGACTGAAAATGATGTCATAGATGAAACTCGACAGTGTTTGAGTATGAAAAATAATATTTGAGAATTACAGCAAAGAGTTTCAGCAAACAAACATAAACTGCACATAAAGCTTGTATGAGTTCAGAAGACTCATTTTCTGGTGTCTATAATGTGATTTGTGATTAATGATTCAGAATGATTAAATTTGCTGCCTCACCTCAATAACTATTTCTTTTCAGCTTTTATTTATATCAGCACTCTGTAAATAACACAAAAATGTATATTAGATTCTTCTCCTCGAAACTGTCTTTAGTTTTGAACTGATAAAACCGCATCTGAATGATGTTTCTGTAGTAATTGTGAACTATTGTTCACAGGCACACACTTGATCTAATGGATGTCTTTGTATTTCTCTGCTTCTATGTGCTGCTGTCACAAATGCATATCTAGTAGATGCACGAGTTCACAAATATAATGTTTATTTTCCAGAAAAGTGCTTAGATTGAATTCATCAAATGAGTAAAATGTGCTGCTGACAATCTGTGTTAAATGAGTTTGTACATTGTAAATGCTTCACTTTAATTTTGATGTCTCGTATGAAGAAATCCAGATCAGTACATTATCTGTTTTTAATTCATCATTGTCTCTGTATTTTCCTTCAGACTCCACAGAGAACTGAGTGAATGAATCAGCGACTGTAGAGATGCCGCTGTTGAATAGAGATGATCTGGATGGAGTGAATGAGGAGGAGGATGTGGATGTAATGAATGAGGAGGAGGGGACGAGTTCACTTTAACAATATAAGACCCGCCCCCCAGTGTCAATCACTCTGACATCATCAACACTTCAGCTCCAGCTACAACAACAAAACATTTTTAATTTGAAATATGCTATGTGTTATTACTCTGACTCTACCAACAAATCTAAATAATATATTTTCATCTAGTGGACAAACACTGATACAGATTTGGCTTCCAAACAGCTGTTTTTAAATGCAACACATAAACAATGTGCCTAAATATACATTTGTATGTACTAAATTTAATAAAAACAAAATTGTGTCAAATGTGTTGCTGCATACTGTATGATTGATACAGAATCAGATCTACAGAGTAACTGAATATGACCACAAACAGTTTCACTGAATGAAATCTTTTCAATCTTTTTGCTCATCAAAAAATCGATGAAAACACATACCAGATTTCAATAATCAGCCAACTGTTTTCATCGAAGAAGGGTAATGTTGTAAATTAAAATATAAACAAACAAAAAAAGAGACACATATCAACATGACTGTCAATTAATATACAAAGGTAGAACCTAGATAATTTACAGTTTCAGATTGCAGCTCCTAATGGACTAAATATTACACTGATAGAGTGATTTTCATATTCAGTCAGAAGGGGGAGCTACAGCAGCATCATCTGTATTACATTAGGAGAGTCACATGCTGCTGTACAACATCATCTGGAAGCATCCAAGAGACAATGATTCACTGGTAAATTATTATAGTTAAATACTAGCAATTTAGTTGTTTGCATATGGCTTTATTTAATCAGAATACACAAATTTGTTTTTTAATGGCCTTCAATAGAAGATGTATGTGTAGTTACTCTGTGTGTAGTCTAACCAGCAGAGGCTAACAGATGCTAACCAGCAGAGAAGAGAGAATCAAAGCACACCATGACCTACAGAATATGTGCTGCAAATTCTTAACAATAAAGTGTTATGAATGTTCTAGTATAATTTTAGCCAAATGTTAACATGCAACTCATAAACAATGTACTCATATAGGCCTATACGTTGAATGCGATTGTTACAATATTATTAAATAATTAAAAAAAGGCAAAATTGTGTGAAATGTGTGTTGCACTGTATGTACACAATCAAATCTTCTACAGTTGGAAAAAAATAATCACAGTAAAATTTAAAATGATCCTCTAGTTGTGTTAGTTGTTATAAGAAACAACCAGGGCTGAAATGTGACAGAAAATCAGATATTGTTCGACTAGCTGAACATGGTAATGGAAGAAAAGTAATAATAATTATAATTATAATAATAGTTGCGTGGTCACTGGTTAGGTGAATTATGGTATTGAACTGAATTACAGTTCAAGAAAGTTATACAACCTTGACTTTCTTTTTTAATTTTGATTCAATGGGCTGCATTTTTTTGCAAAAACGGCTTTGTAGATGCACTTCATCTTTTTAGCATCAGATGGCAGTAGAAGTGTAGAAATGCCAGAATAGACCCCACATGTATCTACTTTTGTATTAAAGGCCTCATTACTTTTGTAAATTGTGGAAACTGTTTCTCTATAAATAATGTAACACTGTAATGATAAAACCTAAAAATAAGAGTGAATCTTAAGACGTTGTTTCAGTAAAAAGATTTTTATCAAATGAGATGATTAAAAAAATACATACCAAAGTTTTTATTTACTAAACTCATACCTGCAAATTTGCATAACGCAAAAGCCATTTGACCAAAAAAGACAGTCACCTATTGACCTTTTGTCTCAATACAAAAAACACAGAACATAAAATCTGTGTGTTTTGCGCTATTTTATATTCAAAAACAAATGCACATTTATGCCAAAACATTCTCTACACAAGAAAGTGAACACAGTTGCTTCTATATCTCCAATTTTAGGTTTATGAGTTTCATATAAGCAGGGAATGGAAAACAAGGCCTTTAACAATAGACACAATTCACACATACTTTCATAAGCACAACCCATTTGTCTTCAAATAAGATTGAACCACATTTCTTTCCACATCTAAAGTAACTCTGTTCACAGCAGGTTTCATTTTGACTCACAGTGCATTTAGTAGATTAACCTTCAGTCTTCTCATTGTATGAAAAAGAAAAACGCTTGTAAGATTAGTTGAATGGAATAAAAATCATAATAATATTAAATTAATACAAATATCACAAATATTTGTTTTTATTTTAAGGTTTACAAGATTTTTTAAATCTTTTTTTTTTTTTGATGCAAAGGCTTTATGCCTAACGAAAATTTTGCCCTTTTGACTCATTTAAAAACTGACTGATCATCTCCTCTTTAAGCTTCGCTTCTCTAATATAACCTGAATCACACATGATCAGTCACAGCATAAACATCTGTTCCTGTAGACAGTGAGACAGGTCATTGTGTGAACTTAAAAGTTTTCTGCATATACAGTAGCTGAAAAATATCAGACTGAATGTAAAAAGAAGAAATGCAGTACTGTTTTGTTATCATAATTGTCAAAGATACGTATTTGGGAGTGTTGAATAACTCTTGAAGGTCAAATTATTGTCACAGTTTCATTCTGAGAGTTGGTGGGGTTTGTTCTGCCTGTCATGTTCAGTCTGACAAACTATTTCAGAAATTTCAGATACACCCACCATTTGAACTACTACAGGAACATCATCTCACTACTGTGTGTTCAGATCTTTTAGCTATAAAATATTTATTTACACACATTCTATACTTTTAAATGAGCCATTAAGCTGCAAGTTCCTTACTTTTCTAATATACAAAGCTATGCAATTTCCCTCCAAAATAGTCAAATGTCTGCATATGAAAGCAATGCATGACAAATGCAACCCTTTTGACCTGATGATTATTTACATGATTAGAAAATGTATTTAAAGTAGTAGTGCGCACAAAATAAAACAGGAAATTCTGTCAATGTCAAAATAAACAAAAATGCAAATAGCTTTTACATTTGTTTTGCTTGCAAGAGAAGAAAAGCGTATTCTGTCCTCCCCGGTCAAACTCGTCTGGATATGACGTCATAAACCAGCACAGCAACAGCAGCCACGCCCACCAGGGCAGAGACAGCCAATCGGATCACAGCTTCAGTAAACCCATAATAGTGGACATAGTCTAAGGATTGAGAGGAAAATAGCATGTAAATTATTTTAAGACTTAATCAGTAGCCAACTAAACTCAGTTTAACAAGGTAAATGTACGGCTGTTAGTTCTCTTCTGAGCGTTTCATCCCGTTTCCCACACAGAGTTTGGCTGTGTGCGGGGGAAGGCAGGAAAATGATGAGTGAATCCCTTAAATTGTATTATACCACGGTCTGCCTGAATTCTCGATTCTGATTGGCTGGCAGGTATGCATTAAACTCTTTAATGCACAGGTAGTTTCAAGTCAGTTTAATCAGCGTTTAATCAGACAAAGGTAATGCACAGACAACTGTCATCACATCTCTCTCTCTCTCTTGATCGATAATTAATTCAAATAAATGCTATAATCCATTCAAATAATTATGATCTTACCGCACTATTTCATCTCTGTGTCTGATTTGAAACAGGCAGAATACTAGTGCTCAAGAGCTGTAACTGATGATAATAACCGTAATTTTTACCCTTCCGGTCAAATATTACGCTGTGAACATCATTAACAGCTTTAACTTGTGAATGCTGGCAAAATACCATTGTATAAGCAGGATAATGCATGGCTAGCTGTGCATTAAACAATTTTTATGCACTTCGCAGAGGCAACACCCTCCACTTCGCGTTGGGTGGTGCTTGGCCTCCACGCCGTGCATTAGAATTGTTTAATGCACAGCTAGCCATGCACTATTCCTTATGTTCAGAATGTGTACAGAATACAAGTCACACTCAAATCACGACGGTTATTCGGTGGTAGGCTAATAACCATTTTTTTGGTTATTACCAAATGCTATATAAGCTATAGTAACGCTACAGTAGCGTTTTTGGACTCCTTTTTAAAGCACAACAGTACAGAATGGGATTAAAGCACCAGAAAAAAAAGGATTGACAATCTTATTTAAAGGGTTCACCCCAAATCTTTTTTTTTCATCATTTTATTTTTTTTCTGAATGTTTTTAGTTGTTGTGTTTTTTTTTTGGTCTGTGTTGTTGGATTTTTGATTGGTTGCTTTTTTTATTGTTTTTTTTCCTTATTTTTTTATCCTGATGTTCCACTTTTTGTGATGATTTTGACAGAGATTTTGTTTCTGATTTTGGACTTTTTTTTCTTTATTTAAAATTTTTTTTTTGTATTAAAA